>PVJO010001070.1:0-191219 GCA_004026905.1 Hystrix cristata
CGGCCATTAGAGAAATGTAAATTGAAACAACACTGAGATTCCATTTTACCCCAGAAAGAATGACTGTCATCAAGAAATCAAAATTGGGCGTGGTGGTGCACACCCGTAATCTCAGCACTTGGGAGACTGAGGCAGGAGGATTGTTGTCAGTTCGAGGCCAGCCTGGGCTACACAGTGAGTTCAAAGCCAGGCTGGACTACTTAGAGAGAACCTGTCTCAAAAAACAACAACAACAAAAATTCAAATAGTAACAAATACTGGAGAGACTGCAGCAAAAAAGGAATTCTTCTACATCGTTGGTGGGAATGTAATCTAGCATAACCACTATGGAAATCAGTATGGAGATTCCTCAAAAAACTAAATCTAGAAATTTCATTTGACCCAGCTATTCTCCTTGTAGGTATCTTCCCAAAAGAGTTAAAGACATCATGCCACAGTGATACGTCCATACCCGTGTTTATAGTAGCAGAATTCATAATAGCTAAATCTTGGAAGCAGCCTGTATGTCCATCAACAGATGAATGGGTAAAGAAAGTATGGTATTTACACACAATGGAGCACTACTTTGCTATAAAGAAAGGTAAACTTGAGTTACTTATAGGAAAATAAAGTTAATCTTGAGACAATAATGTTAAGTGAAATAAATCAGTCATTCAAGCTTCAATATTGCATGGTTTCTTTTATATGAAATACCCAAATTATAAGTAAAGAGCAAAATAAAAGCTAGATAATAGGAAATAGGGAGAGAGATCTTTCTCAAATGGGAGGGGGGATCAAGAGATGGAAGGAAAGGGAGGGTGGGGAAAGAAAGGGATGAAAGTAGAATTAAAATGTGTTATGTATGTGTACCAATTCCACACAAGGAGTGTAAACATTATGTACTGCAAACACGCACTAATAAAAAGTAAAATAAAATATAAAAAAAGTTTGGCTTTCTGCCAGAGATCGCGGAGTCGGCTTCACTTCTTTAAACTGGTGTTCTATGCAGTGAAGCAACAGGCCTGGGGTTTTCTTCTGGAATATAGGACTCTCCGGGTTCTCTAGTTTTTCTTGAGCGAGTTTTGGTAGTTTGTGCCTTTGAAGAATTTCTCCACTTCATTTAAATTGTTGAATTTATGGGGAGAGTATTTGTCTGAGTCTACTTGGGCTGCCAGGGTTTCAGAGGCCGGAAGGTGCTGGCCGACTGTTTCTGGAGGGAGGGCATCTTCCTGGCTGGTGGACAGTCCTGTTCTCACTGAGTCCCCACTCAGTGCGGGGAGGAAGAGGTCTGGAGTGTCTCCCACTCCTCTCTGAAGGGCACTAGTTTTGTGGGCTCAGAGCCCCACCTGACAGCCTCTCTCAGCCTTGGTGACCTCCCCACAGGCCCTGCCTCCAGTTTAGGCCTGAGCCTTGGGGCTTCCACATAGGACCTGGAGGAAACGACTCAAGTCGTGCAGGATCTACTCATACTTGTTTTACTGCCTGTGGGATCATGTACTACATCCTTGTTCCTTCCTGATACTGGCAATTTATGTCTTCCCTATTTCTTGATAGGTCTGGCAAAAGTTTATCAATTTTATTGATCTTTTCAACTCTTGGTTTCACTGACTTTTCTTTATATTTGAAATGTTACAGTTTCTCTTTCTTACTGATATCTTTCTCTTGATTTGAGTTTATTTTCTCGTCTAGTTACTTTAGGTGGGAGTTTATATTATTTGTTTGAGACTTTTTAGTTTTATTTTTTGGTTAGGTATTTAATACTGTGAATTTCCATCAAAATACTGCTAAGCTGCATCCTGAAAAGATTTTGTGTTTGTATTTTCATTTTCTTTCAGTTCAAAACATTTTTAAATTTCTTGATACTTTCTCTTTGAAACCATGGTTATTTAGAAGTGCATTGCTTTCCAAATATTTGGGAGTTTTCAAGATATCTTTTTAGTTTAATTTCATTATTTTAGAAACATAGTTTATATAGTTTCCATTTTTAAAGATTTCTTAGTGATCTCTGAAGTCGCGTCTTGGTGAACATCCATGTGCAGAGAGTGACCTGCTGGGTGACTGTTCTGTGCAGTGCTGCTGATCTTGGGCATCCTGTGCCCCAGCTGAGATCCTGGTGCCCTTTCTTTTGATCACTGCGAGGCACATCAGCATCTCTAAGAATCATCCTCCCAGTTTGATTAGTTTTTGCTTTGCATATTTTGAAGCTCTGTTGCTGGGCACATGCACATTCAGGGTTACCGTGTCTCCTTGGATAGCGGGCCACCTTATCATTGCACAGCATCTCTGTCTCTGGTAAGATCTTTGTTCTGAAGTCTCTGTCTGAAACTTATGGCTGCTGCAGCCATTTGACTGGAGTCTGTACGGTAGGTCTTTCTGGGCAATCACTTTGCCTGCCTGTACCTTTATATTCAAGGTGAGTCCATCACGCACTTCTATCCCGTCACAGCAGAGTCCCCGGGTAGAAACTGAGTGTGAGTTGGCCTTCTCTTGCAGACTGTGTATGCCATGAGGTCAGGCAAGTGCTCTCTGCATCTCTGTGGTGGCAGCAGTCTGAGGGCAGACCGTGAGGGCCCAGATATCCTCATGCTTGTTGTGACAGGTGACCCGCCCAGGTCCTGGGCTGCTCCAGGACCTCTGCCTGAGCCTTGTGCCTGAATCCAGCATTGTTGAGCATGGTCAGCTAGGCCAAGGTGGCCTGAGTTAGTGGCCAAAGTGTGAGCCCAGCATGTAGAGCTGGGCAGAGATTTCACACAAATATCAGAGGCCTTGGTGAAGGCTGGGAAAGGATGGGGAGGAGGTGGCCTTGCAGGAGCACAGTGCTCAAGAGGCTGCAGTTTCTTGAATGCCTCAGCTCTGGGAGCAGCTGCCACCTGGGTCTCAGCTGTGTGCTGGACTCCTGGCACCTATAGGATGGTTCTGCTCTGAGTGTGGGCAGGTGTGTGTGGGTCTCAAGCAGTGTCCCAGTCCCCAGCGATGTTCCCAGCATGGCCTGATGGCCACCTGTGTGGGATAAGGACAGCATGGATCTGGGTGGAATGTGCCTGGCTGACCTTTCTGATATTGGTGGCTTTGGAACATCATGGTGGGCTCCTGGGGGTGTCATGTGGGGTCTCATCATGTGGCCACTTCAGTGGGCTCTTTCTTTTTTTAGAGTTGAAGACAATGATTCCGCCAGGGGAGTGCACATATGCGGGCAGGAAGAGGAGGAAGCCTATTCAGAAGCGGTAAAGTATCACATCCCCACGGTGTCCCCCATGTCCCCACAGTGTTCCCATATCATCCTCCATGTCACCACCAAGTCCCTGCATGTCCTCTTTGTGTCTTCTGTGTCCCCATGTCCCTACTGTGTCCCATTGTGTCCTCTGTGTCCTCTGTGTCTTTATCTACTCCATCTTTTCTGTGTCCCTGCCATGTCCTTATTCTGTCCTTCCTTTGTCCTCATTGTGTCCTTGTCATGTCCTCATCATATCCAATTCCATCCCTGTATGTAAACCTGAGACAATTCAAAGAATAGAGTTCAAAAAATGTCTTCTATATGAAGGCTTTATCAATCAGCATTCCATTGCTGAACAAAATACTCAACACCCTGAACTTAAAGGAGGAGAGATTTATCTGGCTTATGACTTCAGAGGATCCAGTCCATGGTCAGCTGCTCCAAGGCAGGAACATCATGGTAGAAGGGCCTGGTGGCGCTAAGATGCTTAGTTCATGGCTGCCAGGAAGCAGGACAAGGGAACAGTGCCAATGAGGAAGGGGCCAGAGACCACACACATCCACAAGTGCTTTACTGATCCTGTAGGCAGGTCCCAAACCAATCAAATTGACAGTTAAACTGAATCACTGCAATATCAGAGCATCTTTATTCACAACAATCAAAAAGGATAAAAACACAAATGTTTACCAACTGGTGAATAGATACATTACATGTGGTCCATCCATGCACTGGAATATGATTCAGCCATAAAAGGGAATGAAACAGTGACACACACTACAACACAGTTGAACCTTGGAAGCATTCTGTTACATGAAAGAAGCCAGGCACAAAATGTCACCATTGTTTCAGTCCATTTATATGAAGTATCCAAATGGACAGGCAAATCCAAATGGACAGAAAGCAGGTTGATTGGTAGCTGCTGGGGTCAGGAGGAAGGGCATTCAAGAGAGAATGCTAGTAGGTAAGACTTTTTCTTTGGGGAGATAAAGTTCTCTGTAACTACATAGAGGTGATGGTTGCACAACTTAGTGACAATTCTAAATGTTAGGTATGGCTCACTTTTAAATGGTTAAATTTTATGTGAATTCAATCTCAGTTTAATAAATCAAAAGGAATAGCTTCTGAGTTTGGTTCTGCCAGACACTTCTATTTGGTTTGTTGGCCTAGGACAACCAATGATAAAAATAGAGGGATTTGTGCTATGGAGTTTCTGATAGAATAGATTGTTTAAAACATGATCTGGGCACTCTTGGCTACTGACAGGTGCAAACAAAACAGAAAATAAAGACATTCTGGACAAAAGACACCCAAGTCCTGGAAAACAGAGTCCCTGTCTTAGTTACTTTTTTCATTTCTGAGACAAAATACCAGACACTCAAAACTGAAGGAGGAAAGGTTTATTTCAGCTCACAGTTTGTAGAGGTTTCAGTCCATAGTTGGCTGGCTCCAAGTCAGGGTGGCAAGGCAGAGCAGCAGTGCAGAGAAGAAACAGTTCATGGTGTGGCAGAGCAGGCAAAAGGCAGAAAGCAGCAACAGCAGTAGAAGATTCTTTCTGTCCCTTTATATTCCATCCAGGCTACCCACCTTTTGGGTGGTGTTGCTCAGAGCTATGCTAAACTAATTAATGGAGTAATCCACATACCCTTAATCCCAGCACCACATCTTTAATCCACATTCACACAGCCTAGATCGAGCTACCTGGAAAAAAGCCCATCTATGAGTGTATGAGCCTTTGGGGGGACATCTAGATAAAGCCATAATAGCCCCTAATACCCAAAATTCACTGGGATCCCAGAAAGGATTGGCCTGGTAAATGGGCAGCTCCATTTCTGATTCCACCAATAACAAGCCTCTGCCATGCTCCCAACCATCCCAGGGACTGGGCCCCAGTCTGGCCTCTTACTTTAGATGTAGGTGATGCCTAGAAGGAAGGTCAGTTGAAATTATTTCTGTGCAGCAATTAAAAGAATTAGGTGAAGGGATTGTCACCGTGAGGTGACAGTGTCAGGTGAAAGGACCATCACTGTGAGGTGACAGGGTCAAGTGAGGAGACTGTCACAGTGAGGTGACAGGATCAGGTACAAGGTCCATCACTGTGAGGTACGAGCTGGGTCCTGGGCCAACCCCATTAAGGGGCAGTGGTAGATGACAGGTGGTTGAGAAATGAAGATCAAGACTATTCTGCATGGTAGAGAGTTGCAGGAGCCTTGTCTCCCGATGGATGGTATAGCCGTGCCGTGGGTCCTGCAGGGCTGAGCACCTAGACTGGACCACCATGACAGTCCTGAGATGACCCTTACCCCACCTAGCCTCCCATGCTGAGAACCAGGTGCACCAGCCCCTTGGGCCCTGATTGGAGGCCTGGGTGCCGCAAGGCCCAGAGTCGTGCAACATCAGGTGGGAGTCTGTCAGTGGGTTGCATGGCACCCGTGGGGGAACTTATTTTCCTGGAAGGTGTTGGGCTTTGGTTAGGCTCCAAGGGGCCTCTGAAAGAGGCTGAATGAATGCAGATTCTCTTGCCCAGATGACCCGGGCCAGGTGTCTTCCTCCTACCCCAGGGAACTGTGGCACAGAGAGGTCGAGGCACACACCAGGGTCACACAGCAGACCACCATGCCCTTCATCCTCACTAGAGCCTCAGTTCTCATGGAGCCTGTTCTTTACTTCCTGCGTGTTTCCTCCACATGTTGAATTACGTTTGTTGATGTGATATCCAGTTTCTTTATGGGGGGGTACTGGGGATTGAACCGAGGGCCTTGCGCTTGCTAGGCAAGCACTCTAACCACTGGGCTAAATCCCCAACCCCTCCTTTTTTAATATATATCCAGTTCCTGATGCACATTTTCAGGGCTGAGTGTGTTTTAGTCCACAATACTTTGTCTTGGGGCAGTGGCTGTAGGGCTGCAGCTCCTGGTGGCAGCCATCTGACAGAGTCTCCTCCCCACAGGAGGCCTGCCATGGGGGCTGAGACGTCAAACCCCTCCAAGCGGCACCGGGACCGCCTCAACGCAGAGCTGGACCACCTGGCCAGCCTGCTACCCTTCCCGCCTGACGTCATCTCCAAGCTGGACAAGCTGTCTGTCCTGCGCCTCAGTGTCAGTTACCTCCGGGTGAAGAGCTTCTTCCAAGGTAGGTCTCACCTATGCCCCGCTGTGACCTCCTGAGCCCAGCTGGGCCTTGCCGGGTCCAGCTGTGACCAAGAAGTGCTGTGGCCCACGCGTGCCTCCCCCCACCCCACCCAGCTGCTCATCAAGGTAGCCCTGGTTGACCCACTGCCTCAGGTCAGGCGCTTCTGCCCAGTTGGGGAGGGTCCTGGGTTTGCCGAATACCAAAGCCAGGGCACTGCCGCTGCCCATCTCCCAGGGCTGCCGTGGCGGGGGCTCTGGGAATAGAGGGCTACTTCATGAAGAGCCTGGCCTGCTGGTCAGGATGTCAAGTGTCCAGGCGTGGCCCCTTTTTGCCCCTCACCACACCACGCTGCTCTTACTCCCTGCCCATCGGACTCAGTGTTCCTATATCATGGGATGCTGGCCCCACCCAGCGCCAACCAATACTCTGTTCCCTCCCCCAGCTGATGCCTGGAGGTGACAGATCCGTGTCCTTCCTTGCACACTGGTACTCTTGATCTGGGGGAGAAAGATAGTGGGCAGGTCTGCCCTTTTGGCCCTGCCCTATTTGCTCTGCCTCCCTACATACACTGTGTCCCTGGTGTCTGCAGGCCATGCCCAGGACCTGGCTGTTCTGGGTTTCTTTTTTTTTTTTTTTTTTTTTTTCCTGGTGCTGGGGATCGAACTCAGGCCCTTGTGCTTACAAGGCAAGCACTCTAATCACTGAGCTAAATCCCCAGCCCCTGTTCTGGGTTTCTTAGGGTCATGGTTTTGGTCACCTGGGGGCTTGGATTTGCAGACCAGTACTGGACCGGTTCTGAGTAATGCTGCTCAGCTTCTGTGCTCTGTGTGTGTTGGCACTGACAGGCCTGAAGGGTTCCACTGTGCAGGGTGGGCCCTCGACACTCCAGGGGCTGGGGAGGGGGGCAAGGGTGTGGAACCTGTGTTTCCCCTCCAGGGACCAAGGATCAGAGGAAGTACGATCCATGTGTCTCCCCAGGGGCTGGGGGTGAGGGTGTGGGGACAGTCTTTCAGACTCTCCCATGCATAGCAGCTGGGACACAGTTGAAGTCCTCTGGATTCTTTCCTGTGAAGAGCACCCCTTTTATAGATGACTGGTGTGGTTGAGCAGACCCCTGACCTCTGGGGACATTAATAAACCCCAGGGCTGAAGGGGGCAGCCTTGGTGTCCAAATATCACAGGCTGCCAGGGTGGAGAGGCTCCCAGAGGTGAAGATGACTTAGTCATCTGCCCAGGCACACAACCTAGGGGCCAGAGATAGGAGAGTTAGGGGCGTTTCCTCTCTGGACTAGTCTACTTGTGCCCAGGCAGAGTGCAGTGGCTCCGGGAAGCTCCAGTTCTGCTGTTCCAGTCAGTTCTGATGACTGTCCACGTGTCCACCCACCTGCCTGGTTGTCACAGTGACTTTCCCGTCTTTCCATGGGCTATAAAGTCAGGGACGTGAATTACTGCACCTCTCTTGATGCAGGCAGGCCCCCAGGCTGTCTGCCTGGGTCACTGTGCCTTCAAAGGTTCTGCAGGTGTTGAGAGAAAGTAAACCCTCCAGTCCACAGGCTTTACAAGAGCAGTTCAGTTTTTACAGCCAGGTGAAATAGTACTCTTTATGTGCCTGTGTGTGTGTGGTGGGGGATTACTGGAGATGGAACCAGGCTCTCTGGAGGGACACTGCTTTGTCTGAGTTTCAGAGGAGCCCTGCTAGGACAGCTGGGAGCCGGGCTGCCCACTCAGCCTGCCTGAGGCCCGAGCATTGAGCCCCAGGGACTTCTCCAGGCTCCCAGATCCCATGATATTTTCCCTGTAGGTCTTGGACTTACTTGGACCCATCACCCCTTTCTTCTGTCTGATTTCTCCCTTCTGGAAGGGAAATAGCCATCCCATACCTGTCCACCACAAGTTACAGAAGTACATAACTTGTGTGGTTATATAGGGCCACTGCTGGAGAGGAGTTTGCTTGGAGAGGAGTCTTGCCTCAAGCCCCTCCCAGGTCTGATTTAGGTGATGTTTGGGTGAGAATTTGGCTTCAGACTTCAGAGTTCGTATGGGAGGAAATTGAGGCTTTTGGAGCTTTGGGGATGAATGGTTTCCCTGAGTATCGTGATCATATGGAAGATTCACTCTTGATTATTTTATAAGCTGATTTCTTTTCCACCTCTTTTAATTGTTTCCAAAAGATAAAGCTGGCTAAGAAGAGGGAGCCTTGTTCTTCCCTCCCCCATGGTGGTTAGGTCCGTACAGTCCACAGGAAGAAGGCTGGTCAGGGTTGCTTCCTCCCCCTGCAGAAATCCCAGGGCTGGCGCAAGACAGCCTCCTCCGGGTTTCAGAGAGGCCCTGTCCTGGGGGCTGGGAGCCAGCCTGCTCACCCAGCCTGCCTGGGGTCTGAGCATTGAGCCTTGCAGTCTTCTTTGTGGCTGTTCTCCCTCTGCCTTGAGAGGATCTGGTCCCTTCCTTGTGGCTCAGCATCACACATCAGGTGGCCCCAGCAAGCTCACTTGGTCATTAGTGAGTCCTGTGACATAGCCGAAACTCAAAAGTCCTCTCCATCTGGAGCCACACAGCTGGAGCTGGCCCAGGTTGGCTGCATCTTCCCACTGCTTCCCACAGGTGGGAGTAGAAGGAAGGATGGGGAGAAGGAAGGATAGGAGGTTGGGAACTGGCTGGGAGCTGGCACATAGCAATAGGGGACCTTGTCATCCCTCAGTGTCTTGGGAGACCACCATGCCCTGGTGAGCACACAGGTGATTCTGCCCCTCAGCACAGTGGCATGAGGGCACCCTTCGGGGCTAGTGTAAACTCCTCAGGCTGGTGTGCAGGCAGCGTGCCCCACCAGTCCACAGTGAATGTATACTGTGGACCCTTGGGTTGCCAGGTGTTTCCACCTGCAGCATGGTCCCCCCAGCCGCCAAATTCTATGAGCGTCTTGCTCCTGGATTTCTCAGTGTGAGAGACAGCAGTCTTCAGTGGCAGCCCCAGGAGGCACAGCAGACCCTCACAGAGTTGGTGTGAAGCTCCCTGAGTAGACATGCAGGGCGGAGGAAATCCACCCCTCTGTGGTGCAGGTGGTGTGGAGGGGATTCAGGGGCAAGCTCCCTCTGGTCATCCTGAACTTCTCACCCCAGCATCTCCTCTGCCTTTCTCACTTTGGAAAGTCGAAGTTCCATATTACTATCCGTAGAAAACAGAACATGGGTGGAAAACAGAACCGCTGGGGCTCCACCCTCCTGGCACTTAGAGGTTGGTCAGAGAATATCCATTACTAAACTCTGTTCTTCCAGCTGCAGTAGGTGATCACTATATGTTCTGCTGCTAACAGCCAAGCAGACAAGCAAAGATGTAAACCTTTAAAAGTGTATTAATGAACTGGCAAAAACTGAGTAATATTCAGAGTCCAAAAACTAAGGGAAACTGACAACCCAGAGATAACCTTATTAAAAGAAATTATTAACAGGTGCAGGTGTACTTTATGCAGAAGGCAGGGAATTCCAGGTGAAGGGTGTGAAATGCAAGAAGAAATGAAGAGCAAACAGGATGTGAAATGCAAGAAGAAATGAGAAGCAGGAAGTAGTGACTGTTGGATCAGCAACCAGAACCTTGACTGTATAAAACAACATCTAAATAGCCCACAGCCACGACAGCACATAGATTTGAAAAAGGTAGTTGAGTTGGAGAGTTCTAAGGTTCTTGTTATCTTTGGAGGTTGGTTATCTAGCTTCAAGTCAAAATGGGGTTTAACTTTCACACTAATGGAAGGAAAAAGGAATGAAAAAATATAATTAATCCAAAGGAAAAGGCAAGAAAGTAGGTACATGAAAGGGAAGAGACAGAGAAAGTAGGAATGTCCAGCTATGCCAGTAATTACAGTAAATGCAGATGCACAGTGTTTTAGTTATGTGTCTTTCATTGCTGAGACAAAATACCTGACACCCAAAGTTAGGGGAAGAAAGGTTTATTTGGCTCACAGTTTGTAGAGGTTTCAGCCCACAGTCAACTGGGTCCGAGGCAGGGTGGCCTGGCAGACACGCAGAAGGCAGCAGAGTAAGCAAAGGCTAGAGAAGCCTCTTTCTATCCTTTATATTTTATCCAGGCTGCCTGCCCTTAGGGTGGTCAGCACTCCCACCCTTAATTCTAATACCCTTAATCCTAGCATCACATCCTTGATCCCAGCAGAGCTATGCCAAACCAATCAGGGGACTAATTTAGTAATCACACACTCTGGATCCAGCCCCGCCTATGACCACATGAGTCTTTGGGGGGACATCTAGACACAAATGATAACAGACAGACAGGCCAAGTACAGGACACCTTGTTAGACTGGGTCACTACATGCTCCTCACAAAGAGCACACCCACACTCTGAGAGTGCAGAAAGACTAGGGAAAGAAAAGAAAAAGAGAAAAGATGGAAAGTGGAAACAAAACTCGTAAATAAGGAAGGGAAGAGGAGCTGAAGAGGAGGAAGGGGAAAGGGAAAAAATCCAAAATATATCATGTACAGGTACACAATCCCTATGGTGAATATGATCATTATGTATATCCAAAATATACCAATAAAATTAATTAATTAATTAATTAATTAAAGGAAAAAGATGGGAAAGATGTATTTCTGAAATCCTACCTGAAAGAAGCCTGATGAACCTATGTTAATGTCAAAAATTGATTTTGAGGTAAAAAGTATTACTGGAGGTGGAGAGAGAGAAATTCACTACATAATTATTAACCACTTACCAGTCTAATTATTTAAATACAGGGTGACAAAAAATTGCCTATTTTTAAAATTAATTTTTATAATTTAACAGGAAATATAAAAAGGACAGCTTTATCAATTTCATTCCATAATTTTTCTGTGTATGGTACATTTTAAAACATTCCATACACAATGCAACATCACAAGCCAGACAGTAGTATGTAGTCTCTCTGAATTCTTTTTGCATTATTGTCTTTCTTTGAATCACACACTACACTGTTGTTGGCCTTTCCTTTTTTTCCTGTGGGTGGTATAATTTCAGTACCCACTAAACATAATAATGAAGACATCAGTGGTGGACGTCCTGGCTGGCGTTTCACTATCCCATATTTTCCAGTTGTTTGGTCTTTTAGACCTAATCTAAATTGTAAATGACTTTTTGAACTCCCTTATTTTGAATAAATAACAAACGAGTTCCACACTGTTTGACCCAGAAGGTGCGTAAATATTATAATGATTTTTTCCTCACTTTCTGATTATGGGATAGCTTGTTAGATGTTGGCCAGCTCTGTCAACACCAACCATAGAATTATTATAATCATCGACCACTATTGGAATTTTTTGGTTTAGTTTCTTCTTTGAAGTTGTGTCATTTCTGTATTATGAATAGTTGACAATAAAGAGGTGACTTTTTGTCTTTCCATTTCATAACACAGACTTTTCTTCTCTCCTACACTAACATTTCTCCCTTTTTCAGTTTTTTCTTCTGCAGATCTTTTGTCACTTCCTTCCTGTTCAGTCTTAGTGTCCCAAATGTGTTCATTTTGTATTGTAGGAAAAAAGATCACTGAGTTCTGGAGAAGTATAAAAATTATATCTAATGTACTTATGTTAAGAGCTTTTAAAGATTGTAGCACAAAAATAGGTTATTTTTCACAAATAAACACGAATTAGTAGAAGAAAATAACCAGAACTTATAATTAGATTTCAGTAGAAAGAAATGTCAAAGGCTAATACAACATTGTAAAAAAAAAGTATGCAAAAAACAGTCTGTATAAAGCAAATAAGCAGACATGTAAGTATATCTAGTGCAAACAAGGATAGACTGGTTGAAATGGCACCTGCCTGAGCAATGCTCGAGATAGTCAGTGCATAAACAACATGCTGCCCAAGTGACACTTGGGGTACACTGTTAAGTGGTTAAATGATTGAGTTCAGCCAGTGGATAAAGTAATTTAAATTTGAGTGTTTCTAATCTCAAAATCTATAAAGCAAATTTTGAAGAACTATAAAGAGGAACAGACAAACTCATCATCAAAGAGGAAGATTTTAAATAACTCATTATTTAATAGAAAAAAATAAAAGTAAAAATTATAGAATATTTGAAAATAACGCAAAAAATAAGGTTAATCTAATGGGCATACATAAAGCACCATACCCCAAAACTATGAATCCACGTATCTTTTCAAGTCTACAGGGAACTTGTAAGTATATTGAAAATATATAAGCCAATGAAACAAGTTTCAACAAATTTCCAAAGACAAAATCATAAGGAACATACAGAGGGACCTCACATACAAATAAGCTGGAAATAAGTAATAAAAAGGTAACTTGAAAACTCATTTTTGTTTTGATCTCACTATGTAGTCCAGGCTGCCCTTGAACTCAAAATAATCCTTCTGCCTAAGCCTCCCAAGTGCTGGGATTATAGCCATGTGCCACCATGCCTGGCGAAAACGATTTTATTTGGAGGTAATTAACACACTTGTGAATGACTCTTAAAACAAAGGAAAAAAACATGATGGAATTTAGAAATATGTGTAAGTCAAAATGTGCAGGATGTAGCCAAAGTAACAGAAATAAATGTGTTTATATGTACACACACACGCGCAAAGAAAGTCTGAAAATTAATGAGCTAAGCATCTATTTAAATTATTTTGATGAAGAACAACAAAATAAACAAAAAAGAGAACCAAAGAAAAATGATAAAAGAGAACATAGTAATGAAATAGGGAAATATTCAGTAGAGTTCTTTTAAAATGATCAACTTTACAAATTCTGTTGAGATTGACCAAGGGAAAAAGAATAAACAGTATTAGGAGTGTAAAGGGAACATAATTACAGATGTCTGAGTGATGTAAAAGATAATTAGAAGCAAATTAATGCTAAAAAGTTTGAAGTTTGAAAGCAAATGAACATTCCTAGGAAACATAGCATATTAAAACTGACTCAAGGCTGGGCATGGTGGTGCATGCCTGTAATCTCAGCACCCAGGAGCTGAGGCAAGAGGCTCACCAGCTGGGACTACATAGTGATATCCATCTCACACAAACAAACTAACGAACAAAAAACTCAAGAAGAAACAGAAAACAGGAATAGACATTTGACCATTGAAGAAATTGAATCAGTGGCTCTAAATCTTCCCATAGAAAGCCTGGTTGCAGACAGTTTAAATGCAATTTCCACAAAATGTAAAAGAAAAACTAATTCCACTCCTTTCTGAATCTGTGGTGCTGAATTAGAACTGAGGTACGGGTGTGAAGGTGAGGTTTCCAGTATGTGCAGATGGACATGAATATGTATGTAAAGTGTGTGTGTTTCATCCACATGCTCTGTCCACTGAGGGGCCTGGGGCCATGCAACCCTGTGCAGTAAGTGCACCCAGCATTCAGGTCTCGGTTCCTAAATATTATTCACCACCAAAAGAACTTGGACTTTTGCCTTCGTCCCCCAGCTGTAAGCTGTAGCAGGAAAGAGCAAGCTAAGCTTGTATCTTCTCTGCCAAAGAACAAGCGATGGGAACATGTTATCTGACACAAAGACAAAGAAGGGACCCCCAACCAGCCAGGTCTGGGAGGGCTCCAGCATTGGCAGGGATCAGGGCAGTAGTGGGTGACAGCCTAGTGAGTAGCACTGGATTCTGCCAATCCATACTGATATAGGTGTGAGAGTGAGTAAATAATAACAGAAAGTTCTTCTCACAAGATACTGCTTACTAATAAAGCCCAGAGAGATGACTAGACAGAAGAGGTAAGCCGTAAATCACCATTTGGTCAGGGACCATTGCATTGATAATTAATTCAAACAAAAACATCAATGACTACTAAAGTTAGTGCTGACAGTAGGGTAAGAAATGAGATGTTTGCAGTCTTGAACAAATTATCCATTTATCCAAAGGGAGATACTCTGGGAGAGAGATACCAGCATTCACTGTCCTTGATGGTCACATTTGTCTCTGCAAACACCGCTTAAATTGACTCTGAGCCACACAGCAGGACGTGTGAGTAGAGCCCTGCAACCCTGTGTGACCACCACATGAAGAGGGCTGGTCCTGGTCTGACCATGAGGACATTCCCGCATCCAGGAGAAGACCTGTTATCTTCCGAGTCTGGATGCCATGAGGTCCAGAAACGGCTGGATGGAGGGCTGGGTGGGGGTAAGGCAGGGTGCAAGGCACAAAGGTCGCACTGCAGCAGTCTAGCCCTGGAGCCCGGCTTAAGGGCGCTGTTGGGACAGCAGGTAAAACTGCAGGGGAGCCTCTGGGAGAGGTCTTCGGGGTGTGATGTACCATTCCTATAACTCTGCTTTAATTTGACACAGAATCAAAATAAAACATAGACAGGAGCAGCAAGAAAACTAAAACTGGAAAGCTTTGAGAAAGCAGTCTATGACCTCTGAAGCCTGAGCCCATGGCGCAGGCCCAGTGGGTACCAGTGTGCTCCCAGGGCAGCAAGTCCCAGGGGAACAGGGAGGCTGGGGAAGGGGAGGACAAGGGTTAGGGTCCCATGGAGAGGCTAGGTCCTGAGACCACGGCATGTGCAAGCATGTCTGTGAAAAGAACTGTAAGAACTGCCAACACTTTGCTCACCATCCCATCTCATGGACATGGGCCTGGGCAGGGCAGGTGGTCAGAGACAGGAGTGGGCAGTGGTGGCAATGGGGACCAGGATCAGCAGGGCTTGGATGTGGCATGGACAAGAAGCCGTGCTCCACCGAGCGTGAGGAGGGGACGTGGCACACCCATAATTTTCTCACTGTGTCCCTCACCATCTTCAGTTCTTTTTATTTAAAAAATATTTTTTAGTTTTAATTTTCTAATTGACATATATCCGTGCTTATTGATGGGTTACACTAGTGTAATGGGACGTGGGTGTACAATGTGCAGTGGTCAGATCAGAGTCACTAGCATACTCCTCTTTGCACACACTGTCATTGCTGTGTGCGGGGAGCTTTCAGCATCTTCTTGTTACTTGGAAATCTAGCTGCACTTAGCTGCTGTGTCGTAGGATGTCAGAACTGCCTCCTTACTCTGTATCCTGCTCACCACTCTCCCTCTTTAGTGACCTCTAGTCTATTCTCTACTTGTATGTGAGCCACATCTTTAGCCTACACAAATGAAGGAGAACATATATTTTACTTTCAATGCCTGGCTTGTTTCACTTAACATAATGTCCCACCAATTCTACCACACTGCCACAAGTGACAGGATTTCATTCTTCTGTGGCTGAATAGTATTCCATTATGCATAAGTACCACATTTTTTTCATCCATTCATTCGCTGATAGACGTTTCTGTTAGTTCCATGTCCTGGCTGTTGTGCATAGTGCTACTGTAAACACGAGAGTGCAGGTGTCTCTTTGACACAGTGATTTTGTTTCTTTTGGGTGCACACTCAGGAGGGGATAGCTACATCACATGGTAGTCCTATTTTTAGATTTTGAGGCACTTCCATATCCTTTCCACGATAGTTATATTAATTTACAATCTCACCAACAGTGTTTGAGGTCTTCTTTCTCCACTTCCTTGCCAGCATTTGTTGTCATTTGTCTTTTTTGATAATAGTTATTCTAACTGGAGTGAGATGATACCTCATGGTAGGTTTGGTTTGCCTTTCTTTGATGATTTTGATGATAAACATTTTTTCATATACTTGTTGGCTATTTATAGATCTTCTTTTTTTTTTTTTTTTGGCGCCAGGGATTGAACTCAGGACCCTGCGCTTGCTAGGCAAGCACTCTAACCACTGAGCTAAATCCCCAGCCTAGATCTTCTTTTGAGAAATGTCTATCTGGATCATTTGCCCATTTTAAATTATATTTTTTGGTTTTTTTGCTGTTGTCTGAGTGAAACATTCAGCCTTTGTTATGTTGAGGTGTCCCATCTATACCGAGTTTGTTGAAGATTTTATAATGAAGGAATGTTTGAATTCCTTGTATATTCTGGATGTTACTTTCTTGTCAGATGGATAATATGATGAATATTTTTCCGGTTCAGTGAGTCGTTCCTTCACTCTATTGATTGTTTCCTTCCTTTGCTGTGCAGGAACTTTGATTTGATATAACCCCATTTCTCTAATTTTGCTTTTGTTGCATATGCTTTTGGGGCCTTATCCAGAGAAAATATTTTCCTATACCAATGTCTTGAAGTGTTTCCTTTATGTTTTCTTCTAGTAGTTCCATAAGTCAGGGCACTGACGTTTGGTCCTTGATTCACTTTGAATTAATTTTTGCGTGCTGTGAAAGGTAAGGGTTAAACTTCATTCTTCTGACATGTATATCCACTTTCCCGGCACCATTGACTGAGGAGAATGACCTTTGTCTAATGTACATTCTCGATGCCTTTGTTGAAAATTAGTTGGTGTAACTGCATGGGGTAATATTGAAATTTTCTGTTTCATTCCATTGGTCTCTTTGTCTATTTTTATGCCAGAATCATGCTGTTTTGATTACTGCAGCCTTGTAGTATGTTCTGAAGTCAAGTGTTGGGATGCCTCCAGCTTTGTTCTTTTTCTTCAGGATTGTTTTGTCTATTTTGTGCTTCCATGTGAATTTTGTGAATGTCTATTCTCATTTTGTGAAGAATGTCATTGGGATTTTGATGGGGATTGGACTAAATCTGTAGATTGCTTTGAGTAGCATGGCTATTTTAAGAATATTCTTCCAATTCATGAGCATGGGATGTCTTCCCATTTTTTGTGTCCTTCATAATTTCTTTAGTCAGTGTTTTATACTTTTCATTATAGGGATATTTACCTCTTTGGTTAAATGTATTCTACTTTGTGGATGAAAAATGCTATTGCTTTTTGTGTGTTAAGTTTATATCCTGTAACGTTGCTGAAATTGTTCATAAGTTCTTATACTTCAAAAAAATTATTGTTATTTATTTATTTATTTATTTATTTCTGAGACAGGTTCCCACTATGTAGTCCAGGCTGGTCTTGAACTCACTATGTAGCTCCAGCTGGCCTTGAATTTGTGATCCTCCTGCCTCAGCCTCCCGGGTGCTGGGATTACAGGTGTGCACCACCATGTTTGGTTTAAGTTCCAATACTTTTTTTGGCAAGTTCTTTATGGTTTTCTACATATAAGATCATGTCACCTGCAAAGAGGGATAATTTGATTTTTCCCTTTCCAATTTGGATGCTTTTTATTTCCCTCTCTCTCACGTAGCTGTACTGGCTAAGACTTCTGATACCGTAGTGAATGGGAGTGGTGGAAATGGACACCCTTGTCCTGTTCCAGATCTTGGAGGGAACATTTTCAGCTGTCCCCATTTAGCATGACATTGGTTGTGGATTTGTCACATCCAGCCTTTGTTATGTTGAAGTGGACTTCTGGGAAGATGGCAGAGCAGTGAGAAGCAGAGAAAAAGCCTCTCTGAGATTTGTTATCCAGACAGTGGAACATAGCAATTTAGAGAAGAGAAGAAGGAAGGGAGCGTGTTCCCATGACCCAGCAGGGCTCTGAAGCAAGAGTTGAAGCCCACGGGGAAAGCAAAAGAAGAAGGTGACACATGGACAGCGCTTTCTTCCAGAGATCCAGCTCGTGGCCCCGGCTCACAGTTCTGGCTCACAGCCATGGCTCACAGCCCCTGCTTGAGGCCCTGGGTCACAGCCCTGGCTCACGGCCCCAGTGTGCAGCCCCAGCTTGCAGCCCCAGGTCTCACCAAGAGTGACACACTTTGAGCCTGCAGATGCACAGTGACTGATAGTGACCCCAGAGACCTCTACGGAAAGAAGCACAAATGGAGCAGAGTGGTGCACATGGCAGACTGAAGTGGCTGGTGAGTTACCTGAATCATCTGATTTCAGACAGCTCCCAGGAGAGGGTGGTGATCGACTGATGGCCATCTTGCAAAGGGGCTGAGCTCAGAACTCAGAAGAGCTGCCAGCGGCTTTTGGTACTGGGGTAAGGCGGGGCAAGGTGGAGCAGAGTTCAAACTCAAGTTGGCAGGAGGGAAAGGAGCCAAGTTCAAACTGGCAGGGAACTGAATCCAAGCCGGTAGGAGACACACAGTGTTTCTCCAGCTGAACAAATTGGGTTCCAACCCCACAGTCAGTGATCAGGCTGAACTTCAGTGGAACTGGTGAAGTCTTGCTATTGAACCCAGCTAGGAACACTCACCATTCTGCTATAAATCTACTGCTGGGATTAATTAACAAGTACCTGGGCCTGTCTGCTCTAACTACCAGTGACAGCAGAGACACACCTGGAAGTGGACATTTCTTTCTTTCTTTTTTTTTTTTTCGTATTTTTTTCCCTTTCTGCTCTTCTTTTTCTTGTTTTTAATAGGAAAGTGAATTTCTAGTTTTTTGCTGTTATCGTTTTGTTCTGTCCTTGTTTTTATTTCTTCCTTCTCTCCTTCCCTCCTGTTTTCTTTACTAGTTCCCCAAAGTTTGTATAATTTCCCCCTGTTTTCCTACCTTGCTTCTCATCTCTTTCTCTTCTATTTCTCTATTCTTTCCTCCTAATCTTTTTAAAATTTTCTCCCCTGAGGGTAAAATCGCTGTATTGAGGGCATATTTACTGTATATGAGTTTCTGGTTTATTTTTGATATTTTTATATAACCACAAATCTAGTTCATATGGTTAGAGGTGGCAGATCAATAGTTACTACAGTTTGTCATTTTCTAGATTGTGTTTGATGCTGTTATTATTGCTGATTGACTACTTTAGCCAAGGTGACAGAATTGTTCTACTCGGTTCTTCCTTGCATGCCAAGACGGAGACTGGAAGAGGGTCACAAATAACACTATAGGCCATGGTCAAAGACTTAGGGGCTGGCTAAATAGACAGCAACTTCTCAGCCCCAATAAATTGAAGAGGTAAGATCTTGCAACAGACTCAAAACATAAAAACCAGCCACACCTATAAGACATCTCTGAGGAACTAGTCATTTCCAAAGGGTTCTCAAAACTAATGGAAAAGCTACCTGGCACAGGCAATTCATAAGCATCAACCCATGAACTAAACTAAAGAAGAAAAAATAGAAAATGAGAAGACACACAAACAAGATGCAACCCCAGACCTCCAGCTCACCAAAAGCAAACCCAGGGAGTAATGAAGTGGAACAATCTGAAAGCTTCCCACCCAGACTCTTGGAAGCAGTAATGCAGAAGTAACAAAGCAGATGAATGAGGCTCTAGAAAACTTCAAAACAGAAATCATTTCCAGAATGAAAGACATGATTAGTGACTCTAGAGCAGATACAGATAAAAAAAAATAGAGGTGCTTAGGAAAATGATGGAAACCATAAATGCCCAACACAGGAAAGAAATGGAATCCATGAAACAGATTCAGATGTCCAGGAGATTAAAAATTCTATCACAAGTAGAGGCAGTAGAATGAAACAATGCAAAGACAGAATTTCAGATACAGAAGGCAAGATTGTGATTAATGATTGAGAAAAGAAAGAGTGCTTCAAAATGGTAAGGGACCATGTTATGTTGAAGTGTCCCATCTATACAGAGTTTGTTGAAGATTTTATAATGAAGGAATGTTGAATTTTATAATTTTTTTCCATTAAAATGATTGTATAGTATTTGCCCTTGATTCTGCTGATACGATGTATTTTGCTTGTTGATTTGCATATGTTGAATCATCCTACACCCCTGGGATAAATCCACTTGATCATAGTGTATAATTTTTTAATTTTATTTTTTATTAGGATGTATTTGTCAAACATATTGGTCACATTCATCATAGGGAATTTGTACCTGTACATACATAATATATCTTAATTCTTTTTTCCCCATTCTCCTCCCCTCCCTTCAAACCTTCTTCCCTTCCCCATTTACAAAAGCTTTGTTTCCATTTTTCCTTCCATTCTCTTTTTTCCCTTCTTCCTCCCCGCTCCCTGCTTTCCCCTCCCACTTGAATATGTTCTTCCTATTTCCCAATATCCATCTTCCATTATGCTCCTTATTTAACCTTTTGGGTTTCTCACACAAGAGAAACAATGAAATATTTAAACTTACATGTTGATATACTTTACTTAGATAATGGTCTCGAGGAGCATCCATTTTCCTAAAAATGGTTTAAGTTTATCTTTCTTTATGGTAGAGTAGTTCTCCATTGTACATAAAAACTGCATGTTCTTTATCCATTCATCTTTTGATGGGCATATGGACTATTGATAAGATTAGCTATTATAAAATATGCTGCTATAAACATGGGTATATATATATCACTGTGTTATGATGCTTTTAATTCTTTCTGGAAGATACCTGGAAGGGGAACAGTTGGGTCAAATGGGACCTCTAGTTTTAGTTTTTTGAGGAATCTCCATACAAATTTCCATAGTAGTTGTTCCATAGGTAGTTTACACTTCTACTAGTAAAGAAGAAGGGTTCTTTTTCCCCACAGCCTTGAAAACATTTGTTATTGGTTGATTTCTTGATGAGCACGATGGAATCTCAGTGTTTTAATTTGCATTTCTATAATGACCAATATATCACTATATTGAGAATTTTATTAGTACTGCTGCCAATATTAGTACTGTTGAGCATTGTTTTCATACACTTATTTGCTGTTTGTACTTATTCATCTGAGAAATACCTGTTCATATCAGATGCCCATTTTTGGATTGGGTCTTTAAATTTGGGGGGGTCTGATTTTTTTTAGTTATTTATACATTCTAGGTGTTAGTCTTTTGTCTGAGGAGTAACTGATAAAAATTTTTTCCCATTCTGTGGGCTGTCTCTTTATTCTGTTAGTGGTTTCTTTGCTGTGCAGAAGCTTTTTAATTTGATGTGATCCCAGTTGTTGATTCTTAATAATATTTCCTGTGTGATCAGGGTTTTGTTCATAAAATCTTTGTCTACATTTATGCCTTCGACTCTTTTACCTATTCTATCTTCCAGAAGATTAAGTGTTTCTGTTTTTATATTTAGATCTTTGATCCATTTTGATTTTAGTTTGGTGCATGGTGAGGGATACGGTTCTAGATTCAGTTTTTGGCATGTGGAAAGCCAGTTTTCCTGGCACCATTTATTAAAGTGGCTATCTTTCTTCCAGTGAAGGTATTTGGCTCCTTTGTCAAAGATAAGGTGACTGAGTGTGCTTGGAGTTGTTTTTGCATCTTCTATTCTGTTCCACTGATTCTTAGGTCTGTTTTTTCCCAGTACCATACTGTTTTTATCACAGTAGCTTTATAGTATAACTTCAAATCAGGGATTGTGAGGCCTTGCCTTTGTTGCCCAGAATTGCTTTTGCTATTCTAGGTCTCTTCTGGTTCCATATGAATTTTAAAATTGTTTTCTCTACTTCTATGAGGTGTGCTATTGGTATTTTGATTGGGATTGCATTAAATCTGTATAACAGTTTTGGAAGCATGACCATTTTTCACCGTATTGGTTCTGCCTATCCAAGAACAGGGGATATCTTTTAGTTTTCTGATATCCTCTTTGATCTCCTTTTTCAGAGTACTATAGTTTTCAATGCATACACCTTTCACTTCCTTTGTTAGATTGATTCCTAAGTATTTAATTTTTCTTGATGCTACTGTGAAAGGTGTTGTTTCCCTAATTTCTCTCTCAGTGAGTTTATTATTTGTGTACAGGAATGCTATTGATTTTTGAGTGAAAACTTTGTATCTTGCTATGCTGCTGAACTTGGTTATTAATTCTGTGAGTCTTTTATTGGAGTTTTGGGGGTCTTCTAGGTAGAGTATCATGGCATCAGCAAATAATGATAATTTAACTTCTTTTCCTATTCATATTCCTTTCATTTCTTTCCTTTGTCTAATTGCTCTGGCTAATGATTTTATGGAACCATGTTGAACAGGAGTGGTGATAATCAGCATCCTTGTCTTGTTCCTAATTTTAAAGTGAAAGTTTTCAGTTTTTGGCCATTTACTATAATGTTGGCTGTTGGTTTGTCATAGATGGTTTTTATCAGATTGAGATAAAGATTTCTATTCCAATTTTCTGTAGGGTTTTTATCATGAATGGGTGTTGGACTTTTTCAAATGCTTTCTCTGTAGTTTTTGTAGTTTCTCTGTAGTTTTCTCATGTAGTTTTTGTCCTTGGTTCTGTTAATGTGGTCTGTTACAGTTACTGATTTGTGTATGTTGAACACTGTAGCATTGCCACACTGGGGTCCCTGAAACACCAGGGTGAGTCCTATTTGGTCATGGTGTATAATCTTCTTGATAATTTGCTGCATTCTGTTTGCCAGTATCGTATTGAGGATTGTTGTATCTATGTTCATTAGGGTTTCATCAATTGATCACAACAACTATATCACCTTCGCTAAAGTAGTACAGTCAGTAATAACATTAGCATCAAGCACAGACTGGAAAATGACAAACTGTGATAACTATTACTTTGCCAACTTTAACCATAGATACGTGATTTATAGTCATATAACAAGATCTAAGACAAATCAGAAAATTATATATAGTAAATATCCACTTAAAAGAGCAATCTTACTCTAAGAAGAGAAAATTAAAAGGGATAAGAGGGAAAAAATAGAAAAATAAGAGAAAAGAAAGAGATTAGAAGTAAGGCTAAAGGACAAAGGATGATTATCCAAAACTTGGGAAACTGGTGAAGAAGACAGGAGGGAAAGAAAGAAGGAAAAAACAAAAACAAGAGCAAAACTAAACTAAAAACTGTTCACGCAGATGAAAAAACAAAAGCAAACCATCAAAAAAAAAAAGAAAGAAAGAAAGAATAACAACAAAACCAAAATCAAAGGGAGTGGGGAGAAATTTCTTTGTGATTTCAAGCCTGTGGTTATCTTCTGGGCTCTACAGTTTTGTGGTACAATTCAGGGCACAACTCTGCTCTTGCAGGTAGACAAAGGAGTCAGTCAGAGCCCAGATGTGTGCTGGATGATCCCCATAAGCCTTCAGTAGGATTAGGGTGGGCTGCTGGGTAATCTTGCCAAGGCAGCAGTACAATTAGGGCAGGGTACCAATTCTTGTAATTTCAAATCCACAGAAGTTCAGGATGATCCTGGCCTCTGGTCATGGGATTGGGGCCTGAGTCATTCAGCCTACAATACTCTGTGTGCCTCTTGCAGGCCTGACCATGGCTGCCTGAACCTGGATATCTCCTGTGGTTGTTCCTCACTCAGTCACTGTGAGATTTCAACACTGGGAGCCTGAGATGAAGATAACCCATGATCCTCTGAGTCCTGGTTTAGTTGGCCCCTCCCTACAATGGCATCTGACCAAGTACCTTCTCCAGGTAACACAGAAGTCTCTTGGAGTGGAGACACTCACCAGCTGTTGCAGTGGCCAGGATGCACTGTTCCATTCCCCATAGTGTATAATCTTTTAATATGCTGTTGGATTCTGCTTGCTATTGCTTTGTTCAGAAATTTTGCCTTTATTCTATCAGGGTATTGGTCTGCAGTTTTCTTTTTTTGTTGTGTCCTTCTCTGGTTTTAGTATTAGGGTCCTGCTCGTCTCATAAAATGAATTCGATAGAATTTCTTCCTTTTCAATGTTTTGGAATAGTTTGAGAAGAATTAGTGGTCTTCTTTAAAGGTTTTATAGAGTTCGGTAGTGAAGCCATACACACTTGGACTTTTCTTTTTGAGGAGGTATTTTATTATTGATTCAGTTTCATAGCTCATTATAGATTGGTTCTGGTTTTCTGTCTTTATCATTCAATTTTGGTAGGTTATATGTGTCCAGAAATTATATGTTGGTCCATGAAAGTCACTAGTGATTGAGTGCATTTCTGTGATGTTATTTGTAATGTATAATCTCTAAATTTATTTATTTGGTTCTTCTCTCTCATCTTTCTTTTTTTTTGGTTAACCTAGACAAAGGTTTGTTGACTTTATCTTTTCCCAAAAACCAGACCTTCATTAAACTTTTCTATTTTTATGTCTCTATTTCATTTATTTCTGTTCTTAATTTTGTTATTTCTTCTTTCCACTAATTTTGCACTTTGTTTTTTCTTGCTTTTCTAGTTCCTTTAGGTTACTTGATATCTTTCTATTTTACTGGGTGCTTATTGCTATAAACTTCCCACATAATACTTATTTTGCCGTATCACTTAGGTTTTGGTATGTTGTGTTTCTGTTTTTATCTGTTTCAAGAGATTTTTAAGTTTCTGTCTTAATTTTTTCATGGACGCATTGATTACCCAATAGCATGTTTAATTTTCACATATTTGTACAATTTTTAAAGTTCTTCCAGTTAGTTTCCAGTTTTATTCCATTGTGGTCAGAAAAGGTAACTTTTTAAACTTTTTGAGGCTTGTTTTGTGATGTAATATTTGATCTATCCTGGAGAGTGTTCCCTCTGTTGATGAGAAGAATATGTGTTCTGTACCTGGGGGATGAACTATTCTGTAATGTCTCTTAGGTTCATTTGATCCACACCATTGTATAACCCTACCATTTCTTTGTTGGTTTTCCACCTGGATGATCAGTTCACTCATAAAAGAGAGGTGTTGAAGTCCCCAACTATGTTTTTATTAGAGCCTATCTCTGCCTTTAGATCTATTAATATTTGCCTTTTATAATTGGATTTGTATATGTTTATGATTATTATTTCCTCTTGCTGAATTGAGCCTTTTATCATCATATAGTAGCCTTCTTTTTCTCTTTTTATAGTTTTTACTTAAAGTCTATTTTATGTGAAACAAGCGTAGATGTTTCTGTTTACTATTTGTTATCAGCTGCTTAGAGTATATTTTTCCAATTCTTTATTTTTACTCTATTTGTGCTTTTACTGATGAAGTGAGTTTCTTGTAGGTGTCATATAGTTGGGTATTTAAAAAAATCTGTTCATCCACTCTATCTTTTGATTGGGAAATTTAATCTATTTGCATTCAAGGTTATAATTGATGAGTAATGATTTATTCCTGCCATTTGTTAATTGTTTTCTGGTTTTATGTATTACTTGTTCCTTTCCATCTATTTTATTTGTTTGGGGAGGTGCTGGTTTCTGTAAAGATAAGATTTGATTCTTTTCTCTTTTTCATTGTGCTATCTGATCTACCAGTGCATTTTATTCTTTTTCAAGTTATCATGACGATAGTTGTATTGGTCACTTTTCCATTGCTGGGACAAAAAGTGTGACATCCACCATTTAAAGAGGAAAGGCTTATTTGGCTCATGGTTTGAGAAGTTTCAGTCCATGATCAGCTGCTGCAAAACAGAAACATCATGGTAGAGAAGGGCATAGTGGAGGAAAGTTGCTCACTTCATTGTTGCCTAGAAGCACCACAGGAAGAGTGACAGAGAGGGAGGGGTCAGGGACCAGATAGAGTCCCCAAGGTTGTGTCTTCATGACCTACCCAAACACACAAAGTGTGCTCTACTAATCCTGCAGGCATATCCCTAGCTAATCAAGTTGACAATCAAAATTAGCCATCACAGTACTTATTTTCCTTTTTTTTTCTTTCTTTAGGAATTTCTTGTAGGACAAGTCTAGTGCTGATGGATTTCTTCAGTTCTTGCTTGTCTTAGAAATTGTTTCTCCTTCATGCATGAGCGATAGCTTTGCTGGGTATAATACTGTTGGTTAGCAGTTTTGTTTTTCTTTCAGAACTTTCACCATGTCTGAAAAAAAAATTCTTCTTATTACAGAAGGCTTCTGCCAAGAAATCTAACAGTCTAATGAAGGATTCCCTTCAATATGACTTGGAACTTTTCTCTTTCTCTTTTTAGGATTCTCTCCTTGTCCTGGACTTTTGGCAGTTTGACTATAATTTGCTTCAGAGAATACCGTTTTTGTTTAAGGCTATTTGAGGTTCTTTGAGCTTTCTATATCTGTGTGTCTGTTTCTTTCCCAAGATTTGCAAAGTTTTCAACCATTATTTCATTGAATAGATTTTTCTGTGACTTTTTTCCTTCCCTGTCCTTCAGGAATATCCATAATGCAAATGTTTGTTCACTTAATGTCCCATAAGTCTAGTATACCTTTTTCACTCTTTTTACAAAATTCTCTCCTCTTCTTCTTCCTCTTTGCTCAACTTGGTTATTTCAAAAGCCCTGTCTTTAAGTTCGGAAATTCTTTCTTCTCCTTGGTGTAATCTGCTGTTGGAGCTCTCCATTGTCTTAATACTTCATTCATTGAATTCTTTAGCACTAATATTTCTATTTCTGTTTTTAATGATCTCTGTCTCCTTGGTGAATTTTCATTCGGATCATACATTGTTTTCCCCACCATTTAAATTGACTATCTGTATTGTTTACATGTTTCTAAGTTTCCTTAGGAACATTATATTTTCAGGAATTTCAAAGACATCCTTCTCCTTCTGAGAAATTACTCTTCCTTTGTAAGTGCCATGTTTCCGGGCTTTGTCATGCTTCTTGTGTTGCTGCACTCATGTCTACATAGAGGGTGTTACAGCACCTCTTCTAATTTACAGTAGGGAATGACTTTCCTGTAGATGAGTTGTAGGATGTGAACTGGCTAGAGTGTTTTGTCCTTGGTGGAGTGGGCACAGAAGTGTAACCTCAGTGTGAAACCTTCAGCTGTAATCAAAGTCAATGGCATTTGCAGGTGGCTCATGGCTTAAACTGCAGCTATTTGTAGAGGTCATAGATATAGACTTGGCAGTAGATGTGGGCTGTTGAGTATGTGCGACCTCAGTGCCCGGGGGTAAGTGTGAATTGCCAATCATGGTCATGCCTCTGTATCTGGCAGGGGCAGTGCTATGGGGGACATGTCCTCAAGCCCTACTGGGATGAGCTCTGCTATTGTGTGGGCCTCCAGCAGCGACAGTGGTGGTTTTTGGGTTGTATCCTCAGGGGTCGTATCCCCAGGTCACACCTGGGTGATGCAAAGGGGTCTTCTAGTGGCTGCAGGGATTTAGAGGTGGTGACAGTGGTGACAGGTCCCTGGAAAGTGTCTGCCAGTGGAGCAGCAGGCAGCAGCAGGTATGGGAAGGGAGTCCTGACCCAGGACAAGTGCCGTTCCTCCTTAGGTCTTGAGGGAAGCCTGCTGCTGTGCTGGTCCACCTGTCCCCCAGTGCAGGATACTGCCTGAGCTGGGCCATAGCTGCTCTGCTGGGTCTAGTCACAGCCCCTGCGCTAGTGTGGGGGATGTTTGGGGATTCACTGGTAGCAATGGGATCCAATGGAAGCTCTGTGCTCAAGATGGTGCTAGGGGCACTGGGGTCAGGGTGACTTCCTGTCCCTTCACTGAGGCCCAGCTGCTATGTGTGTTCTGAGTGGCTCCCTGCCTGGGCTTGTGTTGTGTGGTGCTCTCTGCAACTGGGGCTGCTAGCATCCAAGGTATTGGTGTCTACCAGGACTCTACTGTTCATCTTTTCCCTGCCCAGGGATCCAGGGTCCCAGTTGCTGAGTCACTCTCTTACTGCCACCATCCAGGGCTCCCTGTCCTCAGGGATCCTGCTTCTCCCAGGCTGAGTTCCTACATTCTCTCAGCCACTCTCCTCAAAATGCAGCCATTCATGTGTTGTCTGGTTCTTTCTTGGGGTAGAGGTGAGTGCTGGGACCTTCTGCCTGGTCATCTTGGAATATTCTTCATGAGGTTGTCAGCAGAAGGCTACCCCTCATGCTCTTCTCATACCCACCCCACCCTGACAGAACCTCTGCCCAGGCTCTGTCTCCTAACCCTTGGCATGAGTGGCTGGGTCCTATGCATCTCATTTGCTGTGGTGTCCCCGAGACATCAGTGAGAGTGCCTGCCTGGGTGCACAAATGATCACATTCTTGTGAGGTCTCAGCCCCTCTTCCAGCATCAGGGGAAGAGGATTTTTTACTCTACCAGTCTGTGTCTGTTTCTTGAGACCGTTCCAAGTCTCTGCTGAAAACCAGTGATCTGCAGTGGTCGTGATTGGTTTGTGCAGGAAGGCTGAAGCAAGGAGGTCAACTTCACATCAGAGTGATGTTCAAGTTCACAGTTATGTAACTATGTAACTACAAGTTCACTGATAAGTCCGTTGTCTACAGATTGAGCTGATACTCTCCCTGACCCTATGGTGGCTGTCCTCTCAGACATAAAGTCTGCACCCATGGACACAGTGCAGCTCAGTGCTCTTGACTGGGAAGAACAAGCGTCGACTGCAACACCAGGTCCTGTCTGCAGCCTCAGCAGGCAGTGCTTGTGGTGGCCCACAGGGCTTATTGTGCCCATCTTCACACCTCTGGGTGTGTATTCAATAATTGAATAAATGTTTGATTTTTCAAGTTTAATTTTTAAAAGCATCTTTGGAGTTTTAACATTTCTTCAGCCCTTGTGAATACTGGTGTGCTTTCTTCTAGTAGCACTTGTGGAAACCTAACAAGAATGCCCAGTTTGCTTGTTCCAGATGTTTCACATCATGGAGAGAACATGGATCCACATTGTGTACAAATAATGCTCTTTTTCCCCAAAGAGCTATTTTTGGTTGCATCTTGCACAAGGACGTGGGGTTTGAAGGCAAGGGTGCATTTCCTTTGCAGGAAGAGCGTGTGGCTGCGGCCACCACAGGCTCTGCAGTTGTGTGACCACAGGGAGACGTGTGGGCACTGCCAGCTGCTGGCTCCGAGGTCCTTGCCGGCTCAGAGGAAATGCTTTTTTGTGGCTCTTTTTGAGTTGTGTACAAGTGTGAAATCTCTAAAGCTCACTGGTGCACTGTGAGAAATCTGGACATTCTACAGAAGATGCAACAACCTGATGTAGTACACATCTAGGACTGCTCCTGCATCCTGGATGTCATCTCTCAGTGAAACAAGTGTATATTTACACTCCTGGTGTTGTTCAAGCCTCAGAGAATTTGAGGCTTTGAATGGCATCTCAGCCTCCTCTGCCCAGCTGACCTCAGGATTCTGTAGGCTTCCCACCTGTATCAGTCCTGCTCTCTGCTCCTATCCGTGCAAGCAGCTCACATACATGTTCCCACAGCGTGACAGCACCGCGGGCCACAGCCGTACTGTTAGCATCTTGGTTCCCTCATTCTGTCCACCTGCCTTATAGCCCAACACCCAGCACTCACACACACCCCAACACATACTGTGCATACATATACCCTCACAATGCTGTTCACACACACCCTCACACATTGTTCACACTCATCGACAGTGTTAACACACACTCACAGTGTTTACCCAGGTCCCCTTACACATACTGTTCACACACACCCCTCACACTGTTTATACACACCCTGGCAATGTTCACACAGGTGTCCTCACACATACTTCTCACGCCTGCCCTCACACACACACTGACCATACTGTTCACACATGTCTTTGCAGTGCTGTTCCAACCTGCACTCACTCTATTCACACATGTACCCTCATATACTGTCACACATGTCCTGACACAGTCTACTCACACATTCTCATACATACTGTTCACATACATGCCCTCACACACTATTCACACTTGTGCCTTCATGTATACTACTCACACACTGCCTTGACACACTGTTCACACGCACACCCTTACACATACTGTTCACACGAATGCCCTCACTGTCCACAGACACATTCTCATATATACTTTTTGCACAGGGCCCTGACACATACTGTCACATATACGCCCTCACACACATTTCATATACCCTCGTGTATACATACAGTTCCCACACACTGACACATACACTGTTCACATGCCCTCACATACCACATTCACAACACCATTCTCACACTGTTCACACACATACCACACACCCATGCCATTGCACACACATGTGTATACACTCGCATGTATGTGCTCGTGGTCACTTGCTATCATTTTTATGGCCAAAATCCAGAACACAGCCCATATATCCACAATGACAGGTCCTTGGTCCCTGAGTCTCACAGTGGGTGAGGTCCCAGGCGGGCAGTGTGACAGCATGACAGGCAGTGGCACGCTCAGTGGGGCACATTCCCATCACAGTGTCGAGCCTAGGGCTCTCGACCGATGTTGACATAATAGGGCTCACCAGAGCTGGCCCCTCCTGTATGTATCTAGCCAGGTTCTTCAGAGAAAACAGAAGGTCAGGAGTTGTTATACGGTCGGTTTATGCCATCATGGAGGCTGAGAACCCCACAGGCTACCATCCCCAAACTGCAGACCTAGGACAACTGAAAACCAAAGCCTGAGGACCAGGAGTTGGTGAGCCAGATCCAAGCTCTAGGGCTGAGGACAAGATGGTGCCCAACACCTTCAGCTTCCCTTGCTGCTCTGTTCCAGCCTCAGCAGCCAAATATACCCTGGCACTGGGGAGGTTGGCCCACCTGGGTCCCCAGCAGAGGCCAGGCTTCTCCAGGAACCCCTCGCTGCTGCCCTGGGAACTGTCAGTTTGACCCATGACCTTCACTGTGGCACTGGCACTGTCCTGGTCAAAGCCTGGACCCAGACCTGCTCCCACCAACTGTGGCTGTCAGCACTGGGTCCGAACCTCTTGTGGGTGCTGGCTGCTTTCTGAATTGATGAGATGCCACATGGTAGGAGTCCTGTGTCCTGATCCTCAGAAGGTGCCCCAGGGGCTCAGCAAGCTGATTCATGTACAGGAACACCCTGTCCATCCTACATTTTGTGGAACTGGGTGTCCCAGACCCACGTGTCCTGAACTCACCTGTCCTGGATATACCTGTCCTAAATCTGTCCTGGACTCACAAAGTGCCCATGGGTGTCCTTCCAGGACTTCAATGTCAACCCCACTGTGACTGTGACCATCCCTCAGATCTAAGATGTTCCCAGGGAACCTGTAGATCTTTGAGCAACAATATTTTTTCTTTGAGACAGGATCTTGCTGAATTGCTCATTTGCCCAGGCTGGGATTGAATGCACAATCCTCCTGCCTCAAACCCCACGGTTCTAGAATACATCTGTACACCACCCCATGCACTGCTCGAGCAGCTTTATTTAGGAAGCACCCACATGGCCTCTGGTGTTTATGCATCTCCTCCTCCCACATAGGAAGGGGTCAGGCAGATGTGGCTGAGGGAGTCTAGAGGCACGTCACACCCTCACCCCAGGGCCACCTCCTGCCTATCTATCCGTGTTTCTGTGCTGCTGCTCCCCAGCCCTCTGCACAGAAGAGACTGGAGCTGCGGGCTGGGACTGCTGCAGCCTGCACCCTGTCTGAGATTCCCACCAGCCCCCTACAACCACATGTGATTGGAGGAGACCACTGCCTAGAAGGAGGCCTAGGGGGAGGGACTTCTCTCCCTCTCCAGCCAGTCTGGAGAGGGATTCTCTTTCCTGTCCTCTGTTCAGCTCCTCTAGCTCCACCTGGGGCTCACCTCTGTATTTTTTTGTTTTTTTTTTTTTTTTTTTTTTTTTTTTTTTTTTTTTTTTTTGTGGTGCCGGGGATCGAACTCAGGCCCTTGTGCTTACAAGGCAAGCACTCTAATCACTGAGCTAAATCCCCAGCCCCACCTCTGTATTTTTGAAGAGCTAGAATAAACTTTACTTTAGCCTTGCAAACACTCAGGGAAATTTAGCTGGAATCCTGGAACATCTCTGCTCCAGCTGCCCTGTCTAGCTTCACCCGACCACAGCAAGTTCAGGAGAAGGGCAACCACAGGGTCGGTTACCCAGTGCTCAGATGCCACCCCACGGCCCCGAGAAGACTTGGCTTTGCTGGACCTGGGAGCAGAGAGGCTGCCATTTGCCAGGCATCATACCATAGTCCTGTGGCAGAGATGGCTCAGTCTTCCTGTTTGTCTTTCGCTAGGAACACAATCAGTTACTGAGGCCATGAGTCCTCTGAGGCTGCTGGTGAGGGACAGCCCCAGGGCACGTGGTCCTACCCAGGATGACACCTTGCAGTGTCCCCTGGCTATGAGGAAAGGAGGCTTTTTAGCAAGGAGGTGGGGTAGTGGGAAGCAAGTGTGTGTGTGTGTGTGTGTGTGCGTGTGTGTGTGTGGCAAGTGTGTGTTACAGGGGATCGAACCTGGGGCCTTTGCGCTGAGCTACATCTCCAGCCTTTTAAAAAAAAAATTCTTAGTTTGAGACAGGGGTTCATTAAATTGCCCAGGCAGGCTCTTCGCCAAGCTTCTGCCTCAGCCTCCTGGAGTGCTGGGATTGCAGGCGCGCGCCCCAAGCCGGGCTCTGGGCTCCCGTGACAGGTCTTCAGATTCCTGCTATTCCAAATGAAGCTCCAAGCAAGCAAGAAATTAAGGCCTGGAGCGCAGCGCTGGCTCCCAGGCTAGGCTCCCGGGCGAGGGGCGTGACCAGCGGGGCGCGGCGGAGCAGACCTGGGCTGGAGCGCAGGGATCCCGCACCCTGGTGGACCCCGGGAGGCGGGGACCTCGGCTTCCGCCTGAGCAGTCCCGGTAAGGACATCCGCTAGCCTCAGGCCAGGCCGGCGAGTGCGAGGGCCCGGCGGGATCTTCCCGCCCCGCCTCCAGCCCTTGCCCTCGCTCCCGCCCCGGCTCGGCTCGCACGCGATCCGCCGCCTCGCGTGACGGCAGCGGCCGCAGGAGGAAGCGCGGGGCGCCGGGGCACGCGATGGGGGCGGTGGGGGAGGGGAGGGAAAGGGTGGACCTGAACCCCTCCTCTGGGCCCACGCGAGGTGACCCGGGGTGGCTGCGTCTGGCTCCGTGTGCAGGCGGCCGGGCGGGAGGTGCTGTCCTTTCCAGCCCGGGGCTCGGGGACCACGCTGGGAGCAGCATCCCGTTCCTCCCTGTCCGTCCCAGTGCCTGAGAATATGCTGCGGAGCCACCACCCACCCACTCCACAGGGCAGTGCCGCCCCAGACGGTGGCATCGGTCCCGCTTCCCCGCCTGGGGCTCTCCTTTGCCCAACACGAGTGGGGATATGCGGGTGGATGCCTCAGACAGAGGCTCCCCAGGGCCATCGAAAGCTGGGGGCCCCTGCCTGGGGAGCTCTGGGGACACCGGGTCTGCGCCTGTCTTAGAATGGCCCAGCCACAGAAACCCAGTCTCACCCAGGAAACCAGGGTGAGGGAGTGATGACTCCTGGCAGGGAGACAGGAAGACCTCAGGCCGGAAGGCCTGTGTGGTCACCTCCTCCTGCAGGACTCCCTAGCTTTGTCCTGCGGCAGTGGAGGCCACAGGAGACTGTCCAGGGGGTCCTGTCTGCCTGGGGCAGCTCCAGTCCTAAGGGAAGGAGAGTTAAATCCATATGGACCCAAAATATGCAGAGAAGGACCTGGCCTGAGCCCCGCGTGTCTGATAGGTTCTGGGGACGTTCCAGCAGCCAGCTGTGGAGACCAGGGTGTCCTGAGGATGATGGGAATCACGCTCAGTTCATGTGGATGAGTTGACAGGTACAGGTGGCTCCTCCGGAGGGGAAAGCATGGGGTCACAATGAGGTGCAGGCTGCAGTTGTCCAGAACATTGCCCAAGTGGAGCTCGGGATGCTTCTCCCAGCCGGAGTGACTGTGAATTACAGAACTTTCACTGAAGCCCTGCTTTTGTTTCTTAATATGCCCAGCATCCTCCTCCACTCCAGAATGTGATGGACCATAAACAGATGCTGAGCAGCTTCCTAAGGCACTCTGGTCCCCACTAACTTGATTTCTTCAGGCAGTGGGGTTCTGTGTGCAGCATATCTTGGTCAGGGTTGGGCTCAGTGGGGGAAGGGAGGGATCAAAGGCTCCTGCCTTGGCAGCAAAGCTCTGTAATATCCCTGATGCTTGTGAGGAACCAAACTGGTGAAATCGGCTACTTCAAGGGAGCTGCTCTTCAGTGAAAAATTTGCGACTAGCTCATTACCCGAAGAAAATACTGATGGCCAAGTGCCACATTCAGTGCTAGTTCATGTTGTGTCCCAGGGTCAAAACAAGCAGCCAGGGGGATGTTTGCCTAAGTGGCTGGGGACATTGGACTGGGGCTGCAAGTATCCACCTGTGGCTTTTGTCCAGAGTCTGAGAAACAAGGGAAAATTTGCTGGCCCAGCCTACCCTGGAGGCAAAGCTGTGAGCGGCCATCTGAGTCACCCTGGGGGACCTGGGCCAGGCCTTTGCGGGGGTCCTCTTTATCCCCTTTCTCAGGTGGACAGTCCCCACCATCCGTGTGCCAGTGTGGATGCTCACTGTGGAGTTAAGATTCCTGGGCTGGATCCAGTCAGCACTCAGCAGCTGGAATGGGGACACACATCCATCTGGCCCCTGAGCTCTTCACTGCAGAGCGATCCGGCCGCACAGGGTGGGAAACGCATACCAGGAGTCTCTTTTGTCCTGCAGAGGGTGGGTGCCCTCAGGTACCTCCAGCCTGAGAGGGGACTACAGGCTCATGGGCAGAGGCTAGTAACAGTGGCATGTTGGGTCCAGGTGTTCAGGTCTCAGAGTGCTGCCAGACCCTGGGGACCTGGTCGTGGAGGGGGACTTGACAATGTGGGGGGAATGGGGGACTGAGGGCAGTTTCCTCAGGGTTAGGCCCACCTCTGTCTTCTGGTCGCTCCCCCTCATACCCCTCCCCCCATAACCTGGGACCTGGGCCTGGCTCCTCCTGCAGCCTCTGTGGAACCACAGGGCCACTGTGCAAGGACAGCACCGTGGCCCCAGGCGCAGCAGTACCTATGAGTGGAGCTGGGGAAATGTGAAGAACTGTGACTGGAGAAGTGCTACCTGGGCCTGTGGCTTACCTCTCTGTTTCTCTCCAACAGCTGTGCAGGAGACTCGTACCCTCTCTCCTGGAGATGGCCAGCAAGGAGGGGCCCCTGTGCAGGAAGGGCGGCTGCTACTGGAGGTGAGTGCGGCTCACAGCAGGTCACTTCCCCCAGCCTTCCAGTTAAGCCAGGGCTCCAGGATGCTCATGGATATGCCAGGACTGACCTGAGGCTTCAGCTGGGGACCACAGCCCCCAGTGGACAAGACTGCCCATGACCTCAGCCGGGTCTGGGGGTCAGTCTGCGTTCTGCATCCTCTGGTTTTACTCCCCAAATGAGAGAAAACCTGGTGAAATATCAAGCCTTTTATCTTCCATTGAACCTTACCCACAAATCCACCCTCCACCCTTCTCACCTCTACTTTCCACCCTCCTAGCTGCCCTCCTCACCTTCACCCTCCACCTTCCTCTCCATCCTCCTCACCTCCACCCTCCTCTTCATCCCTCTCACTTCCACCCTCTGCAGCCCATCCTCCACATCTCCATCCTTCACTCTTTACCCTCAAGGATTCAGACTTTGTGCCCTGTAGGTGCACCTAACATTCCTACTTGCCAGTTCATTTTCTGAAGCCCTGGATGTGCCTGTTAAAGCCATGTCTCTTCCTGAGCTCCCTCTTGTGGGCTCCAGGCCTGAAGAGATACCATATTGGTCCCAGTTGAGCCATAGCCAGGCTCTCCTGGCCCACCCCAGCAGCTCCCAGAGCCTGGAGCAGGGAGCAGGGGTGGGTGGGCTGTAGGTCAGCTGGATTTCCATGTTGTGCTGCCCAGCAGCATGAGGATGTTTCTGTGACTTCTTGCTGGTGGGACTTTCTGAGGAAGTCTTTAGAGAAGACCCCAAGGCTTGAGGTCCCTGGAGCCTACACCCTCAATTGGGTGCCTCAGCCAACCTGGGACTGTGGTCACCCACTCTGTTGGAGTTGTGTGGCTCCCATAGAAGTGAAGAAACAAGCTCCAGATCCACCACATAGGTTCATGGCTCTGTTGCCTGCAGAAGTTTCTGGAGGTTTGCTTTTACTGGGACCAGGCAGGTTGTGAGTGGCAGTGGTGATGAAGTCCTACTCATATTTCAGGGCAGAGATTCTCAAACTTCAGGGATACATGTTCTTTACAAAGTTTAAAAATATCCCCAAACAACAAAATAATTCAAGCAACCTGAACAACCAAATATGACTTTTACTCCCAGTCTTCAGTCTCTGTAGGATAAACTGGGAAGGGAGAGGATCATGGTTGCCATCATAAGTTTATAAGAAACTTAGAGCTGGTCTAGATGTCATGGGGCCTGAGGGCAAGTGTCTGTTATTTTAACATCAAGACCAAAAATTGGAGGTCATTGGCCCAGCCTTTCTGCGGTAGGTCATCAGACTCACTGGGGTTTGCATGGCCACCCCCTGGAGGCTGTCCCATTGCACACCTGGACACAGGTGGTGGCTGGTGGCAGAAGAGAGACAGGTGGGTTGAGATGGGAGGGAAGGTTCTGGAAACACACCCATGAACAACACCAGGCCATGTGCAGCTCCGTCACTCAGCAGTGTTTGAGGTTTGTCCGTGTCCCTGACAGGGAGGGTTCTCTAACATGGAGTTACTGTGTGTCCCTTCACCTAAGAGGGACATTTAGGTGGTCTCCAGTTCTGGGCTTTCTGGACGGAGCTGTGGGGAACACTCACATACAGGTTTTCCTGTGAACACAGATCTTCATTTCACTCAGGCACTTACCCGAGGTGATTGCTGCATCCTGTAGCAGGTTTGTAACTGTGTAAGGAACGGTCCAGGCGTTCTCCAGGCAGACACACCGACCATACCGCACCCCTAGGCAGTGACAGCAGTCCCAGAAGCTCAGCACTCATGATATTTCGCTTGGTTTTATCATTTCCCAAAGCCATTGTACTGCCAGTAGGTGTGTACTGAAATCTCATGGTGTCAGTGTGTCTATCAAGATTCTTCTTTTATATTTTCTTCCGAAGTTTTACAGTTTAACCTTTTACATTCTCTGTATTCTCTGCACTGGGCCTTTCACCAGTGCCAAACTGCCAAGCTTAAGCAAGTAAAATTAGTCTTCACATCAGATAGTCTGAATCTTCTAGTTTTGTTTTTTCAGAATTGTCTTGGCTACTCTAGTTCCTTTGTCCTTCCACATACATTTTAGAATTAGCTTACTGATATCTATGGAAACTCCCATGGGGGTTTTCCTGGGATTAAACCATTAAATGATTTGGGGGATCCACCCCTGACATTACTGCCTCAGCATGGTGGTCCTGCATGTTTGTGTTAGATTTGTACCTAAGTATTTTATATTTTTGTTGTTTCTATAAATGAAACCTTAAAGATTTTCGATGTTCAATTTTTCATTGCTAGAATATAGAAACACAGTTTGTTTTTCTAGGTTTGCCATTTATCTTGTGACATTGCTAAACTCCTTAGTAGTTTGAGGGGCTTTTTTATACAGTCTATGGGGTTTTTTACACCGATTGTCATATCATCTGAGATTAGAGATGGTTTTTTTATCTACTTCTTTTTTAAAATCTACCTGCCTTCTTTGACCTGCCCAGTGTGCCTCTAGCATTTCCAGGGCTGTCTAGATTGGTGAAGGGGATGTCTTTGTCTTGTTCCTGATCTTAGGGGGAAGACTTTGGTCATTTAATGTCAAGTGTGATACCAGCTTAGATTTTTGGTTTCCATTTTTGTAAATGACTTATCAGATTCTCTTCTATTTCTTGTTTTCTGAGACTTTATATGAATATTTTATAAAATGCTTTTACTGCCTCTGTTGAGCCAATCATGGTTTTTTTTTTCCTTTCGTCTGATAATAATGCAAATTCCGCTGACTTTCAATTGTTAAACAATCTTGTGTTTCCAACATAGGTGTCATTTACATGTTGCTGGATTCAGTTTGTTATGTTTATAGGAATGTTCATGCCTATGTTCATGAGAAATACTTTTTGTAGCATTGTTATAATATCTGTCTGCTCTTGGTATCTTAGTAATGCTGGCTTTACAAAATTGGTTGAGGATGTTCCCATCTCTGTCTTCTTGACAAGACTGTATAGAATTGGCATTACTTCCTCCTGAAATAGGTTTGGCTAGTCTAGAGGTTTTTTTAAGGAAGATCTTTTAAACTATGAATTCAACTACTTTAATAAATGTAGAACTTTTGTAGTTATTTTTTGTGTGACTTTGTGTGTGTATGTGTGTGACTTTTACGAGTTATGTCTTCGAGGAGTGAGTCAGTTCATTGGCCTTGTTGGATGTGTAGATGCACGGTTACTCCTGATGTCCTGTGCTGATCTCTGAATGTCTGTAGTTTCTGCTTTCTCTCAGTTTTTCTTGTTCAATTGGGTTCAAATTCTGTTTTATTGATTTTTTTTTTTCCTAAGAAGGAGCTATTGGTTTCATTGAGTGACTTCGTGGTTTTGTTTCCAGTTTCACTAATATCTGTTCTTATTTTTATTATTTGCTTCTTTTTGCTCAGTTTGGATTTAATTTCCTGTCCTTTTTCTAGTTTTTTTTAAAGGTGAGTGTTTAGATTGTTGAATTTATCGCACTTTTGTTTATTGCTTATTTTCTATCTAATTAATTTCCACTCTTACCTTTGTAATTTTTTTCCATTACATTTCAAGTTACCATTTTCTGATAGCTACAATTACAATTATTCCTTCTCTTTGTTTTAATTTTGATGTTTAGTTATGATGTATCTGGGCTTGGATATTAGACGTTGCCTGTTTAGAGTTTGATGATCTTCTTGAACCCATACATTTCTTTCACCAAATTTCAGTCATTAACTTCATGAGTTGTTTTATAGTGTCATCTTTGTGTTCTAGTGCTGAGACTCAATTGAGAGAGATGTTAACCCTTTTTATATTGTCCCACAGTCCCTGAAGCTCTATTTATTTTTTCCCCAATATTATCTCTCTGAAGTTGAATTGTCATTTTTATTGGTTCTTTGCTCTGTCACCTCTGTTCTATGATTGAGCTCATCAATGAAATGTTTATTTCATATATTTTCTCAGTTCTAAAATTCCCATTTGATTCTTTTTAAAGAGTCATTTTTCTCTGTTAGCTTTTTGTCTTTTTTTTTTCATTTCAAGAGTTTTACCTTTACCTTTTAGAGTGTGGTGATCTTTGCTGTTTTAGAACCTTATCTGAGAAACCTGTCATTTCATCATTTCAGAGTTAGTGTTTGTGTATTGTTTTTTTCCCTTAAGTCCCATCTGGTTCTTACTATAGTTAATAATTTTGGATTGTGTGGTAGGCAGAATAATGTTCTAAAAGTGTCCTCATACAAATTCCCAGAGCCTACAAATACATTAGTTTATGTGATAAAATGAAGTGTGCTGATGTGATAGGGGAAGACCTTGATTTTATGTGCAGACCATCCTGGGTTATCTAAACAGGCTCAGTGTGACTCCAAGAGTACTTAAAAGTGGAGAGCCTTTCCTGCCTGAGTGCCAGAGAGATGTTACTCTGCTGACTTTGGACATGGAATAAGGCAGGAGTCCAGGGATATGGTACCATCTAGAAGCTTGGCAAGGCAAGAAAGTGGATCTCCCTTCCAGCATCCAGTGGGGACACAGCCTGCTAGAACCTTGATGTTAGCCCCTGCTTGGGTTTGAATGTGGTTTAACTGCTCATTTTTATCTCCCTCGGGCCCTTTGTGCTTCAGGGCTCTGCTCTCAGGGTGGCACCTTGGGAAGTGGGGTCCAGTGGGAGGTACTGTGCCCTGTGAGGGGACTGTAGGACCTCATTCCTCGCTGACTTCCTGTCTGGCAGTGTTGCTTTTCCTCCACACACTTGCACTCTTGCCTCACTAGGGGTCAAACCAGGGGGCCCCCCATCCCAGCTTTTTCTCTCTGCAGGTCAGCTCCTCAGATATCATCATAGTGATGAAAACTGACAGATACATCTGCATTTCAACCTCTAGCCCACAGAACTATGAAAGTATATTTATGTTGTTTTGGCTACTCAGTTTGTGGTGTTTTGTTATAGCAGCAACAGGAAACTAGGTCAGATTGTATCCTGGATGTTTTTCTCATGTGCTGTGGGTCTCTAGGTCATGACACCCTTAGAGGACATTGATTACTTTGGTTTTGTTTGCTGTGCACTCAGGCCCTTTGTGAGTGCCAGCTCCAGGCCCCACGGTGGCACACAGACTCCAGCAGGGTGTCTGTCACATCTGGTGCTCAGCCTCTTCTACACAAGCAGAGGCGTATGCAAAGCTAGTGGGGGCTCACATGTGGTTGTGCACATGGGGAGGTTGGGGAAGGGGCTCCTCCAGTACAGTGGCCACAGGGATAGGGCAGTGATGGTAGCAGAAGTTTATGTTTTCCAAGTCATCACGTGTGCAATCATTTCTGCAGGAGCCCAGGAGGCCATGGTGCTGGCTGCCAGGACTCCTTACACCTGCTACAGGCTAGGCTGGGACTGAGCAGAGGTGGGACTATCCCAGGCCTGAGCAGGGATGGCTCTGTCCCAGGTGGCTGGGAGCTGAGCAGACTCGGGCCCACAGTGTGAGGAGCTGGTGTCAGCTGGTCTACCATCAGCCAGGCAAAGGACCAATGCTGGGTGCTGTGACCCTCTTAGACCATAGGGTTTTGGAGTTTTGGTTTCAAACCTCAAAGCCTCTAGGGGATACTGGGCTGGCGGTGGTTTTCATCAAATTGGGGGCCACAGTCATGGAGGAGGCTGAAACAGGAAGGGACAGGAGGGTGCTATGGCCAGGCCAGAGTACAGACACGAATCCTTGCCCAAAACCAGGCTGCACGGTTTCCTTGTCTGTGCCATACTGAGCTTAGACACCATGGGAGGGCAAGGGACCCAGTGATTGTCACCTAAACTAGGATAGATCGGCCATGCTGCCCACGATCAGGGTCCTCCTAGGTGCTCCAGGCAGGACACTCCCCAGAGAACACATGTGCATGTGGGCTGCGCTGAGTCTGGCACATCATGGTCCTCAGGACCCCAGGGCAGGGGACCGCTGCCCAGAGAGCCAGGGACCAAGGCTGAAAAGGGCCATGGATGGGGCTTGGGAACTGAGGACACAGGGCCAGCTTGCGTGAACAAGGGGTTATGGTTTGTGCCTAAATGTCCCCCCAAAGCCTCATGCAGTCATAGGTGGGGCTTTTTCAGACATGACTGAATCTAACGTATGTGATGCTGGGATTAAGGGCTTGTGATTACTAAATCAATCCACTGACTGGTTTGGCACCACCCTAATCCTGGCAGCCTAGATAAGATATAAAGCACAGAAAGAAGCTGCTTAGGTCCCTTACCTGCCTTGTTGCCTTCTGCCTGTCTGCCATGCCCCCTGCCTTGGATCCAGCTGCTTGTGAACTGAAACCTCTATGAACTGTAAGCCAAATAAACCTTTCCTTCTTTAACTTTGGGTGTTGAGTATTTTGTCTCAGCAATGAGAGAAAAGTAACTAAGACGCAAGGGGTCCCCAGCAGATCAGGCTGAGAGTATGCATTGGTAGGAAAATGTGGGTTCAGACAGTATGCATAGTGTCTTTGTGATTTCACACCAAGTCTTTAATGAAAGAGAAACAGCACTGAGGGGTCACTGGACATGGAGGTAGCTTGGCACAGGTGCTGAATGCAGGTCACATTGTCAACAGGAATGGAAGAAACCAGGTGTGGTGGTATGTGCCTGTAATCCCAGCATTCAAGAGGTTGAGGCAGAAGGATTGCCCTGAGTTCAAGGTCAGCCTGAACTACAAAGCAGCAGCCTGTCTCAAAAAAGCCCCAAAACAAATAAAAGGGAATGGAAGAGATCACTCAAATCACTTGCCTCAAGGAACCAACAGGCCAAAGAGATCAGACACAGTCCCAGCACTGGGACAGAACGGGCAGGAAGCCATTGACCATGCAGACCCTGCCATTCTGGGGAGTGTGAGGGTCTGAGAGCTAGGCAGGACCCTGACCCCACAGGATGGTGGACAAAGCCCTGGATGTGAGCCCACACTGACCCGTGCCCTGTAGGTCCCCTGGGCAGTCTCACCACCTGGGATGGAACAAAAGATATTCACACAGAGGCTTCCCCAACAGCACAGCCTCTATCCAGTCTAGCACCTGATCCCAAAATGGAGCAAGGACCACATGTTGCTGGACTTTTATGGAAAGAGGCCAGTGCAAAAGAAACAAAACCCACACCCAGGAGAAGGGCAACTTGTAGTATGTAAGAAGTACAGAATGAAGGAAAGAAAAAAAGTCCTCTGTTGCCAGGACCCACAGAGACAGTGGAGGTGTGGCAGTCAATAAGATGAGGACAGGGTTGCACTGAGGAGAGAAACTCAGGCTAAGATCAACCAACATTCACAAGCTGGAGAGCAAGACCCTAAAATCCAGTAGAAGCACTGGTTGTTCAAGTCAGAGGAGTCTTTCCAGGAGTAAAGGAAAAAGAAGCAGAAATAGAGGAAAGCAGGAATTTCCAGCTCCAGAGACATCTGTCTTCAGAGTAGCAGAAAGCTCCAGAAATACCTAGAAAGTTCCAGAAAGGTCCAGAGCTGAGGGAAGAGTTTCTGATTGAAAGGTCCTGAGGGATCTCTGAGATACCATAACCTGGATACAAGAGGACCTTAAATGGTCCCAGGGGATTCAGATGGCTGGACTTGGAGGGCCACATGGGAAGCTGGCAAAGTCAGAAGAGGGTGTACTGCTCACGGCTCACATACACAGCACCTCCCTCACAGACATTCCCATAAACCCAGGTCTGTTGGCTCCCTCCTTGTTCTTAGGAGCCCCTGGAGGAGTTCTCCCCCAGACACAGACACAGAAAGGCAGCTGTGGGACCTGGAACCAGAGACCCTGCCCAGAGGAAGTGGAGAGACAAGGCCAACAGCCCAGGCAGGTGTCAAGAAGACAGAGGCCCCTGGGAAGGCAGAGCAGACAGGAGGCCTATGGGGAGATTTGGTCACGTCCTAGTCTGTTCTCTGTTGCTAGAACTGAACACCACAGACCAGGCGATTGATGAAGAATGCAAGTTCCAGAGGTGGTGAGGACCAGGGTGGAGCTGTGTCAGGACAGGGCCTTCTTGCTGGTGGGGACTCTGCAGAGGTGGCGCAGGTACCACGTGGCATAGAAGTGCATCCTGTAGATGGAACCAGGCCAGCTTTCACCACAGACCACACTGAGCTAAGCTGCTGGCCCCTGAGTGGACTGGCCCACCACCTCTCAGGTCCTCTAGTCCCACCTCTTCACCCTCACAGTGGGGATGAAGTTTAATGCTGGGAGGAGGTCCAGACCTTAGCAGGGCGACCCAGTGGTGGGGTAGTCAGTGCATGGAAAGCCAGCTCCTCAGGCACATTGCTAACTACAGGCAGACAGGGTTGTTCAGGGCAGAGAAGGGCTCCAAGAACACTTTGCCTGGCCCTGCTGGGAAGAATGCACCAGCACGGTGGTGACCTTGGAGATAGGGGAGGAGGTGTGTGCGTGTGGGCCACCTGCCGAGGGGCTTGACAGTGAGTAGAGCAAGTGGCAAGAGAGCATGTGGCAGCAAGTAGAGGTGACACCAGCCACTGTGAGGGGGGCTGGGGCTGTGGGTGTGAGGGACAGGAACCTTTGGGTTTGCTAGACTTTGGGTACCATGTGATTTAACATTAACGCCTTTGTCCCATTAGTTCATCTTGTCAGATTCCAGAGTTGCTACCTGGTTTATCTTGATTTTGTGTTGAGTGTGTTCTCTTTCCCGCCTAGCTAAGGCTGCTTCTTTCAGACAATGAGTATCCCTGCCTGACCATCCACGCCCACCACCCTGCAGGTACTATCATACCACGTAGTGCTGGGCTGCACAGCCACACTGTCATACTTTGTATCCCACATGATTTGCCCATAGCACTTTGGTCTAGCTTTGCTTCGCTAATTTCTTCTGCATCTCATTAGGCATATTCATCTAGAGTCATGCCCAGATCTGCTTGATGGTCTGGTCCAACACTCCCATGTGTGGGATCTCTGCAGCTTCTGTCCTGTGGGCACCACTGTAGGAGCTCAACAGTGGCCTGGGGACGTGAGGCTGTCCTGGCCGCCACAGTGAGGGTTACCTCTGAAGAGGGGCCCCTGGGAAGGAGCCCTGTGCTGGGGTGATCTCCTAGCTGGGTGTATCCCTGCAGGTAGCAGCTTAGCAGCACTAGCTTCCCTCACCTCTGGATCTTTTTTTTTTTTTAAAGATAGCAGAAATCAATCTATATATTTTAATTTTTTTCAACAAAAGTACATTCACTCTTCAAAAGAAAGACTATACGGTATTATTTTTTAAAGATTTAGTAAATATATTTTTCATAAATGACTAGTAATATGTCTACAAACAGCTAAATAAATTTTGAAAGAAAAAAAGAAAGCAAAGAAGGTGTGTTCACCTTACTAGATATATATTCAAATCACAATTATCACTCTAGCGTGGTGGTGTTATAGGACAAACAAACCAATAGAACGTAACTGAGAGATTAACAATAGATGAATGTATACATTGGAACTTGTTATACAATAACGAATAAAATGGAAAGATTTTTCTTGGCGATTATGTTGGGAAAACCAGTTTACCAAATGTTGAAAATAAAGTTGGATATGCCGTCTTATATGAAATGGTGAATTACAGAAAAATTAAAGATACAAATAGGAAAGGTAAAACTATTAAGTTAATAGAAACTAATATCTATGACCTGTGAGGAGGGACCTGTTAAAACTCTAAGCACATATACTACTCCAGAAAAAATTTGACTGTGTGAGACTTAGAGGTTGCATAGGCAAACAACATAGATGACAAACTGAGAAAAAAATACTTGCAGTATTTAAAGTTGATAAGAGACCAGTATCTGAAATGCTCAAAAACTCCCTAATCACCACGAAAAGATATGCAAGCCTTGTTTTAAAAGATGAACAAGTGATATATTTATAAATGAAGATAAAAGGAAACGTATCCAGCACACACTAGGAAAGAAGTGCCAAGTATCATTAGGTAACCCTGTCGAAATAGCAACATTAAAAGGAGAAAACCCTGGTGTTAGGAAGAACAGGAGAAACACCAACAAACCCTATTTTACTGCTGATGGGAAAGAAAACAAGTGTAGCTAAATTGGAAAGCAACCAGTCAGAATTTCCATACCCCATAAAATCTTGTTTCTTCCTTTTTTAGAGTCTTGTTTTAATTAATTTTATTGATACACTTTGGATACGCCTAATGGTCGCATTCATCATAGGGAATTTGTACCTGTACGTAATATATCTTTATCCTTCGTTTTTCCCTATTCTCCTCCCCTCCCTTCAAACCCTTCTTCCTCTCCTTATTTACAAAAGCTTTGTAACCATTTTTTCCTTCTACTCTCTTTTTTTGCCTTTTCTCTTCCTTCTCTTGCTTCGCCCCACTTCCTTGTCCCATTCCCATTTGAATGTTTTCTTCCTACTTCCCAATATCTGTCATACACTTTGATCCCTGTTTACCCTTTTGGTTTCTCACACGAGAAACAATGCAATATGTAAATATATTTGTCCAATTTATTTCACTTAAAAGTATGGTCTCAAGGTAGAGCCATTTACCTAGAAATGTCTGAAATTTATCCTTTTTTAGGCAGAGTAGTACTCCATTGTAAATAAAAACCACATCTTTATGCACTCATCTGTTGATGGGCATTTGGGCTGTTTCTAATTACAAATTGTGCTGCTATAAATGGGTGTGCATATATTGCTGCAGTATGATGCTTTTAACTCTTTTGGAAAGATACCAAGAAGGGAAATAGCTGCGTCAAATGGAACCTTCTAGTTGTAGTTTTCTGAGGAATCTCCACACTGATATCCACAGTGGCTGCACCAGTCTACATTCCCACCAACAGTGGAAAGGGGTTCCTTTTTCCCCCACATCCTTGCTATCATTTGTTATTGGTTGATTGCTTGATGATAGCCATTATTTCTGAAGTGAGATGGAATCTTGCATTATTTTCATTTGGGTTTCTCAAATAACCAATGATATTGAACATCTTTTTCATATATGTATTTGCTGTTTATACTTCTTCAACTGAGAAGTGTTTATTCATTTTAGGTGCCCATTTTTTTTTGTTTGTTGGTTTCTTTTGGGTTTTTTTTTTTTTTGTGCTGGGGATCGAACTCGGGTCCTTGTACTTTCAAGGAAAGCACTTTAACCACTGAGCTAAATCCCCAGCCAAGATGCCCATTTTTGGATTGGGTCTTTAAATTTGGGGAAGTCTGATTTTTCTGAGTTCTTTATATATTCTAGATATTAGTCCTTTGTCTGAGGAATAACTGGTAAATTTTTTTTCCCAATCTGTGGATTGTGTCTTCACTCTGTTGGTGGTTTCTTCTGCTGTGCAAAAGCTTCTTAATATGTGATCCCAGTTGTAGATTCTTTGTAATAATTCCTGTGTGGTCCAAGTTGTGTTCATTAAGTCTTTGCCTACACCTATGTCTTCAAGACACAGTTTTACCTATTCTATCTTTCAGCATATTTAGTGTTTGTTTTAATATTTAGATTTTTATCCATTTTGATTTTAGTTTAGTGCATGATGAGAGATATGGGTCTAGTTTAATCTTTGGCATGTGGAAAGCCAGTTTTCCTGGCACCATTTGTTAAAGAGGCTATCTTTCTTCCAATGAGGGTGTTTGGCCCCTTTGTCAAAGATGAGGTATTTGAGTGTGTTTGGAGTTGTTTCCGCATCTTCTATTCTGTTCCATTGCTCTTCAGGTCTGTTTTTTTGCCAGTAGCCCTGGATCTTGCCTAGGGTCCTGTCCCCACATGGCTGGTCCTGCCCTTCAGGGAGGGGCAGGAGAAGAAGGCTGCCAGTTCCTCTATAGTTTCCTGACTGCTCCCCTGAAGTTCCATCCCAGTCTGCAGCCCCCACTCTCCACAGCCTAACTCCAGGCAGTCTCAGACGTCCCAGGTCCCTCGGCCTTTCTAGGGACAAGTCAGGCATCCCGCATCTGGCTGCCACTGGGGGCCAGGGTCAGGTTCCGTGTTTAATGGAGCAGCCAGAGCCTCATGCAGAGGTAGCAGAGGCCCTTTGGGCTGGGCCCCTCGCAAACAGGAACATTTGCTGAGTCACAGCCCCCGCCCAATGAGGGGACTTTCTCCACTTCCCAGAAAGAACGACGCACTGCCTGGAGGGCCGAGCACAGGCTGCTGGCCATCCTGCCTGGCCCTGCCCAGCACCAGCCATATGAGAGCCCTTTCTGCATGAGGAGCCATGGCCACACGGACACAGAGATGACCACTGAGTCACACTGAACCCAACACAGATCCTAACACAGATTCCTGAGAGGTTTCTAAAGCCAAACGCCTCCTGTACTTGAGGCTTCTTCACCTTCTTCACTTTCATGAAGTGGTTCTTCTAAAGAAAGACCTAGAAATCTACCTCCTGTTAGGATTTCAGGACAGGAAGTCGGACTGACACTTGGTCATGTCCTGTTCGAAGGATGATGTGTGCTGGGTCCTAATGGTGCTTGGTGCACAGGTCAGGAGGCCAGGAAAAGTAATGACAAAATGGAGGAGGACCCAAAACCAACACTCAGGGCTCTGGGGTCAGAAAGGGGGACTAGAAGGGCCGAGCAGAGCCATCAAGGTCAGAGGACCCCTGCAACCAGAAGCAGGGCATCGCACTACCCTGGGACAAGGCCGAGGCTAGCACATGGGGACCCTGGGCGTGGGATTAGGGCTGGACCTTCTGGCTGGGGCCAGGTGTGGGAATAGACTGCTGCAGCCCACCCCAGGCCTGGCACCCTCAGGCTCTATGGGGGTTACGGGATCCTTGAGTGGAGATGAGACACCTCACACAACCTCCTCTATCTCTGACTTTCAAAGCGATGGAGTTGGGGGAATGAAGTCCCACAGGCCAGGAACCTAGTCTGGCATCTGGTGTGGCTGAGGTATTTCTGAGGGGCTCTGTTCCTGCCCAACTCCCCTGGAGAGGGCTCCTCAATGCACCCCATCCTGTTCCTCATGCAGTTCCAGGAACCTTCTCAAGAGTGGGCTGCAGAATGCGCTCTTCTATCCCTGGCTCAGGCTTCCTGCTTCCTCTTGAGCCTCTGCCAAGAGAAACCCACATTTTACCACTGTATGTGTTGATCTGGGACTGTTCTGAAATCCCTTTGCCTTTAGGGATTCCAGAGCTGCAAATTCACAGGTAGGCACAGGTTTACCAGAGAGAAAGACCTGGGTCTTGCTGGCCTGTGACTGACCAGCTGGGAAAGCCAGCCTGGGAGGGGGCACCCTGTGATACACAGGGGATCCTGAGCAATGCCTACAAGCAGGGCCACACTGCAGCCCTATCCTCCTGCCGGTGAGTTGGTGTATCCGCATCCAACAACCTCCCTGTCAGGTCAGAGTGCAACTCTTGGCCCCGCTTGGGGATGGTTCAGGGGCTATGGTGGTGCCCAGCCTCTCTGTGGCATTTAGACCCTGGGACCCTCCCCACTCAGCCTTAACTGTCCACTGTCACCCCTTGCCGTGCACTGTCACCCTGGCTGTGACCATCATCGTGATCCTCTACCGTCACCCCCTTCCCGTCCACTACCATTTCTACCCTCACTGTCACCCTGACTCTCCATCATTACCCCCTTCTCACACATAATCACTCCGACCCTCACTATCACTCCAACCCTCTTCCCCGTGATGACCACATCCAGGGTGGGGGCGCTGTGTTCTGCTGGGTGGTGTCATTTGGCCCCTGCCTCCCTGGCTCAGCTCCCTCTGCCCATGCGGCCAGGCCCTGCCCTGGGTGACTCAGCACTGGACAGCGGTGGCCTCACAGGAGCTCCCTTGAGAGGGGAGCCAGCCTCCCCCTCACTGTTAGGTTTGATGTACTGATGTGAAGGAAGCATGTCGGTCCTGCTGTGATCTAATGGATAGAAGCAGAGCGGTACTTTCAGGACCTTCTCTGCCAGCCCTGGATCCGGTGTGGCTGCTCTTGTGCTCCCAGTCCCCTGGGAACCACCCTACTCAGCCCTCGACGCCCCGCAACCATGCTGTGCCACAGCAGCTGTGAGCCACCCCAGCCCCTGCTCTCTGAGGAGGATCACTGATACTCTGTCCCTGGCCACCCCAGAACCTCTCTGTTCCCTCCTGCCTGAATGTCTGGGGCAGATGGGTCACTGGGCTCTCCACTGCGTCACCTAGGGCAGAAAAAGGCCTGGAAGTGTCCAGCCAGATTCTGACCCAAGTGGCCTGTGAGACAGAGGCTGCCTGTCCAGGATCCCCTGGAAGAGGGGGAATGGTCAATGGTGCTATAGCTGGCTTCCCAAAGTAGAGCCTCACCCTGAGTGTGTCTGCATTCAGAGCACAACCCGTGTTATAAACTAATTTTTAAAGTGTTGTTCTCTAGAAAACAGTTTAGCACTTTGGTTTGAAATTACACTTTCGGCAGAGTGCCTTGTTCTGTTTGGTGATGATGAATACTGATGCTGGGTCCACTTAGCTGGATGTGCTCAGGGCCAGCCCATTCCATCTTCATGGGCAGCCACAGCAGCGGTGAGAAAACCGAGGCTCATGGAGGTGGATGGCTCACTGGGGCCTCTGTCCTAAGGCAGCACCTTCTGCCTGGGCTTTGAGCCCATGGGAGGGTTCCTGTGGCCATTAGGGACCCAGTTCTACACCCCAGATGCCTGTGAGACAGCTTAGTGCTCACTTGGAGGAGGGACCAGGCAGGTTAGCCACAGCATTTCTGCCCCACAGCAGGAAGAAGGAGAAAGCCGGGTCACCAAGAGGGCCAGGGAGAGTGAGATGTGGCCTGGGGGGCTCATCACAGTCGTCCCCACCCCAGCTTGTCACCAAGGCCACCATGCAGCTGCAGGGTGATCCCAGGCTGCCCCCACCTGCCTGCGGCCTCTCAGGAGCTGTTTTCAAGTACTGTGGCTGCTTGTGGAAGAAAGTCAAGGCTGCGTTTACTGTTTGTGAGATCTATAAACAGTCAGTCATTCCGCTCCCCACAAGAACACTGCTCGCACGCACGCAAGCCCCAAGCAGCGGCCTGCGAGTGATCTGGCTCCAGGAGGCTGGGCCAGCTGCCCTGCCGCCTGCCGGGTGCCTCCAGCTCGCGTGACAGCCGGCCTGTTGCTGCCCAGTTGCCATGGCAACTGCTCTCAGGGGAGCCACTCACCCCCCACTTCCCCATGCCAAAGGGGAGCGAGGAGAGGGCTGTTGAGAATTGTTCCTTTTTCCCTCCTTTTTCCCTCTGCTGTGACCTTGACAAAAATAATCTTTGAAGTACTTGCGGGCTATTTTTCTGCCATGGGACTGGAAGAAATCAGGATATTCAAAGAGTTTGCAAAAGGAAGTCCAGCTTTGCAAAGCACTTGCTTACCTCACTGCAGAAGGCTAAGAGGAGGTGTCTTGGGCGGGGCAGAAAGGGATCCCTGAAATTCCTGCTCCTGGGGACCCTCTTCCTAAGACTCCTGTCCCTGGGGACTCTCACCTCTGTCAGCCCCAGCCCCTGGGGACTCCAGCCCCTAGAAACCCCTACCTCAGGGGACCCTGCCTCTGTGACTTCTTCCCCTGGGGACCTCCACTCCTGGGGGTCCATCCCCTGGAGACCTTCACCTCTACAGATCCCTATCCTAAGCACTAGAGCTAAGTGGACCCTGGCCTTTGGGACCAATGAGCCCTCCCAAACGGCAGGTGCAGTAACTGAATGTAGACATGATTTTTTTCTCCTTTAAAAAAACTAAACCTTAACTTCCCGGCCAAATCCTTGTTTCCATTTGGAAAAGTGATCTCATTTTCCATGTACCATGTTAAAAAAAATTGTAGGATTAAAAAGAGAGAGGGAGAGAAAACAAACAAACGTTCACGATGCATATTTGAAAGATGGTCCCACATGTGTAAAAGTATTTAGCGTGACGATTCTGGACTAGAAAGTCAAACTGATATTGAATCCATATGATTCCACACGCAGTATTTTATGGTCTTTAAAAAAAATTTCTGCCTTGTGAGTTAAAATTAAGATTGTTTTTGCTTGTGACTAATCTCATAAAATCTTTTTTAAGAAGACATTTATATACTCAACCCTTGAAAATGTCTTTGGTCTTTGAACTATTATTAGCAGGACATCCTCAGTATGTGGCAGCCGCAGAGGGGGAGGCCATGCAGGCTGGTGGGCATAGCTCCTTGGTGGCAGCGTTGCTCTGCAGTGCAGGGAGAGTTCAGGCGAGGACCCTGGCGAGGGAATCGAGGTGTGGCACTTGCCCACCATCAGACTCACCCACCATCCCACAGGGCATCCTTCCCTCCTGTCATACTTTACCTATGCCACTCCCCACACTGTGTGACTGGGCTCTCGAATAACCACTGCTGTGACGGCCAGAGTGAACATCTGTCAGCAGCAGTGACGTCTCATTTTCTGACTGCCCTTGGTGCGCCCCATCTGCCTGTGTCCGCCCGCAGTGCCAGCCCGCAGGGCCCTAGGGCCTGGGTCTCCCCATTCTGGGGCACAGCACCGGCTCCTGGCCAAGCTATGAGCTTCCATAGAGATGGTAGCCCATCTCTGAGTCCTGCGGGCTGGGTACCAGGCTGGGCTTTGTGGGCTGCCTGACCGTGACCCTGTTACCCATGGGAGTGCAGGGCATCAGCCCGCTGTCTCGGCCATAGCCCCTCAGAACCCTGGCCCCCCACTGGTGCCAGCCCAGGCCTCATTGCCCTGCTGTGCCTGTGTCCTGCTGAGCACAGGTCCAGGATGCAGGAGCTGTCAGATTTCTGCATGTTTCCCACTGGGACTGAAGACAGACAGCACCAGGACTCCAGGTTCCAGGGTAGACAAAGCCCTCGAGGAAGATATGAGCATGGCCATGGAAGGCAGGTCCAGGGCACCACTGTGCTGCCTTTATCTTGCCAGCTCCAAGGGCAGGGGAGTAACATCCAGACCATACCATAAGCTTCCAACTTCTGTCCCCGGGTCACAGGGAAGAGCATCGTTCAGAGCGGACCATCTCACCCCCTCAGGTGCTCCCTCCTGAAGCAGCACTAGAGTCATACCCCCTTCTCATCCCCAAGCCAGAGCAAGGGAGCCCCCAAGTGTCCACCACAGATGAACAAAAAGCAAAATACACAAATGGAATCACATCAAACTGAAACTTGTACACATGAGGTAAACAGCCACGGAGTGAAGGGACACCTATAGGACAGGGGCACATCTGCGAGCCCTGCGTTTGATGAGTGACTGGTATCTAAAATAAGTGAGAGACTCGACTCAGCAGCAAGAAAATAAATGTTCAGGGAACCAGGACAGACCTTTCTCAGAAGATGCACATGTGGCCGCACATGTACGAACACTGCTCCACATCACTGATCATCAGGGACAGAACTGCAGCAAGGTGACAGCTCATCCCATTGAGGATGCTGTTATCAGAAAGACTAACGATAACAGGTGCCATTAGGATGGGGAGAAAGGTGGCCCTGGCACACTGTGGGTGGAAGGTAAATTGCTATGGCCACTGTGGAAAACAGTATGGTGAGTCTCAAAAGAATTAAAACTAGAAAGACCATATGAGCCAGCAATCCACTCATGGGTGCATAGCAAAAGGAAATGAAATCAGGGTATCAGGGAGACACAGACACCCGCACCTCCGTGTTTATTGTGGCATCATTCACCGAGGGCAAGAAATTGAAACAACGTATGTGTCCATCGACTGATGAAAGGACTTTGCTTATTTTAGTGGTACTAGGGATTGAACCCAGAGCCTTTGCACTGAACTATATTTCCACCTCTTTTGAAGTCTTTTATTTTGAGACAGGGTGTTGCTAAATTGTCTAGGCTAGGCTGGTGATCCTTCTGCCTCAGCCGCTCAGAGTGCTAGGATGATAGGCATGTGCCACTATTCCCAGCTCGATGGAGTTATTCTTTTAAGTGATACATGTATACGGTGGCATACTATTCAATCATAAAACAATGAAATTCTTTCATTTGCAGCAACACAGGAGAACATTATGCTAAGTGAAATAAGCCAGAGAGAAGGGAAAAGGCCACAGGATCTCACAGTGGCACTCAGAGAGGTAGCGAGCAAGAGGGCAGCTGCCAGGGGCTGGCAGGGGTGACAGAGGAATGGAATTCTGACACATGCCTCATATCTTGGAGACGGACTAGGTGAGAGAAGCCTGGGAAACAGGACAGCCTCGGTGTGGCCACCCTTGCCTCGGGGCCTGCGCGCACGGGATCCACAGGCACAGGCTGAACGTGGGCAGCAGGGAGGCGCCTGGGGACTGGTGTTCAGCGGGGGCAGAGTCCCCATGCGGGAAGGTGAAGCGTTCTGGAGATGGACAATGGTGATGGGTGCACAGCACTGTGAGCGTGCTAATGCCATGGGACTGTGCACTTAAAAATGGTTAAAATGGGCCGTGGGGTTCCTCGGCGCAGCTGCCGCTTCCAGGCCCTTCCTCCCCGGGTCTCCTTCCAGTCCTCCGTGCTTCTCTGAGTCCGGGCTTCCGCCGCCCGCCCTCCCTCGGCCCATGACCCGTCCCCGGCTCCGCCCGCCTGGCGCGACCTGAGGTCGGCGGCGTAGTGGAAGGGCCTTGTCTGAGCCGCTGGGAGCCGAGGACCATGCGGACGCGTCGGGCCGAGCGCACGCGGACACCAAGGTCAGAACCGCACCAACCATGGCGCTGAAGCGGATTAACAAGGAACTTAGTGATTTGGCCCGTGACCCTCCAGCACAATGTTCTTCAGGTGCAGTTGGGGATGGTATGTTCCATTGGCAAGCCACAATTGTGAGACCTAACGACAGCCCATATCAAGGCGGTGTATTCTTCTTGACAATTCATTTTCCTACAGACTGCCCTTCAAACCACCTAAGGTTGCATTTACAACAAGAATTTATCATCCAAATATTGACAGTAGTGGCAGCATTTGTCTCGATAGTCTAAGATCACAGTGGTCTCCTGCTTTAACTATTTCTAAAGTTCTTTTATTCATTTGTTCACTGCTATGTGAGCCAAACCCAGATGACCCCCTAGTGCCAGAGATTGTACGGATCCATAAAACAGACAGAGACAAGTACAACAGAATATCTCGAGAATGGACTCAGAAGTATGCCACGTGATGCTACCTTAAAATCAGAATAACCTGCCTTACAGCTGGAATAAACTTTAAATTACTGTTCCTTTTTTGATTTTCTTATCCAGCTGCTCCCCATAAGACTTCATCTTTTTTAATTTGATTTTTTGTTCACCTCCCTCCATTCATTCACATGCTCATCTGAGAAGACTTAATTTCTACCAGCTTTGGACAATAACTGCTTTTTTATTTTTATTTTTATTTTTATTTATCTATTTTTTTAGTGCTGGGGATTGAACTCGGGGCCTTGTGCTTGCAAGGCAAGCACGCTAACCACTGAGCTAAATCCTCAGCCCCAATAACTGCTTTTAGAAACAGTAAAGTAGTTACAAGAGAACAGTTGCCCAAGATTCAGAAGTTTTTTAAAAAATGGAGCATGTGTGTCATGTGGCCAGTGTCTTCACTCTAACTTGGTTATGAGTCTAAAGCATCCCTCACAGCTCTAACCGCTGAAGAAGCCGCCTGAGGGGGGAAATGGATGCTCGGCTGTCACAGCAAGGAAGCAGCAGCATTCTAGCAGCATCTATTCTTGTTAAGCCTTCCATGTTAGAGATTTGCAGTTACATGATATACTTTATGCTCATAACTGATGTGGCAGGAGAATTGGTATTGAATTTATAGCACCGACAGAACAGAAAATGTGATGTATTTTACGCATGTCAATAAAGGAATGACCTCTTCTTGTTCTGGAGAGAATGGAAATTGGAACTCAAACATCTTTTTGTATTCCAAAATAGGGTCTCAAAACATTTTGTAATTTTCATTTAAATTGTTAGGAGGGTTGGAGCTATCAGTTAATCCATCTTCCAATACACTGCTTAATATAGCACTGAGTAAATAATCCAAGTTGTCAATGGATGAGTGATCAACTAATAGCTCTGCTAGTAATTGATTTATTTTTCTTCAATAAAGTTGCATAAACCAAAAAAATGGTTAAAATGATGGATTTTATGTATATTTTTACAACTGTAAAAACTTTTTTTAAACATTAAAAAAAAAACCTGTCATTTTAAAAATGCTGTCTTGATTGAGTCAGTGCTATGAGCAAGAGAAACCCAGGCTGGGGCTCCAGCCTTGTCGTGAGAGTTCAATGACAGGCGCTTTGGAAGAACCCTCCAAAGAAAACTGCTCTCAGCCAGAGAAGCTTGGTGAGAAGTTTTCCGCTGTTTGGGTGAAACACCTCCACAGTGGGGCAGGGGCGCTCGGTTCCCTCCAGGAAGCCTCCTCCTGCTGGGAAGGGGGGCTGAGTGTGAGGCACTCTGTGGATCAGCCTCCAAGAAATGTGTGTTTTTGTTCAGGATCAACAAACAGATCCCAAATGTTCCATATCCTTTTCCCCTAAGAAACAGACTACACTAAGAGCACAGCCTCCTGGAGACTGGGGTGTAGTTTCACACCAGTGGTGTCCTCTTCGATGGGAGCAGTATAGAGCCAGAGTGCAGGCACGAGTCACGTTGGCTCTTCCTGCGGCAGGTCAGCAGGTTCTAGCGTTGTGTGGTGTCAACTCCCCATTCTTTAAAAGCCTGTCGGTGGTTGGGAGTAGGTGACTGTAACGAACTACCTCTAGATGTGGTTATCATCCAGATGCCAGGCCACGTGGGGAGCCAGCCCATTCTGTCTCCACAGGCTGGTGGCGGTGCCCCCCGTTTGCTGTGCTGGTGGCCAGGGGGTCCCCCACTTCCTCACCCCAGCAGCAAGTACTCAGACGACTCCACACAAAATGCATGACCTACTGTGACCTTGTAGATTATCGGGCTTTGATTAGCAAACTAACACAAAGCAGTAGTAACAGAATCTCTTCATACAACTCCATTTTTTTGAGTCCAGCTTTGTCTCTCAATGCAAGATGGCACTTTGACCATGTTTTGGAGTTCCTTTCTTTCTGGGATCTACATCAGTGCTTTCTCTCCAGCCCACTGACTGCTGTCTGCTCAGGCCCAGGACCACCCTGCTGCAATTACAGAGGCTTCGCAGCACTTTTGCTACAGGGTGATGCAGTCTACTCTCCTAGCTTTTACGTTCTCTGTGTTTCTGTAGCCATCACTGCATGCTTGTTTTCCATACTTAGCACAAACCTGCTAGCTCCTTCTAGGTTGGTGCTGTGTTTACCAGGATTGAGATAAGTTCCCAGGCTCACCTGGGGAATGGGCTTCACTGTGGCACTAAGCCATCTTGTCTGAGGTCAAAGATGCCTTTCCATTTGTTCAGACAGAATCCTATGTCTCTTGAGATGCTTGGTGTTTTCTTCATGTAGGTTTGCATGCTTTTTTCGTCCAGTTTATCTCTAAGTGGTTTTTTGTCTGGTTTATCTCTAAGTAGTTCAGCTTCTTTACTATTTCTTTCGGTAAATGGGTTTTATCTGCTATCATACTCTGATTTGGCCCTTTTCTTGGTACACTGAGGCTATTGATTTGGTCATTTCCCAGTGTATAAAGGTTATCGATATAGGCCTGCCCACTTTTTAGTAAATTCCTTTAGTTATTTTGCCACAGATCCTCCATGGTTTCCCAGATATGCTATCATAACCTTTGCAATGAGAGGTTCTTTTACCTTTGCACACTTCCTGTGCCTCCTGCTGGTCTCTCTCATGTGAGTATGTCTGTTAACCCCTCCAGGGCAGTGTTCAATACTGCAGAGCAGGCATCGGCATGCTTTTTAAGGGCATGAGGTACCGTATTGCTGGCTAGGTGAGTGCGCTGTCTTTGTCCTGATTCCTCAGCCTGCTGTTGCAGGAGGAGGTGGCCGTAGAGAGAAAATACTTGGAGCAGTGGATGGTGTGGTGTTCAGTGAAACACCACGTGGTGGCCGTGGTCTGCCCAGCTGGTGTGGGCAGTAGTGGGTACCCAGCTTGCTCTTGATCTTCCTGGGAACACTTCGAATGCTTCCCCATGAAGTAAGTTGCTGCGTGAAGAATGAGACACACATTTTTATGTTAAGAAAGGGTTAGGGTTAGGGTGAGGTTTAGATTAGGGTTCAACAATTCTGTTTTGATTGTTTTTATTAGGAATGAGCATTGAATTTCACTGAAGGCTTTTTCACCATCGATGGGGAATAGCCAAGCTATTTCTACTTTGATCTGTAGTGTGACAGGTTAAAAGAGTTCCCAAAATTGGGCCCCCCTTGGGTTCCTGCAATTAATGCACTTGGTCATTGTATTGTTGTCTTAACATGAAATTGCAGTCTGTTAAGATTTCATTTAACACATTTACATCAATATTCTAAAATGATACTGATCCATAACTTTTTTTTTATTGCAGTTTCTGCCTCAAAGTGTCAATGTTATACTTATCAAAAAGGGTTGAAAATTTCCTTCACTTTCTGTGCTTTGGAACAACCCATAGGGCATCAATGTTACCTGATCTTTGAAGATTTGGTAGAATTCCATTTAAAAACCATCTGGACCTAGTGCCTTTGAGGGATCACGTCCTTAATAACTTTCTCTGTTCCTTCTATATAAATTGATCTTTTATGCTTTCTATGTCTACTGGAGTTAATTTAATCAATTATGTTATTCTAGAAAACTGTATATTTTATTCAGGGTCTCAAATTTGTTTATAAGTGGTCTTTCTCCCACTTTTATTCAATCACTTCCCCTCTGCAGCCCCTAAGAAACCACTTTCTGATATTTATCAATGTAGATGTTTGACTTGTTTTCAGATTGCATATAAATAGACTCAGAGCATATGTACCTGTGTCTGGTTACCTTTACTTAGCAGTGTTTCCGAGATTCACCTAAGTTTTTAAATTTATACTTATTTATTTATTTTGAGATGGGGTCTCCCTGTGTAGTCCAGCCTGGCTTTGAACTCACTATGTAGCCATGTAGGCCTCAAACTCGCTGCAATCTTCCTGCTGCAGCCTCCTGAGTGCTGGGATTACAGGCACATGCCACCACACCTGGCTCATCCATATTTTTGCATAATCTGTAGTTCTTTTTAAATTTGTTTTTTATTGTGTAATAATATTCCATTATATTATTATTCTGAAGTCTCTTTATCCATTCTCCAATTGATAGACATTTGCATTGTGACTAGTTCTGGCTTATTATGAATGCAGCTGCTGTGAGTATCCTTGTTCAGATATTTTCATGAAAAAACTCATTTCACTTTGGTAAATACTAAGCATGGGGATTTTATTGACACATAGCAATTGTGCATATTCATAGGATACAGTGTGATCATCTGTGTACACACTGTGTACAATGTGTAATGTAATGATTAAAAGTTACAGTGATCATTTTCATCTTTTTATCTCTCCTCTGTGTCGAGAACATTCAAGCTCCTCCCTCCTCCAGCTTTATAGAACGCACAATAAACTGCACACCGTAATCATCTTACCTGCTCTAGAACACTAGAACTTACTGTTTCCATCTAACTATTTTGGCATCCATTGTCCAGCATCTCATCCCCCTTCCTCACCTCTAGTGACCTCTCTTGTCCGCTCTACTTCTCAAAAGTTGACTTTTTTTTGCCTCCACAGGAGTTAGAACATGCAGTATTTGGCTTTCAGTGCCTACTCAATACAGTGTCTTGTAGTTTTGCCCATGTTGCTACAGAAGACAGAATTTCATTCTTTTTATGGCTGGATAATAGTCCTTTGTATCTATGAACCACATCTTCCTTATCTGTTCATTCTCTTGATGGTCCTTTCAGCTGTTTCCCTTTTTTTTTTTTTTTTTTTTTTTTGGTCTATTGTGAACCATGCTGCAATAAACATGAGAATGCAGGTATCTCTTCAACACACTGACTTCATTTCCAGGAGTGGGGTTGGGGTTGCTGATCATATGCTAGATCTATGTTTAACTTTTTGAGGAACCTTCCATAATGCCTGTGTTAATCTACATTCCCACTAGCAGTGTCCAAAGGTGCCCTTTTCTCTACATCCTCACCAGTACTTGTTATCTTTAGTTTTTTGTTTGGCTTTTGTTTTTCTTTTGAAACAGGGTCTCATTATGAGCCAAGTATTGTGGTTTGTGTCTAGATGCACCCCCCAAGCCTCATGCAGTTATAGGTGGGACTTTTTCAGAGGTGGCTGGATCTAGAGTGTGTGATGCTGGGATTAAGGGTGTGTAATAACTAAATTAGTCCACTGATTGGTTTGGCACTGTTCTGGGTGTAAGTGCTACTCGCAGCCTAGATAGAATGTAAAGAGACAGAAAGAAGCTGCTATTGTCACTTGTAGCCTGCTGCCTTTGCTGACTTCTGCCTTCTGCCTGTCACGAACTGTTTCTCCTCGGCAATGCCAGCCTGCCTTGGAGCCAGCCAACTATGAACTGAAACCTCTATAAATTGTGCACCAGGGCCTGGGGATTTAGCTCAGTGATTAGAGTGCTTGCCTTGTAAGCACAAGGGCCTGAGTTTGATCCCCGGCACCACAAAAAAAAAAAAAAATCGTACACCAAAATAAACCTTTCCTCTTTTAACTTTAGGTGTCGGGTATTTTGTCTCAGCAATGAGAAAAGTAACTAAGACACCAAGGCTGTCCTGGAACTCATGATTCTCCTGCCTCAGCTTCCTGATTGCTGGGATTACAGGCATATGCCACCATGCCTGGCTGTCTTTAGTCTTTTTGATGATGGCCATTCTTACTGGGGTGAGTTGATACCTCATTATGGTTCTAATTTGAATTTCCCTGATGATTAGTAATGTCAAGCATTTCTTCATATACATGTTGGCCATTTGTATATCTTTTTCTAAAAAATGTCTCTTCAGATCATTTCCACATTTTTAAATCAATTATTATTTTTTCTACTGTTGCATTATTTGAATTCCTTGGATGTTCTGGATATTAATTCCTTGTCAGATTTAGTTTGCAAACATTTTCTGCCATCCTGTATGTCATTTCTTCACTCTGTTGATTGATTCCTTTGCTGTGTAGAAATGTTTTGGTTTGATATAATCCCATTTTTCTATTTTCACTTTGTTACCAATGTCCAGAAGTGTTCTATCTCCTCTAAAACCCTCCCCCACAAGGGACGTAAACAAACATTTTTAAAAGGATTACGTCATATCTATGTGGCAAACTGCTACTAAGCCATTTTAAATGTTAATTTTAATAAAACGGAAAATAGTATGCATAAAATCTACCAAGAGTGCAATTTTGGGGCCATAGGGTGGATGTATGTTTACTTATACAGGGAACTGCAAGCAGCTCCCTCGTGACTGTGGTGTTTCACTCCCTCCAGTTGCGCTTCCTGTTTCCCCACTGTTCCATGCTGTCAGGCTGTGCTTGAGATGCTCCTGGCATGTGAGAAATGGCATCTTCATGTGGTTTTAGCTTGCATTCCCTGATGACTAGCATTAGAGTTTATTTCTAGATGTCCCACTAAAGCCTTGTGTGCTCTTAGGCAGGGCTTTTGAAAGGTGATTGGATTATGGGATGCTACAGCTAAACGTGATGTTAGGAGGAGGGGCCCAGCTGGAAGGGGAAGGTCACTGGCTGTGTGACCTGGAAGTGTGGATCTTCCTCCCTTTATTATCTCTCTGCTTCCTGGTAGCCATAAAGTGAGCAGCTTTCCTCTGCCCAGCCTCTTCCACCATGACAATTCTGCCTGGAGCCAGCCAACCATGTAAGGACTGAGGATTGTAAAACATGAGCCAGAAGAAACCTCCCTCCTCTGAACTGAGGGTGCTGGGTGCTGTGTCTTGGCCTTGAAGAAAGCGACTAAGACAGCTAGTGATGTTTGTATATTTTCATTTGTATACTGGGCGTTACTCTTTCCCTTTTGGTAAAATACCTGTTTAAATTGGGTCCATCGTTTTGTTGTCATTTATGTTTTTATTGTTTGTGAAAGTTCTTTATGTAATGGACAATGTCCTTTGTCATGTACTGTGATTATTTTTTCCCAGTCTGTGGCTCATCTTCATTTTTTACTGGTGTCTTTTAATAAAGCCTGATTTATCGAGTTTCTCCTTTAGGGTTAGTATTTTCTATCCTGTTCAAATCTACCTTCTGGAAACTCCTGAAGATGGTTTCCTGTGTCGTCTTAGGAGCTCCGTGGTTCTGGGCTAATGTCTGGGTTTGTCGAGTGTCTCACATTGAGGGGTGGGTGTGGAGACTGGAGTTGGGGCCCATTTTTCCACGCAGACAATCAGCTGTCCTGGCCACATTTGTCTGATGCTCCTTCCCTAATGTGCTGACCTTGAGCTTAGCTGACCCCATGCTCGCTCTCCCGATGGCCCGGCTCTGTGGACAGGCGTGAGGACAGCCAGCCCAGGTCCCAGCACTCTGCTCTTCTAACCCACTCTTCACCCAGGTATTTGCATCCAGTTTCTACAACAAGAAAAATGAGAAAGAGCATGATTGTGCTTGGGTTGGGTTGTACTTTCAGATTAATTTGGGGAGCAGCACCGGTGCTGGCAGGTCTGCGCTCAGCAGCATGGGGCATCCTTGGGCTCACGGGGCCCCCGCACTGTTCCACAGCTTCCCATGGGCGGGCCTCACACACATGTTAGGAGACTTATAGGTATTCCATGTTTGTTGATCTGGGCCAGGAGTTCGCTTTGTGGGAAGGTTTTGATTAGAAATCTGGTTGGTTTAATAGGTATGAGACAGGGCTGGGGATGCAACTCAGAGGTAGAGTGCTTGCCCGGGTAGTGTGGTGAAGACCCTGGGTTCGATCCTCAGCACCACAAAAAAATAGATACTATAAATTTGTGTCTACTAGTTTATCATTTTTATGTATTTCAATGATTTTTTCCATTTTACTTGAACTGTTTAATTTACTTGATATCATTCTTAATATTTTCTTATTATATTTTTAGTAGTCATAGGACCTATAAATTTCTAGTGTCAGTAATTTGTATTTTTCTTGAGGAACTTTCTTGAAGGGTTAGCACTTTTTTTGCAGGACTGGGAACTCAACTCGGGGCCTTGACACTGAGATACATACCCAGTCCTTTTTTTATTTTTTGAGAGAGGGTCTTGCTAAATCACTAAGTTGCCCAGGCTGGGCTCGAACTTGGAATCCTCCTGCCTCAGCCTCTCAGACTGCTGGGATTATAGGTGTGTACCATCACACCCACTGGTTTATCACTTTTTAATAAAAATTATAAAGTACCAAATTTGGCTTTGTTGATGATTTCTATTATTTGCTCTAACCTGTTTTCATGGATTTTTTTCACTCTTATTTGTTCTTCTGCTAACGCTGGATTAAACTAGCTCTTCTTTCTTTAATTCCTTGAGAACCATACACTCTTCTTCTGTGTTGGTCCTTTTATGCTTCTTGGGATTCGGTGTTGACCTCATGCTTATATGAGATTCCAAGACTGTTGTGCTTTCTGTGTTCCTGTGATGAGGAGCGCTCTAGTTTGTGCATATTCACTTGTTCTTGTTGTTCTCTGAGTAGGGTCGACTGGGTTTTGGTGGAGCCCTGACCCCGGGTTGCCTACAGGTCTTTGAGCTCTTAGAAATTAATGTGTATAAATCTCGGTTAAAGAAATTAGCACGTGACACCAACGAACAGTTAACCAAAGGAGAAATTTGAGTTACCAATGAATGTTTGAAATACTTTTCAATTCAATTAGTAATCAAATAAAGGAAAACTGTAATGGTAAAATAATTTATCACTTAACAAATTGGTACATTGAGGAAGAAGGGAGATGAAAGGGCAGGGAGAGGGAAGTAAAGATGATCAGGAGGTGATATGTATATGTACCAATTTCCCAAAATGTATGTGTTTATTACAAATTCAAACATATATTCATAAAACAAATTGGTGAAGATTTTTCAAAAGGGAGGAGGGTGTGTCTAGCACGCTCATGAATTATAGAAATGACCATTATGATGTGCTGCCAATTGCACATGCTCTCCAAATGCCACTTCCTCAAGGGCACAAACTGAAACACGAATGCTGCTTCACAAGCAGCCAACCCTCTCACCCCAGCTTCCGAACTGCCCAGGTGGAGTCCCAGGTGATTCAATACTGAGTGAGGTGCTCTTATTATCACAATGGCAGTGACTCAAGGGTGCATAGGTGGAGGGTGGATGGAGAGAAAGACAAGATACATAGAAAACAGGCAGAGACAAGTGACAGACAGATAAGTGACAGGAGGGAGGGATGATGGGCAGATGGAGGATAGACCACATGGCTAGGTGACCCTGGTATCTCGTGCATCTTCACTGGTAGTGGTTCTGGGAAGCCACTATGGGGTGGGGAGAGTTTGCTTTTCAAATAAAGGGAGGCTGTAAGTTAAGCATGGTGCAGCCACATGCCTAAAACAATCCTACAAGAATTATGGCTAGAACTGAGATTTAATAATCAAAAAAATATTATGAACGTACTCTAATAAATTTTAAATCAAGATGGAGTGGATGCATTCTAGAAAATAGTTGATATAAGAAAAAAATAAAAAACTTGGGTGCACAAATAATCATTAAATAAGTTGATTAGCATTAAAATCTACTCCCTTTTCTACCTACCATCTTCCCCAGTTGTATCCAAATCAGATGATAGTCAAGGTGAAGTGAACCCAACTTAGGAGGAACACATCATCCACATCCTAAATAAGCAGGCCAAGCAGATGAGAGAAGAGGGAGGAGCCTGCTTCAGAGAGTTGTTACTTGACACCAAAATGAGGGAAGCATGGTCAGTGTTAACTCGGAAATGAGGACACCTAGTGAAGACTGGCCCACTCCAAGAGCATAAAAATCAGGATCACTTCAGACCTGTCCCAGAATGCAGGAAGGGTTTGCCAGCAGAAAGTCCACCAGTTAGAGATCAGGGAAAAACTAGGTGATTGTTTCAGTAGCTATAGAAAAAGCACTTGATAAAGTTCAGTGTTTTTCATGATAAAAACTTCTAGAAAATTCAAAAAGTGTTCCAGAATATTGTGAAGAAGGAGGACATGGGTGGGAAGGTCACAGTGAAATGCAAGTTCTCCATTTTCCTTTGTGTTCTGAGGGTGCTTTGTTGTGTCTTGATGATGTTTATATGTCATAAACATACATTTAAAGAAAGGAGAGCCAAGTCTTTTAGCTTTATGAGCCATGGCCAACTTCCTACTGCCTGTTAGTGGAGACCTGTTACAAAAAGGTAGCCAAAAGTCAGAAGGGTGCATTGCATGAACGTGGACAGTGAAACCAGAGGAGTGGTAGAAAATTCACACAGAATCTTTGCGTTTCCTGTTTCCTTATGGGCAAGACAACTGAATTTTCTTGTTTCTTCTAGTCTCTCAATGGCTTCGCTCTGGTTGTGAGTGCAGAAGGGATGATATTTTATGCATCGGCAACAATCGTGGATTATCTGGGCTTCCACCAGGTAAACAAAGCAAAATTAGGTTTTTGGTCTGTTAAATGTTGGATCTGTTACCTTTGTGAATGTTTATTGTCTTGAAGGTTTAAAAAATATCTAAAACAAAGCTTTCCATGTCACCAATTTTGCGGTCTAGGGTAGTCCATTTCTGGGTCTCTGTGGGAGGCATGATGTGTCAGCCATTCCTAGGAGGCTGGCTCTATCCTTGGCTTCCCACTCAGGGATCCACACAGCATGGTCTCCAACTGCAGACACTTGGCACATTCAGGACACAATTTCTTCCAGAAGCGCCCTCACTGATATGCAGATAATTTGTGTGGGACGCCACCAGTCCAGCCCAGGTTGGATGGTTCTGGGCCTTGGGGCCAAGAGCTGGCATTGAGACCCCTCAAAAATGGGGACCCTGGAAGGATGGCCCTGCCTGGAAAGGTAGAAGAAGACTTTCATCCAAGGCCCAGAAAGGAACAAGGAAACATTTTTCTGCATGGCCTCTGGAAGAAAAAAGAAGTTTCTGCCAGGAAATGAAAAGGCTGAATGTAGACTCCAAACCCGCACCATGTGGTAGAGAGGGCTCCCAGGACCGGACAGAGGAACTGAGAACCTGGGCCCTGGGCTATACCCAGGCCACTGTCACCAATGCATCTCCTCTGGAGTTGACCTTGCAATCCAGAGTTCACACATGGGAAGCCATGGACAGCAAGAGGAAGCCAGAAGACAAAATAACAGGTTTGGCACCTCCCAGAAGAGCTTGAAACAACAGCATACTCTGAAAGAAGCTAGGAAATCAATACATTTGAAATAATGCAAGGTGGTATAAAGAAAGGACAGCATATGATGAAAAAAGAACAAATTGAACTTTGGAAAATAAAGAAGATAGGATATTAGTCAGGATTGGTTTAGCGTGCAGTCATCTCACAGTTTAATATAAAGAATTTGTGACTAGGGACACAGAGTTAGCAGTAAGGGTAAAGAGAGACCCGAAGAGCATAGCAGCATTTGGAGGAGCAGCAGCCACTCAAAGAGCTCCTGCTGGAGACCCTCAAGGCTGAGAGCCAGACCCTTCTGGGTGCAGGTGAGGCTGTGGGAGTCACTGAGCTCCCCTCCAGGCTGGCCAGGACTTGCCCTCTGGGGAGGTCAAGACAGCTGCAGAGAAGCAGCCCTGAGGATGACCCCCCATCCATAGCACAGAAGACCCTGGAGGGGTCCTGGCCTGCTGAGCCCCAGGAGCAGGGATAGGCATGCAGAAGGGAAGTGTGGGGCAGCAAAGCAATGCGTAGAGTGATTAAAACTGAAACCTTGTGTTAGGGCAGAAAGCCAAAGGCGGCAGCGCCGAAGGCAGTGGAAGCCAAGATCTGAGGGTGTGGGTCCCTGACACGTTGTTAAAATTCTGCCTGAGGCCAGCATAGCATTTTATCTAATTTCCAAGAAAACTACAGTTTTTAATAGTTTTCCAGAACTGAAGTAACTGTGGCAGTTCCTTACATCTGCCTCTAAGTTTAATGTCCTGCCACCTGAGCCCACATCCAGTCCCTGCAGGCCCCAGGGACTCCATGACCCTGGCCCTATCCTGGCACACAACTTTCTCGTTCTCCGTCATGTGCAGTGTTGTATGCACACCGTCACCTCTGCCCCAGCAGCCTATTGCCCAGCCCTCTAGATGTAGCTCAGCACTAGACTTAGACTAGCCCACGGTGGTAGGGTGAAAGACCGGAGGGGACGGCTGTGTGCCAGCAGCGGGAATGCTGGCCATTGACTCAGCCACCAGGGCTCCAGAAGCTGCTCTGTTGGGGACGCAGAAGGTGGCAGGCTGGGCATTGCCTTCTCTGCAATCACAGCACTACACTGTGTCTTGTTTCCTACATCCACATGGTGCACAATGTGCTGTTCACCTTCCCAGCTGCTGGGCTGGCTGCATGAGAAGGAAGCGCTCTTGGTGCCTAGGGAAGTTGCCCCCACCTCACAGGGAGGGGCCCAGCATTCCTCTGGCCACTTATGGCTCCACATCTCAGGACTGTGGTTGGTGATGTGCTTAGCCTCGAGGGAACCTTGGATAGTAGCACTGTGTCCCTCACCCCTGAGATAACATCGATCCCAGGCTTGGCCGTCCTGAGCCATTTCCTGCATGGGAATCCGTGGACTGCACTTACACCATGGAGAACAGAGAAGAGCAGATAGTGGCTGTTTGCTGAGGTTTGATGCCCCCCTTACTATGGGGTCCTGGTGCCTGTGACAGTGCAGAGCTTGGGGACATGATGCAGTGACATGAGCTGGCATCCAGCATTGATAGCACTGAATGCAGACTCTGTGGCTACATGTTCAGAGCCTGTGTTCTGCCCATCAGTTACTCAGGTCTCATCCCTGTTTGCTGAGTGGCTCAGGAGCCTCACACAGGCAAAGCTGATTCCTCTAGCTGGAACTGGTGACCTTGCAGTGGAGTTTGGCTCTAGGGACAGTGGCAGGTGTTTGCTGTGTTGAGCAGAGCTGGTTGTGGGTCAGAACTTACTCATCGAATCTTTTGTTTTCTTGGAGCTTGGTTATTTCACCCCAAAATTAGAAGTGAAAAACAGTTTTGCCTTTATTATAAAGAGCTTGTTGTCAAATGCCGTTAAATCAGGGTTTGCCTCAAGTTTATGCAAAATGATCCATGAAAGTGTTGCAGCAGCTTTGTCCTGTTGTGAGCTTCTCCTGCCCAGTGCCTTGCAGAAAGCCAGGAGCCAGTCCCTTCCCTTGTAGCCTGAGTACTCTGTCCATGTCTTTGCGTCAGCACACTTGGGACGACCAGGAAGTCTTAGCTACCCTACTCAGGACGCTGCTTGTGCCCTCACAGTCACCTGTGGCAGCTGTCCCCAAGTGAACCAGTGAGACTGCCCCAGCTGGGTGATCTGAGCGGGTTTGGCCCTCAGTCATGAGAATGGATGGGTGTACACTTTGCACAGAGGTAAAGTGATGACTGCTAGACATTCTGCTGTGTAAAGCAGGAATGCTTTCAGTCTAAGAGCCACAAATGGTTCAAAGCAAAATGAAGACTTCGTCAATGAAAGTGAGGGTTTGTGTCGTGCCATCTGAGGGCCGTCCCATCACTCTCCTTCTCCCTCACATTTCCGGTCCTCCTACTTGCTTACTCCTTTTGATGTCCCTTTGTGGAACCAGGAGATCAAGAAGGGCATGGGACAGTCAGACAGGCCACACTCGTCACTGAAACACAGAACTTTCTTTCCTCAGCCTCAGGCTTGCACATTTCACTGTCTTCAAATTTGCCTTAGAAATGGGCATGCAGCTTTGCTATGCCCATGGCCAGACCTATACCTCTGGGAGAATCCATGTCCCTTTCATAACTCATGAAGGTGTGGAGGCATGAGTGAGACCCTCCGACATCCTGTGGGCACTGAGATCTCCACCCTCTTGTGGTTCTGCAGAGCTGCAGGTCACCCAGGAGCACTAGGGAGGAAGCAGGTGGAACGACAGTGCCAGCCTCTTCTCTCACTCGAGCACCACCACTGTGCCGCTCAGAGCTTAACCTGTAGCACCTAAATCAGAATATGGAGGAAAACAAATTGTTCAGGAGGGATCAAAACCCCCAAATCCCAAGGAACAAATCTACCAAGTGACATACAGTACCTCCATGTGAACAAAAAAGCATTATTTTAAAGAAATTAAGGCCAACCTAGACACACCAAGAGATGTACCATATTCATAAATTGGGAGCCTCAATATAATTATAAAGATGCCACAACTGTGCATCTATAATCAAATTATAGAGTTAATGAAATTATAACAAAAATTGAGCAACTTTCTGGTGGACATGGACATATGAATTCTAAAATTTCCATGGAAGTACAAAGGCTAAGAAGATCCAAGACCATCCAGAAAAAGGAGGAGGGGGAAGCCAGCGGTGACTGTTAGGCCTGTGCTGGTGTCAGAAGCATGGCTTCCTGAGACTGAGTGCTCGAGGCCAGAGCCATCAGGCTGGACTCCTGGCCAGTCCCCACTGCTGCTGGCAGAGGGGCAGCATGCTCATTTCAACAAATGATGCTGGGAAAACTGAATCCAAATGGGAAAAAATGAATCTTGTCTCCTACCTCACACCATACTGGAGTACCATCGGGCAGATGAAAGAAGTTTCTAGGAGATGGCAGAGTAAGTTCTGACATGAGGAAAGATGTCTTAAGCAGGACTAAACACCATAAGTGGAACTGTGCAGACCCTGAAGAAGGTGGGCAGATGGCCAGGCAGCAGGCGACATCCTCAGTGGAGTGCAGACAGGAACATATCAGCGGGCAGCTCAGTGGGATCTACGAGATTGACAGTCTGGCAGCACGCACGCAGTGTGCACTCTCACACACACACGCATATCCTAAGATCAATAAATACATGAATGGACCTCGTTCTGTAAATTAAAACCAGAATGAGGTACCACTGCACACCCACTGAGAGGTGCATCCACTCTGCAAGGGCAGCAAAGGGGATGCTGCCACAGTGGGGCCAGCACCTGCACCACCTTGGAGATGAACCACTGATGTGGCCTCTTCCCCTGGCCCAGCAGCCACCTGGCTGGGTCCCAGGTAAGGCAGCTACAGAATGCCCCGAGGGAGACAGCCATGTCCACCAGCTGGGGAACGAGCAGCACTGCAGCACTGTAGTAGCAGCAGAATACCACCATGTGGAAATGGGACACTGCTGCTACACATGGACCAGTCTCATGGCTGTAACATTGGGTGGGGCAGACACCAACAAGCGCAGTGTCCCATCAGTGTACCAGCCTGCAGTGGGGGGCACAGCTCACCATTCCATGTGACATCTTGTGTCTTGGTTGATGATCACATCCTGGTCACAGCTTCTATGTCCTACTTCAGTCACAGAAGTTTATTAAGAAGCCAGGACAGGTGAGGTGTGTCCACTTCTGCCACAGACGCCTCTGCACCTCGGCCCCATGGCCGCTGCAGAGCCCTGACCTGGGGCAGCACTGACCAAACACAGCAGCTTCCTGGCCCCACTCTGCCTCTCCTCTGGGCTCCCTCTTGACTTTTCTTTTTAAGGGAACTGTCTTAGTTACTTTTCTTATTGCTGAGACAAAATACCCAACACTCAAAGTTAAAGGAGGAAAGGTTTATTGTAGAGGTTTCAGTTTATAGTTGGCGGTTCCAAGGCAGGGTGGCATGGCAGAGGGACATCACAGAGGAGAAACAGTTCATGACAGGCAGAAGGCAGCAAAGCAGTGAAGCAGCAAGCAGCAGCAGAAGCAGCAGCAGCAAAACAGCAGAAGCAGCCTTTATATTCTATCCAAACTGTAAATTTATTGACCAGTGCTCCTCACACCCAGAGTGGGACACCTTTAATCCTAGCATCACACAGCCTACATCCAGCCAGCTCCAAAAAGCCCCACCTATGACCACATGAGGCTTTGAGGGGCCATCCAGATACAAGCTATAACAGGAACTTTCCCTGTAGACTGAAGGTGCCAGGTGATGAAGTCTAAGTCCTCACTGTGGCTGCATCCCTTTGCCTCCTCCCTGAGGTGCATGTTGTTTAGCATTCTGGGACCCCATGGGGCTTGTCCAAGAGGCTACCTGCAACAGTGAGCACACTGGAAAAGATAGTAGATCTCACCCACCCGCCCTGGGTGAGTGTACACATTACATTTTTAAAAGGGAAGGTTGTGATCGGTAAGGGACTTTTCCTCCAGCCAGGAAGAATCCTCGCGCCCCTCTAAGGATCCAGTTTGGAAGTGTTTAAACTCAGAGGTGGCCATGTTATGAAGGAGTCCAGTTCCACAGTGCTCCAGCAGTCCCTGGCAGGTGTTGGGCCAGGCTCTGAGTGCAGGAAAGAGGCTCATTCTTCATTAGGGAAGGTGGAGGGCAGAGGAGACTTGACTTACCCACACCCTCCGAGAACATTTTAACACAGTAGGAGAACTGAGTCCTCCGAAGTCAGCCTTCACAGCCATAGTCTAGTCTCCTACCACCAAACCAAACAGAGAACCAGGGAGAGGCCTATGAGCTGGCAGGTCCTCAAGCCATCTCAGACTCAGGCGGGTTGAGCCTGGTTCCAGGCAACAGGAAGTCACAGAGGACATGAGACATACAGTGGGAAGTATGTAGGTGCCAGAAGCCGGAGGTGATTTAGCAAGGTGGACACGTTGGCCAGTGTGTCTGTACCTGGACAGCCTGGCTCTGAGGCCCCATTTAGCCTAGGGGGGACACCCTACCTCGGCTGGGGGCCGCTGGGGTGCATCTGGTGTTGGGCTAGTGAGGTCCAGGGAGACATGTCCTCCCTGGGTGGTGTTGGCCTCAAGGCCTTTCCCATGAGACTCTTTCCATAGGCATGACTTGCTTTTGCAGATGGATGTGGAAATGCTGCAGTTTATAGTCACTGGAATGAGTGCAAATTCAGGGTGAAGCTGAAACAACTGTTTCAATATTGTAGACGGACGTAATGCACCAGAACATTTATGACTACATCCACGTGGACGACCGCCAGGACTTCTGCCGGCAGCTCCACTGGGCCATGGACCCCCCACAGACGGGATGTGGGCAGCCCCCACACAGAGAGACAGGTGGGTCAGGGCATCTCGAGCTCTGCACATGCCCTGGCGGCCCTAGCTGTCCTTTGCCATCCACACTGGTTTCCACATTGGATATGGCTTTTTCCACTTGATCTTAGCCAAAATTCCAAGAATCAATGGATTTTGCTTTTCCTAGAGCGAGCCTCCTCCATGGGCCACATGTTCTGCAGCTGGTCCATCCTATGGTGCTTTGTGCAGCTCCTTGGACCCCTCATGTGTCAGCCAGTCCTTTATCACTTGATAAATACCCGAAACAATCTCCTTATGAAGAGGAAAGTGTTGTTTTGGCTCACAGTTTTGGTCACTTCAGCCCATGGTTTGGGGAGACGAATTGTTTGTAGGACTCTGGTGGAGTGGAAGGCCTGGTGGTGCAAAACCACTGACCTTATGGCCAGGATTTGCAGAGAGGAAGCAGAGGGGGCCAGGCCCAAGATCTCCTCTGGTCCCCGTGGAAGACTGACCCCAGTGATCTGAAGACTTCCCACAAGGCCCTACCTTGCCATGTCTGCCGCCTTCCAGCAGTACCATGAGACAGGGATCAAGCCTTGAGCACAGCAAATTTGGGGGACATGCATGTGCTTGAGACCCAGGTTCTGGCCCTTTGCTAGAGCTGTTGGACTTATATCGCAGTGTCTAAGCTCCCTCCAGGACCCCATCTGGCGGGAAGTCTATTTGCTGATCCAGATATACCAGAGTCCTGACAGCATGGTACCCATTGTGCATGTTTACAGGGAACCATTTCCTTTCTAAGCTTTTGTTTGTCCTAAATTCAGCAGGTGTCAAACTCCCGACAGGCAACAGGTCCCAGTAAGCATGGCAGGGGGACAGTCCTGTGCACAGGAACATTCTCTAGTGTTTCCATACACATCCAGGAGCCCTGAATAACTCACAGAGAAGTTTCCACTATGGCCTCACGCAGCCACAAGATTCATTTACCTTAGTGAGTTGAATGTAAAATTCAGGCCACAGATGCCTGCATCCGTATCATTTCATGAAGATCAAACAAGCAAAACTGAAAATTCGTTCTTTTAGGGGAAGGGGGCAATGGAGGCAAAATCCATCAGAGCAATTGGGCAGGAGGGGCTTGCACAGCAATGCGAGCTGTGCAGCTGGGGTGGTGTGTGTTGTGCACTTTGTGCTGGCTCTGACATGTTCTGCTGGGCTTATTGATATCTTATGGCTCTCTCTTGGTCACGATCTCTACCTCCCTGCCATGCCCCTGCACTGCCTTGGCAGCAGACGATACTGTCCTGGGGAGGCTGCTCAGGGCCCAGGAAGGGGGTATGGGCTCACCCACCGAATACTCAGCCTTCTTGACGCGCTGCTTCATCTGTCGTGTGCGCTGCCTGCTGGACAGCACCTCCGGCTTTCTGGTGAGTGACTGGAGGCCTGCATGAGGACCTGGCCCAGCCACAAGGCAGCCAGCTTTGGCGCATTGTGTCCTGGGGTGAGGGTGAACCTGTATCCAGGGTCTACCTGCACAAGCTACCGGCACAGAGCCTGGTGACCACTGGGCTGTGTGAGGGTGGTGAGTGAGTGGAAATGGGAGACTCCTACAAGGCAGGGAGGCAAGGCAGATGAAATACTTTAAACCAATCTGTGCATCCTTCAGGGTCACCCTGCCAGGATGCAGAGTACAGAGCCCCACTAATGCCTGGACAGTGCCTTGTCCACCCACAGACCCCTCTGTTAGGACTGCAGGAATTTTGCAGTTTGGTTGATATTAGTTCAATAGTTTGAAACCAGCCACAGTGTGAATATTTACTTTAAAATTTGGCAAATACTACAAACCTGGGATTTTTCACCCCCTGGAGAGCTGAATATTCCCAGTATACCATTGCCTTGAGTTCCCCTGTACCAGGTATGTAAATGATGCTCAGCTGGGGCTTATAAACATTTGTTCCCTTGATAAAACCATGGCAGGAGGGATGGAGGGGTGGACAGAAAGCTGGAAGGAAGGATGGAAAGATGGGTGGCAAAGCAGAAGGAGGCAGGATGTTGGGAAGGAGGAAGAGAGGGAAGGAAGAATGGATGGTCACTGGGTGAAAGGTGGAAGCTGCTGGGTGGCCCTGAGGCTGTGCTTGTAGACTGCAGCACAGAGCCAGGCTGGTGTCTCCTGAAGGTTCGAGACAAGTGCCCTCTCTGCATGTCTGTCCCTGCAGTCGGTTGCCTCACTCCCTGAGTTCTGCATCCTCCCCAAGTTTCCAGTCCACTCCGTGAACACAGCTCTCTGTCTTTAAAATGCCAGACGATGCAGTTTCAAGGAAAACTAAGGTTCCTATTGGGACAAAAGAAGAAGGCGCCGTCAGGAACAGTCCTGCCCCCACGGCTCTCACTGTTCTGCACCGTGGTGCCAGTTGTCCTGCCTTCCACAGCAGAGATGAAAATGAAGAACGCGTATCTGAGGGCGAAGCACAGGGCAGACCTGGCAGCCATGACAGACACAAGGTGAGTAGGAATTGACTGCATCCGGTCACCAGGGAGCCTTTGGACTGGCATCCCTTCCCATATGCTCAGTTTCCAGAGAGGCAGTTCCATCTTATTGGGCCTTTGCAAGAGGTGGCACTCAGTCTGCTGCCCCTTCCTGACCTCAGTATGTCTGGGTCCCCTTGGGACAGTGCCTCTAAGCCCTGCCTGACAGGTGAGCCATCCCCACCCCATTACCCCTCCCCACCCCGAAGTTCCTGGTTAGAAGCCAGGAGCCAGAGACCCCATCTGTCCTGTCCTTCATGGCCTCCCTGCTGACCCAGGCCCACTGACAAGTCTGCGGCCCAGCCCTAGCCTTGGTCTCAGGCCGTGGCTGAGTTTCTCATACAGAGGTCTGCAAGTCTTGCTTAAGCACCTGTCCATGGTTTCCCACTTCACAGGGCTATGCAGACTGAGTGGGGAGGAAGCCCTGTCAGGCTGCTAACTCAATGAGCTAAACTGGGTTTGAACCTGCTGAAGCCCAGGCACAACTTGTCAAAGTTGCATAGACCCCTGAGACAGGGGTTTTACAACCACACAGTCCAGACATGGCATTCAGAGGAGCACCTAGTAAACTCCTTCACTACTGACACAATTCCTATAACCCCTTGCCTTCTTCCCCTGGCTGCACGTTCTTGGTCTCATCTTGCTCCAGTCATGATATCCAGCTACTTCTCAATCCAGACAATTTTGCAGGGGCATTCACAAGAGACCAGCAATGCAGTCTGGATGCAATGGTGTCCTTCTTCGTTCTGAGTACTCTACCTTCAGTGATGCTGTCGCTGGCACCAGACTGGCCCTGTTTCCTTAAACTATGTGTGCTGTTAGACCCATCTGTGCTGGGCTTTACTTTGGCTTTTGGTTCCACCTGCATCCCTCAACTCTTATCAATATTAAATACCATTTGTCAGATTCAAACCTGTGTTGGCCCTGAGAGCCCAGCCTGGCTTCCCTCCCTCTCCATAGGCTGGTTTGATCTGCCTGTCCTCTGTCCTTCTCCATGGAAGCCACTGCCCCGTGGGTACTAGGCACCAGGCCTGTCACACACCTAATGTCCAGATGCCCCACCTGCAGGAGTGCACATGTGATGCTGGCGGGTCCCCTGAGGGTGTGAGTCCATGCCTCTCCTGCACCACAACTTGCCTTCACCTTCACTGAGCTCCATTTAGACAGCAGGGTTACGTGATGTCTCCCTCTGTGGTTTGGCGCTCATTATCCTCCTTATCCTTGTTCCTGCTTGTGCTCAGGCTTCTGCTGGCTCTCTCCACCTCTCAGTGTGCATGGCATATGGGGCTGGCCTCCGGGTCCAAATGCTGAGAAGAGCAGACTATGGGGCATTCTAGAATCAAATTCATGTTTTTAAAGACATAATATATAAAATGTCAAGGAGGTAAAACAAACTAAGAGAAGAAGGTACAAGGATAAGTGGCAAGGCCAGTGCCAGAGCCTCGAACCTGCCAGGTGGGCCCCACCCACGTGGAGCTCAGGGTGAGGCCAGGGTGTGGGACTCTGCAGCTGCCAGCTGGGTCCTGCTCATGACCTCGGTGCCCTGCACCTTTGCTCACTGAATTTTCTGTTTTTAAAGTTGATTTTGTTGTGTTTGTCTGAGTCAGAGTGAGCCTTCTGCTTCCTGTGCTTTTCCTGCTTGAAAAACTCAAACTGAGAGGAGTTCGAAGCAGCCTTCTTCAGCTGGGCGCAGGTGGGAAGTGCTGCTGGCTGCCCTGGGGCCCCGGTGAGCACAGTGCAGGTTGCTGGTCACCGGCTGCTCCCCCTGTGCTGGGCACCCTCCCTGCCTGCCCAGGGTTTGGGAGGGCACCAACTCCCAAGGCAAATGGGGAGAACAAGAGTTGGGATGGCAGAGAATATAGATCCCACCTCACTCTGGGGTTGGGAACACCGCCTGCTTCAACCTGAGTTGAAAGCTGATCACCACGCACCTCACAGTTGGCTACCCACCCTGAGTGCAGCGACACATGGTCAGGCCAGAGGCTGCAGGTCCCACAGGAAGGGACATGCAGTGGTTGTGGGACGCACATTGTCATTCATAGCTGTCACTGTGGGCTTTGCCACAGGCCGCTGCTCCTCTTTATTCCAGGAGCCCACTGCTTGCTTTTCCTACTTGCTAAAATTTCTAAACAAAATCAAGGGGCTGGGGACATAGCTCAGTAGTGCAGCACATGCCTAACAAGCATGAGGCCCTGGGTTTGATTCCTGATACTAAAAATTAAAAAATCCAAAAACAAACAAAAACCCAAATCAGCACACATTAGCCACAATTTTGTGACCATCCATAGACACACACACAGTGTGAATAAGATTTCATGCACACCTCCCCTGCAGAGATCCCACATGGAGAGGTCGGCCAGGTGGACAAGGATTGAAACCCAAATCTGGCACCCCTAGAGGGCAGCATGAGGCAAGCCACTTAAAAAATAAAGTAGTACAAAATAAATGTAATGAACGTGACCATTGTGTGTAAAATGTACCAATACATATTCTTGGTTTAAAATTAAAAAAAATAAAAAATAAAAAAAATAAAGTAGAATCCAACAGAATGATTCAAGATTATAATCCAGGTAATACATACACTCTTATCTAGGAAATGTTCATCCTCCATGGTGACTTCCTAGAAGACCAGAACAGACTGTCTCATTTTGGCTATCTAGGAAACTATATGAGCTCTAGAAACCACCTTATATGCACATGTACATTCTAAAGCAAATTCATTTGCATTTTATTGACCCACAGAGTGACATGATTGAGAATTTTCAGGAATCTGTAATCAAGAAGACTTTGAAAGCTATAAAGACTTGGAAGGTGTGAGCTGCTGTTTCTACTTTCGCCTCTTAGGCAGACAGGCCAGCAATGCCCGCCATCATTAATCCCTTTCATCAGTTATTTGGCTATGATCTGTTCTTTACAGGACAAAAGCCACCATGAGTCTATGTGAATCAGAACTTCATGGACAACCCAACTACTTAGCAGGTACTGTTTAAAGTTCTGAATATCATTTTTTTTTCTAAGTGGATGAATTGGTCTTTTGTCCCTCAGGGGCCCCTTCCCTGACCCCTCTCCCCATACCTTGCAGAAATCCCAAGTATCTCAAGGAAATGTCAGATGGAGGGGTGCAGGGTATGTTCCACTGGGGACAGCATCTATTCCTATGACTCCTGAAGAGGAGTACCTGGATCCTCTTCAAGCCGAGAACAGTGGTACTCCTCCATTTACACTGTGACTGATTTCTCCCCTCTTAAACCCTAACAGGAAGGACCAATGGTGAAAACAGCATCTCAGTGTTCAGGGCACAAACAGACGCCGGCCACTGGGCCCGGGTTCCAGCCAGGGCCCCATGCCCCTGCCGCAGGAGTGGCACGGACCTCATCCTGGACTCCAAAGGGGCCACAGGGTAAGTGGTGCCAGGCTACCTGCCCCTTGCTAGAGTTACCACAAAGCCACTGGGAGGGGAGAGGCCTGTATTCCTACAAGTGCCCCACTGCTGTCTCAGTCAGGACAGCATCTGAGATCTCTCTGTCCCTCCTGCAGGCTACCTGCCTCCCCTGCCCTAAGCTGTGCCTGCCCTCTCCTGACCAGTTGGCATCCCTTCCCAGACCAGATAATGCATGTCACCTTAGCCAGTATCTCCCATCACAGAGGAACTAACCTGATGCACACAGTGTGGTGTTAGTCACTCACAGAGACTGCTTTTCAGTGTGACAGCCTCCCATTGTTGTGGAAAAAATATTTTCAGCTCAGCAAGAAAACCAAGCACCACTCAGATAGTTGGAGAACTCGGGTTTATTTACGTCGATAGACCCAGGGGAGTTAATACTCTCAGAGCCCCGGCCCCGAACAAAGAAATTTCAAGGTTTATATAGGGGCTTAAATTCTCAGGAATTGTATGACTTTGGTTTTTTTCAAAATAATGAGCAAGCAAGCAAGGTTACAGAAGCAGACAGCACGTAAGGCACAGGTTAAGTCTTAAGTTTCACATAGTTAAATTTCATGGCCCTTTTCCTCATGAGTTGTCTGTGGTAAATTATGGAACACAAGGTGGGTGGCAGTCATTCTGTGCCGATACAGACACCCTAAGGGAGTGGGGAGGTGTCATGGGCCCGTTAGCACTCAGGGCGTCTACAAACTCTGAGAACAGGATCAACAAATGTAGTTTCCCTCTTCACCATCTCTCCCAGCACTCATTGTGACCTATGTGGCTGAGGCCTCCCTGGGAAGTAGCTACTTCCTGCAACCCTCTACCCTCTGATCTCTACCATGCACTGGGCGAGGGGGTGATAGGGTGAGGTGTAGCGAGAGGGTGTTCTGCACTGCCTCGAAGGCCGCCAGGGGCTGAAACAGACACTGACACCTGGGCCTGGCTTGTGGCTGCCCCAGCAGATTTAGCCAGCATTACCCTCCTGTATACCATGTCTCAGTTACTCTGTGCGATGTCCATCTTCTGTCTGCAGTGACAGGGAAGAAACAGAGCAGGACAGGATGCTGAATAGCTCCACAGGAGGGAGGACACGGAGGGAGATGCATGTATACAATTGCCGCCCGGAGACACCAGTGCCCGGGACATACCCAAACTGGATGACAGAAAAGTGTGGGCAGGACAGCAGCGCCAAGCTGAAGCTGCTGCCAGGCAGGAGAGAGCCCCTCTCTATGTGTGCCACATCCCCAGGCTCCTGCGTGTCCCACCCAGGCACTCAGAGCACATTCAGTGCCAGCAGCCTGGCTACCTTCAGAAATTCTCCAGGGCATGTCCCCAGCACCTACTGTGGCCGGATGAGCAGGGCCTGGCAGGATGTCCATCAGGGCCAGGTGCCCCCACCCACTTGCTGCACTGGAGTGCAGCACTTCACCCCTGGGAACTACTGCACAGAGGACGCAAAACCTCCCAATGGCCTGCCAGTGCCCCCATGCAATCCCATGCTGCCACTGGAGGTACCAATCAAGATGGAAAATGACTCCGGGTCAGAGGATACAGCAGAAGGCTGCGCCCCCAGCCAGGTGTGGCTGGGAGCCAGTGACATCACCAAGAGACATCTGGTCACTTTCCCAACCAGGATGCACCTGAAAGCAGAGCCAGATTGCAGGCACCAGGTCTACACACCACCCCTCAGCCTGGGCATGCTGGCAGCTCACCCCCAGAGCAGGGTCACTGCCAGGCCCTGCCGGGAGCTGGCCTCATTCTACCCTGCACGTAGCTCTTGTCTAGAGCCAGGGCCACTCCGCCACCTCTGCACCCTGGGCCACAGTGAATGCGAGGTACCCAAGGTCACCCCCATGGTCAAGCGTGAGCCTCTGGACTCACCTGCCTGGGCTGCACCTGGCTGGGGCACTGTGCCTGCCGGGGTCTTCCCCAAAAGTGCCTCTGTAACACGGATTCCGCCCAGAGCACCCGAGGCCAATTTTCTGCTATAGAGCTGCGGCTGCACTCTCCTGGAAACCACCTCCATCCACCTCAGACCTGTCATCCCTGGGCTCCAAGACCCTGGACAGGGGGATGTGATCTAGTGACACCCTTTGTGGCGTTTCAGGAGATCAGCCCACAACCAACCTCACTCGGGGGCACATGCAGGTGTGTGTTCTGAACTTGATACCACAGAAGTTCTTACATACGGCTTATTCAAATGGAACAGTATTTCTTTGAAGAATTACAGTTTTTAAGGAAGCAGCCTACAGAGTCCAGTGCCCAAGATGAGGCCAGATCTGTCCAGGTGACTCCCTGGTTTCTGAGCCCTCTGCTGCCCCCTACCTGTGCTATGTGGCAGCTGAGGAACATCAGATGGCTGTACAGAGTAACCAAAAAGAGGACCCCATGAAAGAGGTTGACAGTGAGCCCACTGTAATGCAACCTAAAAGGTTCTGGGGGGAGAATCTGCCACCCCAGCTCCTGTCCCTCCCCCACAGTGCTCTGAGCCAGTTTGAGGCCACCCTCAGCATGGCGGTGGACAGGGTAATACCTTGTTCCTTCTAGAAATCTCACCTTGTTTCCTGAGCCCTGAGGACAACTCTGGTGTGTCTCTCTTCCCGGCACATTGAGCAGTGGGGCTCACAGTGTCAGGCAGTGGGCACATCAAATGGCAGCAGAGGAGAGAGCGAGAGATTGTGCCACCCTCCATGGCTGCTGGCCACAGCGCTTTCCAGTGGGAGCCCTACCGTCACCCTGTGAAGACTTAGGCAGGTGTCCAGTATGCCTTAAAGACCATAGTGGGAGGTGATCCACTCTGATAGTAGGAAACTAACATACAAAGTGTGCCTCAGAAAGGGAGGTTGCCACTCTCATCCTCAAGGTGGCTCATGGCTGGTGGCACAGCTGGGGTTCTCCCCATGGGTGGCTTTGCACGGTTTAGTGCAGGACCTGAGAGCAGAGGGAGCCAGCAGCTAGGTCCTGGTCCTGCTGCAGCAGCCACCCACCTTCCTCTCCCGGGGCCTTGAATGTGGCAGGAGTCTGCTGGACCAGGATCATTGCATCTTTTTGTCATCTCTTCAGCACAGTCTTGCTATCCCCATAACCTGTAGCTTTGGGGGACCAGGGCTCAGCCCGTTTACTGTGGAACCTGCTTGGCAGATGCACTTCCACCTTGTCACAACTCAGGTTGGGTTGGCAGGACATCTTCTGCCCAGCCCTGGGCTGCCCGACTCTCAGGAGGAATCACTGTGGGCCTGAAAGGGGGCTGAGGATGCTCACACAGTCCCAGGCTTGAAAGCCTGGTCACTCAGGGCCTCTCCATCTCTCCCCAGACCACAGCAGCCTTCAAAAGTAACATAGGTGCTGTGCTGTCATGAGTGTGATGCACACTTATAGCCTCCACCTTTGCCAGTATCTCTCTCGCCTGAAGCAGGAGTTGGGATGGCAGCCTGGTCCTGGAAGCTAAAGCACCTCCCTTCCCTCCCTGCTGGCCCAGGTGCCCTTGGTCTGCAGTTCCCTCGCAACACAGCTGATGTCTGCTCTCTGGACATTTGTGGATTGAGTCCTAAGAGGTGGATTTCAGAGTTATCCTCCTTCCTTTCAGCTCTAACCCAGTGCCCTGGACTGGACTATGGAGAGCCCTGTATGCACTCAGACCTGCCGCACCTTGCAGAAGGCATGGCCAAGTGCATGCACCGTGGTGCAGTCCCTCTCTGGAGGGCTGGGCCACATCCATGTCCTCAGCCAGCCTCAGCATCCCAGCCCTTCCTTCCAGGAAGTGTCACCTGCTCCCCAGGACCCCTCTCTACATAGGGTAGACAAGGGGGAAAGGGCACAGCAGACAGGCAGTGCTGCATGTGTATAACATGCCCAGCACTGTACACATGTAACATGTCTGGTACTGTACTATGTGACATGTCTGGCACTGCATGTGCATAGCATGTCTGGCAGTGTATATGCGTATTGTGTCTGAAGTGTTGGGAACTGGAAAAACATGAGACCAAGAAGATGGAATTAAGAGACATCCTTGCATATCTGCCAAGGGTAACCATGTGACCAAGGGAGGGCTGCAGACCCCCTGAAGCCCAGAGAGCTCTGCTGGCTGAGCCACTCTACCCACTCTGCCCCAACCTTTCACATGTGCCTCCTCTGCGCCCCCTGGCCAGGAAAACTGTCCCAGGGCAGGCCGCGGGCTGCCCTCAGGCCGTGCTTGGTGGACACTGAGCTAGGCATCTGGACCTCAGCTCTGCGGGCTTGGACGCCGCATCATACCACACAGAGCCAGCACTGCATCCAGGCAGCAGATCCCCCAGATCTGCACTTTTATGGTGGGTTATTTTGTGCCTCCTGAAAGCTCACGTGGGAAGATGACGATGGTGCGTGCGAGGTACAGCCGTGGTCACTTCTGCTTCATGGCGTCACTGTTAGCACAGTGCAACTCCAGGCAAACGCTTTTCTGTGGTGTATAGCTTTTGCCTAATTAGCTGAATATCAAAACCAAATATAACATGGAGTGGGCTAAAAGGAAGATAAATAGAAATTATATTTTATATTATAGTTGCTACTGTAAGGAAAGATTTCTGTGTCCAGACTGGCCTAGTGAAGTCTTAAGCAGACACACTATAAAGCAGCTTGCTCTGCTATTTTCTCAGTGCCATCAACACTGCTTCCAAATATATCTTTTTTTAAAGGCGGTCCAGATATAGTTCTTATACTGTGGTTTATATTGAATTTGCAGAATTGATGTGAAATAAATCATGTGTTCATATGTGCTCGTGGACTGGGAACATCTCCTTGATTTTCCTCATGAAATCACCTTATCTCCTCAGATTTGTGCTGGATTTAGTCTAAGGCAGCCCCTTACTACCAAGCAGAGGCAGAGATCAAACTAGAATCCCCGGAGCTGAAGATCACTGGGGAGGGAACCTCACCTATTGCCCCTCCCCAGGGCACTGTAGACTGGAACTGTCACATAGGAGCAATAAAGATAGAGCTGGGGCACTGTAGGGACCAGGTCACAGGGCATGGGTGACAGATGTATGGGAAGGGGTCAGAGGATCTAGGAGCCCAGGAAGCTGGGCTTTCATTTCCTTTGGTCAAATTTCCCCCTTTACAGAGCACTGCCCCACTCCGATCTGCTGCTGCAAGTAGCCAGTGAAGTCAAGGAGGCCACAAGTCCTCAGGCATCCCTCCTCTCAGGGGCCACTGTCCACAGCCACTCATATCACCCCGTCTTCACCCAGACCTCACATCCTCCTGGGAAAACCGGCGAGGGGCCCCCTCTGTTGGGCCAGCCCAGCTGCTCAACGCCGAGTCCCCTGCCACCCCTAGCCATGTATATCTAGATGGGCCCACTCCACCATCCCCCTGGCTCCTCTGGACAGATGTGGGGGACACTTAGGATTTTCTCCACTGGCCCAGTGACTGCCCCCACCTCATACTCATGGGGCACCAGGAGAACAGGGTTCAGGGACCCACTGCAGCTGCCTAGTCATCTTATAGAGCTACATCCTTGGGATCACTCTCCTGACACTTGGTTTTGGACTTCTGTGGGGTGAAATGTGTTTCATTGACTCACTCATCATTATCTGTGGAGTCACTGCTGAGTACAGTGCCGCGAACACACCTGGGAGGACAAGCACAGATGGGTGCTGTCCCAGAGCCAAGTCCCGTGTGTGATGTGTCCCAGACCTGTGCGTGCAATGTGTCCACCCACGTGTGCCTAAGCATGACGGAAGGGGTGCAGACAACTAACAACCACAGGAAACGCATACATTCTGTAACACAAAGATGGGGACAGGTGCTCTTCACAGGGCTGGGGTGGCTCTGCATTAGGAGGTCCTTTATAGGGGAGGTAGGGATGCCTGGAGCTGAAGGGCAGAGGGAGGGAGGGACACATATGGAAAGCAGGAGGCACATTTGGTCTGGATGGGACCTGGCAGGACTGGGTAGAGGCCTCACTTGTGGATCAAAGGCTCCAGCAGGGCGGGGGGTGAAGCCAAGGTTGAGGAAGGCACTGACTGGCCCAGGTGCCCACACCTGGGGCCATGATTGTTGTTGCACTAGTTTGCCCTTGGGGGTTAGTTTGCAGGAGTTTTTATATTCTAGATAGCAATCCGTGGTCAGTTACAGAATTTCAGTGTTTTCTCTCTACCTGTGGCTTGTCCTTACATTTAAGGATATTTTTCTTGTATCACACAATATTTATTACGTATTTACTTACTTATTTTTATGGTACTGGGCATTGAGCCCACGGCCTTTACACTGAGTTACATCCCCAGTCTTTTTCAAATTTTTTGTTTATCTGAGGCAAGGTGTCCCTAAGTGTCTAAATTACTCAGCCTGGGCTTGAACTTTCAGTCCTCCTATCTCAGCTTCCCAGGGTGCTCGGATTTCAGGTGCATGCCACCATCCCCAGCTTAAAAGTTTCGGCGTAGTAAATTCTCTTTCCTTTTCTTACGGCTTGTGTTTTGTGTCTTCATAACGGTCTCTAACCATGGCTTTTGCCAGCTGACACTTCATTCTCTCTTCCTTCTCCTTCTACTTATTTGGAAGCCACAGTTCTTCCTCTCCTCAATGTGCACATGTGACAACATCAAGCTGGAGCAAGATCTATGTCCTCCCAGAACTAGACCTAGATATCAGATGTACTCCCCCCTCTTCTGTCCAGGTGAGGAGGGCCCCAAGAAGCCTCCTGGGTTTGTTCAGCAGAGAACCTGAGTCCTGAGCCAGGGAACCCTCTGGTTCACTCCCTGGATGTAGGAGAAGCTGGGTTTTTCCCCCCCTTCCCCAGGAAGAGCCTTTCATTGAGGATGTCCCATTTGGGTCTATGGGTCTTAGCCAAGAGTCCCTGTCTGCTCTCTACCTGCTGGGAGCCTAAACCTCCTCCTCTACAAAAACCCAAGCCTGGGCCCCAGGCTTCTCACTTATTTTCCCCAGTCTGCTCCAGGGCAGCAGACTCTGCCTCCTTCTTTTGCTCTAGTCATTTCATAGGAATCCACCTGTGCATTTAAAAGGATACTTGTTATATCCATCTAAAATTCCTCGGTGTGGCATAGGAGGTTATTCCATTATTTAGTCTGACAAAAATCAAGAAAGATTTTAAGACTTTTAAAAAAAGTTGTAATGAAAAAGAATTTAAATCCTACAGTAAAGCATCTTATCTTTAGCCAGCTTGGTGAACTTAGGATGTAGGAGGGAGTTTACTTCATACTCTGCCAGACCTTGACGCCCAGCAGGCGTCTCCTAAAATCAAATGCTGCCCTATTTTAAGTAAGTCCTAAAGGTTCATTTTGACAAATGTTTTTTCATTAGCTCCCAAATATCTTTACAGTTTTAATTTCACCCATAATTTTAACGTTTTACATCTCTCCACTACTCAATTTGTTGCTACATTTTCATAAGTTAGAAGGTAATGATAAAATCCTAAAGCGAGGGACCAGCTGTTGGAGTTAGCGTGGCACTTAAGTACTGCTCTCAGCTGGCCAGCAGGTGGGCAGGTTGTGGTTGTGTTGGGGGGAATCCTCTCCTCCAGCTCCCCTCCCTGCCACCTTCAGACCCTTCCTTTTGTACCATCCTGGCTGATGTTCACAAGTGGAGTACGGTCTAGCACTTGGTAACACAGCGGACAATGTAGCAGTTGGTAACATGCACCTTCTCGGGGAGCATGTTAAGGCAGGGAGCATCCCCGCAACAAACCCTGATGCCTTAGTAGCTGAACATCTGCTGCTTTTGCCTAAGCGATGTCCAGTTCTAGCTGGCTCAGGAACTCAGGGACCCTCCTGCCCAGCGGCGCGCCCGCTCGGCCCCTGTAGCTCCCCCGCGGGGTCCTGATCTGTGTGCGGTCCTCCATTACAGGTGTCGGTGAGTGGCAGTTACGTGGCGGGTTGCCGCCTGTTACGTTGTTCCTTCACTTACTGAATGGCTGCTCTGCACCAGCCGCGGGTTGTGGGGAGCACTGGGCTACACCGGGCTACACCGTGTTGGAACAGCACGGAAGTGGAACACACGAAGTACTGCAGCGGCCAGGAGGAAGGGGCGGAGGGTCAGGGTGAGGCAGGCGCTTGGGGGCCGCCGAAAACGCGGAGGAGAGAGCGCGGAGGCCTGGGGCAGTGCCGGCGCAGCGCGGGCACCCGGTCTTGACATCCTCTGGCCGGTGGGCAGCAACCCCAGCCGACGTCCACAGCAGGACACAGGTACCTCTAGCCCACATCCGACTCAAACCGGCGCCCGATTTCCAGGCCTCCCGATCATCACCCTTCCGGTCCGCCACCGGAAACGGAAGTGTCCCTCACCGCACATTTCCGGTCGGCCCTGCGTGGCGGCGGCGGCGCAGAGGGTGAGGCGAGTTCGCTCTGGCGGCCTTCGGTCTTCGGGGGAGCTCTTCGGCCCCGTCTCTCCCCTTCTTGGGCGCCCGCGGGGTGGGGGTGGAGCGGGGCTTCGGTGCGGGAGTCCTCTGGGGGCTGTCCTTCCCCGTGGAGCTGCCCCGCGGTGGGGTCCTGTTCCCCGTGGGGTGTCCCTGCTGTGGGCGTCTTCTTCCCTGTGCGGTGTTCCCGCGGTGGGATTCGCTGCGCTGTTCGGGTGTTCCGGCAATGGGCTCCACATCCCTGTTCCTGTGTCCCCGAGGTGGAGTTCCCCTTCCTGTGGGGTGACCCCCTCGCTAGGGTCCCCTCCCTGTGCAGTGTCCTCGTGGTGAGGCTTTGCAGGGAAGCAAAGTCCGGCCTCTGCTCCTGGTCTCAGAACCCCGAAATTTGCCAGTGTAAAGGCTGCGATTGGAACCTGTATCGCTTAGGTTTTCTGCCGTCAGCTTTTCTGTTTTCTCATTTCTGGCAGATTCTTTGTTGGGTGTGTTTTGTCAGCTAGCCGGTGCCACTGCCCATGCTGCCTTTCCAGAGAAAGTAGGAGAGGTAGCAGACTTTAGTACAACTTTGAGATGGCTAGACGACCTTATGGTATGTCCAACCAGAGTGGTTGGATGTCCAGTTCTCGAGTTTAACACTGAGGCTTGTGAGAATCACACCGATTTTAATGTTAGTGGAAATGTTGAGGATAACATGTCAAAGCAAAACAAGAAAACGAATATATACAAACGTCATGCACACAGTGGAATTTCCACTTTAAAAGAAATGTAAAGAAAAGAATTGGGAGGGAACAAGCCGCCTGAAAAGTGTTTGCCTCTGGCATCTTTGTGTTTTTCTACCCTTCCCAGATTTTCTGCATTGGTGTACCTGTTTTCATAGTCTGAAAAAATAGAAGGAAGAAATAGTGGCTGCAGTATTCTTCCATTTAAAAGGGAAGTGAGAGAAATGCAGTGTGCACAGACAGAGAGGAATTGTTTACTGGAAAACCACCAAGAATGTCAGTGTTTTTCTGAAATGGGGAATGAAAAATCTAGAAGGTGGGTCTTTTTCACAGTTATGAAGTAGGAGTTAAGTAGCTTGAATCAAAGGGAACACATGTTCATTGTATCCCCTCATTTGCCAGGTCCTCAGCGAACAGCTCCACAGTTAGGTTAATGTTGGCTCTGGGGTGGAAGGTAGCCTAATGTCTAAACATTTGTGCTCTGTCTACCATATCTGAGTAAAGGGAGAGATGTGCCATCTACACTCTCCCCCCTGCAGCAGTCCCAGCATGTTGAAAGCTGTTAAAAATTAGAAATGGTATTTTTGAAATCTAAGACTGGTTATTTTTGAGGGGAGTCAGACAACTTGCGCTTGCCCACTGCAGGAGGTGAAGGGTGTGTGTCTCTTTGTCTTGCTGAGGAGTCCTGGTGCAGATCCAGCAGTGAAAAGTTGGCTGCGCAGAGGGGAGAAGTGCTGTAGAGATGATAACATGTGGGAAGTGTTCAGGTCTCAGATGTAGACATATGGCATGTCTACATCTCATGCCTGTGAGATGCCCCCACTTCTTCCTTAAGGTCAGACTTTCCTGCACTTGAGTCCCATAGGTTTGTGCTTTTGTTAAGGAGCTCATAATCCAAGTTCAGCCTTCTTTCAGGTTTACTGGACTAAGCATGTCAGACACACTTCCAGTGTGCTCACCTGGCTGTTGAAGCTTACATTTAGTGTCAAGGTTTCTGCCTGCCTAATGTTTCTCATCCCTTGCACACAGGCTACCTGTGGTATGATAGGTGGGCAGACCCCACCTGCTCATTGGCCATGAAGGAGACAGACCGGGAGGCTGTAGCAACTGCAGTCCAGAGGGTTGCTGGGATGCTCCAGCGCCCAGACCAGTTGGACAAGGTGGAGCAGTATCGCCGGAGGGAAGCTCGGAAGAAGGCCTCCGTGGAAGCCAGACTGAAGGTAGGAGACCTCAAATGTCATGCTGAGTTTCTGATTCCTGCTTGATGTCATGTGGTGATTTTGCTAAATTAGACTTTGTGACAAAGTAGGAAGAGGTAGAGCTGCACTTTACTTTACTGAGCAATTCCTTCCAAAGGCAGAAGGGGCGAGGGTTAGGGTGAGGAGGAAGATTGACAAAGAAGACTGTGAGGATGTTGAAAACACCACAGGAGCTTTTTCATTACTCTGGAAGAATCAGTTTTTAAAAACAATACCTGGACAACAACTGCTTTAAATAAATTTCTTCTGCAGAGAGCCCCTGAAGGAAGTTCTGTTTTGATCATTTCAACACCTATGATAGTGGGCTGGCATTCTGTGATGTGATGGCTTTCTGGTGGAGAAGAGTGAGATGAAGCATGTTTATTAAGAGTACCAGAGTGAGCCAGTTGTGGTGACTTGCCTGTAGCCCCAGCACCCTGGAGGCTAAAGCAGGAGGATTGCTTGAGCCTAGGAGTTTAAGGCAAGGCTGGGCAACATAGGTGAGACTCCCTTCTCAGAAATTAAAAAAAAAAAGGCTGGAGATGTAGTTCAGCAGTAGAGCACTCATCTAACTGCCTGAAGCCCTGAAGTTGCATGTACCATTGTTTGGTGCATATATGTTTATAATTGTTATCTCTCCCTGTTGAGTGTTTCCCTTAACCAATATGGGGTAACCTTCTTTGCCTCTTTTGATTAGTTTTGTCTTAAAGTCCAGTTTTTCTGAAAATAGGATAGTTACTCTGAAAATAGGATAGCTACTCTGAAAATAGGAAAGCTGCTTATTTTCAGATTCCCATCCCATGGAATGTTGTTTTCCATCCTTTGACTGTAAATCTGTGAATTTCTTTTTGGGTTAAATGTGTTTCTTATATATAGCAACTGTTGGATCATATTTCTTGATCCATTCTGCTAATCTGTGTCTTTTGATTGGCAAATTGAGACCAATCACATTGATGGTTAAAACTGATACTATTGATTTATTCCTGTCATTGTATTCTTTTCCTGCTGCTCATTCCCTTTCTTTGCCTTCTACTTAATTGCTGGTGTTGGTGCATGTATTCTATTAGGCTTTTGGCCTTGTTAGCTTCATTGTCTCTTTCTAGGACATCCTTCAGAATTTTTTTGAAGTTCTGGTTTGGTGGTTTTGAATTTCTTAAGGTGTTCTTTGTCATGGAAATATCTTATTTCTCCATCAATTTTGAAAGATAATTTTGTAGGATATATCAGCCTGTAGTTGTTTTCTTTTAGGGCTTGAAACATTTAACTCAAGCTCTTCTTTACTTTAAGGTTTGTGTTAAGAAGTCTGCTATAATTCTGGCAGGTTTTCCTTTATAAATGATTCATTGCTTTTCTCTAAAAGCTTTTAAGATTCTGTTCTTCTGTTAGATTTCTGGTACTTTGACTATGAGGTCTGTTGGGGTGATTCTTCCGTGATCATAACTGCTTGAGGCTCTATATGCCTCACTTATCTGCATGTTAAATGCTTTTCGTATGTTTGGAAAGTTTTTTGCTGTTACTTGTGTAATCAGGTTTTTTATGCCCTCTGTGCTGTCTTCTGATTTTTCATTAATTCCAATTAATCTTAGTCTTCTTTGTATCATATAGCTGCTGTTAGACCCATTTTTTTTTTTTCATGCTCTCTTGTTTTTAAAGTATCTCTCATTAATTGGTCACTAACCACAGCCCTGACTTATGGATCTAACACTCTGTCCTCAATTTGGTCACTTCTGCTGCCCATACTTTCAATAGAATTTTTAATCCGGATTTCAGTGTGGAACTTTTTTATGGACTCCAATTCTTTTCTGTGCTGGACATTTTCATGGTTTGCATTTCTTCCTTTAGCTCCTTTAGTTTTTTGTTAGTGTCTTCTCTAGACTTGCTGATCGTTTGTGTTATTGGGATCATTATCTCTTTAATTCTATCTGTTTTGAATTTGCTAAATGCCTTATTGATCTGTTTTGTTACACACACTGTTACCATTTCATGTATTTTGGCTGTGTGGCTTTGTTACAGTTGAGTGGGCCAGAAATAGTCCAGGTCCTTGTGTACCACAAGGGAAGAATTCCAAGTGCACACTCCCTGGTAGGTAGCCGCATTTATTGGAGATCTCCAGGAAGGTAGCAGCCTGGACGAGGGAAAGGGAAAAGGGTACACAGGTGAAAGGGAATGACCTGCGAATGTGGAGCGAATGCCTGGTGGGGGGGTGGGGGGGGTGGCTGCTAATTTAGGCTCCTTGGATTTAAAGAGTAGCAGTCTCTGACTTCTGGGTGCCTCCCACTGAGTCTCTCAGTGGTGTCAGAACCCTGCCCCCTAGGGTGGGGCAATGGGCTTTTGTTATTATATTTTATACTTCCCCTAAGAAGGTGGGACTGTAGATAATCCTTAAGATGTTTATATTTATAGCTGAACTTTTGGGGAAGGGAGTGGCTCAGCTCCTTTGTTTCTAACTGTACTAGCTTTTTATTTCTTTTTCCTTGCCCCCCCCCATCAGCTTTGGGGAAATAGAGAGCTTTCTCATATTTCTTTTTTTATTTGTTTTCTGTGCTGAGGCTTACAGATTGGTTATAGTAGGTAGCTTTTTTGATAGTATGGAGACCGTTTTAGTTAATGTCTATTTTTCAGAGATGTCCTCTGGGTTTAGCTAGCTATTGGCCTTTGCATCTGTCTCAGGATCCAGCTCCCCATTTATTTGGGAGGAGAGGTTGCAGCTCGTTTGTCCAGTACCCAGTTCTTTGGGAATGGGTTGCAGTATTTTTTAATGATCTCTGGGCAATCTAGATACTGGTATACAGAGAAAACCAATTAATAGCAACAACTGTGTCACCTTGGCAAAAGCAGTAAAATAGCAACAACAATAACGTCGAATGTAAATTAGATATTGACAAACCCTAAGAAGCAATAACGTGGCTAGGCGTAGTGGTGCACCCCTATAATCCCATCGGGAGGCCAACGTAGGAGGATTTCCTCAAATTCAAGGCCAGCTTGGGCTATATAGTGAGTTCAAGCCCAGCCTGAACTACATAGTGGGAAAAAAAGAAAAAGAAGAAATAATATACTATCCTTAACCATAGAAAAGATTTCTATAATTATTCTATAAATTCTAAGACAAACCAGATGTCTTAGTTACTTTTCTCTCATTGCTGAGACAAAATACCCGACACCCAAAGTGGAAGGGGGAAAGGTTTATTTGGCTTATAGTTCGTAGAGGTTTCAGTCCACAATCAGCTGGATCCAAGGCAGGGTGGCATGGCAGACAGGCAGAAGGCAGCAAGGCAGAAGGCAGATCCTAGCAGAGCCATGCCAAACCAATCAGTGGACTAATTTAGTAATTATACCCTAGATCCAGCCCCACCTATGACCACATGAGGCTTTGGGGGGACATCTAGCTACAAACCGTAACATCAGATATTGATATATAGTAAACATCTGCTCAATAAAATAGCTTTATCCCCATTAACAATAGGGCAGTGATCAACCAAAGTAAGATATAGTTAACTATCTAAGATTCATAAAGCTTAATGGTTATACTAGTAAGAATAGAGGTTGTGGGGAATAGGAGCATGAAAAAAGTAGAATTTGAAAAATTAAGCAATGGAACATGGGATGAAGGTGATAAAACTAAAATAAAGGATAATATTTAGGAGTAAGAGGAAATTAGTAGTATTAGCTAAAAGTAATAGAAAAAACTAACAAAAAGGGTAAATAATAAAAAATAGTGAACTAGAGGGTGAAAAAGAAAAAATAAGGAAATAAATTGAAAGAAAGTGAAAGAGAGGAAATAAAAGGACCTACTCAAATAAAATAATAATAATGAAGGGGAGAAGAAAGAAAATGAGAGATAAAACTCCAATACCACCAAAAAAAAAAAAAGCCCATTAAAGGAAAAAGAAAAATATCGGGTCAAAAGAAGAAAATTTCTTATGTATTTCCAAATGGGTGGTTTTCTTTCAGAACCTGTAGTCTTTGGAATCCAACAAGTCACGTTCCTCTCTGCTCCTCTTTGTAATCCTGTGGGTTTGTCTGGTGCTGTCTCTGCTTGAGAGGTCCCCCGTCTTAAGCCCCAGTCTGTGGCAACATGCAAATGAGGATGTGTTCCTGCTCACATTGGTCCACAGGGAAGCAGTCAGACCACCGTTCTCTGGATGTAGGCAGTGAGGCAGGGCTCAAGCAGACTTCTGAACTCAATGCCATCAGCTTCAGATCCAGCCACTCTGAAGTCAAGCTCCCTGAACCAGCCCTCCCACCACAGAACACAGGCGCAGGGTCCTTTCCTGGCCTGAGCTTGAACTTCTGAGGGGATCTCTGGGATCTGTGTCTAGCCCTCACCCTCTTAGTCTGTCTCCCGTGGCTGTCTCTCACCCAGTCACTGTGAGAGGGTAGTAATTTCAGTCCTGGAGTGAAGCTGTTGTATAGGTGTTCTGTGGCTTCGTTCCATACAATCAGCCCCTTCCCAGATGGTACCTGATTAAACTCACTCCAGCAGAATGGCAGGCGGTGTACTGGTTGTTTTCTCTAACTTTATCCTGCCGTGAAGGAGTCATCCTCAGGGTAAAACCCTATGCCATTGTTTTTTGGCTTTTTGGTTTTTTTTTTTTTTTTTTTTTTTTTTTTTTTTTTTTTTTTTTTTTTTTTTTTTGGTAGGTTGGTGTTTTTTGTTTTTCTTTTTCTTTTCTTTTCTTTTCTTTTCTTTTTTTTTTTTTTTAAACACCAGCTTGTGCTTTTCTTGGGGCTAGCACAGCTGGCCCATCAGTTATTTCTCCCTGAAGCAGCCAGCTCTTCCAGGCTTACCTCTTCTCCGGCATTGGTCTCTTCTTTGATCAGGTCAGTTGTTTGGTAGTCACATCTGTGCCTCTGTGCTTTTCAGGACTGTTTGCAATGATGAAGTAACTCCAGTGTCCCAAGGGAAATTGGGTGGACTCTGATCAAGATTTTCTTTTCTGGACTTTGGCCTTGTCCAAGATCAGGTCGATTGGTTGGTTGGCACTTCTGGAGCCCCATGCAGAGGGGAGACAGAATGCAGAGGTAGCTGAGAGTGGGTAGTGGCTGTGGCCAGGGCACAGAATCAATGAGTGTGGAGCCAGTCAGGGGCCATATCCTGCATTCAGCGGGGGTGTGGGGCCATGTGTTCCATGGGGCTCATTGATGCTTTAAAATGCATCATTGTTCTGTTCCCAGGCAGCAGTAAAAGAAAAAGTTTCTATTGGAATCAAGTAAATCCTTCTTAATTTATTCTTTTTTCTGATATTGACTGTTTCTTGCCTCTCAAATGGTTCTTTCTGAACTTGATCCTCCTGGGGAAGGTTTGTTCCTCAGGAGGCAGTGTGTGGCTTTCACAGGCTCTGCTCACCTGCATTGTATCTCCCATAGGCCGCAATTCAGTCACAGCTGGATGGGGTGCGTACAGGCCTAAGCCAGCTCCACAGTGCGCTCCATGATGTCAAAGACATCCAGCAGTCACTGGCTGACGTCAGCAAGGACTGGAGGCAGAGCATCAACACCATCGAGAGCCTCAAGGATGTGAAGGACGCAGTGGTGCAGCACAGCCAGCTGGCTGCAGCTGTAGAAAACCTCAAGAACATCTTCTCGGGTGAGTGCAGACGGCAGGCTGGGTGACTGGGACACTGAATAGCTCCTTCCCCTGGCTTACACTTGTTTTCCCTCCAGGCACGGAGAGCTCTGTAGGTATTATAAAGGCTGATCCAGCACTTTGTGCAGTGCACTTCTTAGGCCATCCTAGAGTGGAGGATAAGCTTGCTTCCTGTCTGCTCACCTAACCTCTCTGTCTGAATATGAGTGAAAAAGATGTCAGGGAAGAGCAGGCCAGTGGAGAGCGTGCAGTACTGTGTCAGAACAGAGCACAAAAGTGGAACAGCAGAGAGGCAGTGAGAGGCAGCCGTGCATGCGCACACACATACACCACGCCCTTGAGAGGCTGTGGCCTGGGGGAGCGGACCAAGGTAAGATGAGGGACCCACCTGAGACGCAGGGTAGGAAAGCACCAGGCTCAGGTTCGGGAAGGTGAGTACCAGGGCCACAGAACAGATGGGGTGGGGTGGTCTCAGTCTCTGTGGTCTGGAGCAGACCGAGCAGGCAAAAGCGGTGAGGATGATCCCAGCTGCAGGATTCGGGTGCTCCATAGCCCCTCACTGGGTAGTGTCTGCTGTCCCTGCATGCTAGCTTCACAGCATGAGTTGGGAAGTGTTCCCTCATTGGCAATCTGGGAAGGTTTGAGAAGAAGTGATGTTAACTCCTTAAATGTTTGGTTAATTCACCAGTGAGTACAGCAATCACAGGGCTTTTCTTTGTAGGGAGATTATTGATTACTGATTCAGTTTTCCTACTAGCTGTGGATCTATTGAAATTTTCTATTAGTTTGTGGTTCAATCTTGGTAGGTTTTGTGTTTCTAGAAACTTGTCTATTGCATCTAGGTTTTCCCATTTCTTCGTGTAACAAGTTTTCATCTACTATCTTACAGTTCTCTTAGTTTCTGAAGATAGTATGTCCCCACTTTCAATTTCAATTTTATTAATTTGAGTTTTCCCTCGGTTTTTTTGTTTTGTTTTGTTTTTGGTTTTTTTTGGTTCATCTAAAGTAACAGTTTGCCGTTTTCATTCTTTTCAGAGAACCCACTTTTCTTTATTGATTTTGATTTTTTTATTGCTTTTGTTTTGTTTATCTTCCTCTAATCTTTATTATTTCCTTCCTTCTGGCTTCAGGGTTAAAATGGCACTGCTTTAAAAGCTCCTTAAATTGTGAGATGAAATTGTTGATTTGAGATCTTTTTTTTTTTTTTTTAATGAAAGCATGTCTAGATAAACATTTTATATTTTGACACTGCTTTTACTTCATCCTGTAAGTTTTGGTATGTTATGTTTCCATTTTCATTCTTTTTTCTTTTGAGACAAGAATCTTACTATGTAGTTTAGGCTAGCCATGAACTCACTATGTAGCCCAGGCTGCTGGCCTCGAACTTGCTGCTATCCCTCTGCCTCAGCCTCCTGAATGCTGGAATTACAGATGTGAGCCACCATACCTGGCTTCATTTTCATTCTTACTCATCTTTAAATTTCTCTCATGATTTCTTGTTTCCCCTATTAAGAGTGTTGTTTAATTTCCACAAATTTGTGGAGTTTTCAGTTCTTTTAGCAATTTCTAATTCCAAGTTTTGTTTGGAGAAGATACTTTGTCTTTTAAAAACTCCGCTGAGACTTAATTTGTGATGTAAGTATAATCTATTCTCAAGAATGCCTGCTTGTGAAGGATGTGCACTATCTTGGCACTGCTGCTATGTGTCGTGTGTCTGCTTAGGTGGGGTTGTTTGTTGTGTTGCTCAAGTGCTCTGTTTTTCTGCTTACCTTCTGCCTGCCTGTCCCATCCATTATTGAAGGGAGATATTGAGTCTCCAGATATTATCGTAGAACTGCTTCTGCTTTAACATCTGCCAGTTTTTGCTTCAGATTTTATATATATCTATATATAGATATATATTTTTTTTTTCCCTTTCTTTCCTTCTTTACTTTTTTTTCCCCCAAAAGCTGTCCTGGAACTCACTGTGTAGCCCAGGCTGTCCAGGCTGCTCAGATTACAGGCATACGCCACCGTCCTGGGCTCACTTCCTTTATTTTAAAGGTCTGTTAGTAAGTGCAGAAATGTCTGTAATTTTTGTAATCATATAATGGGAACCTTGCTAGATGAAGCCTTCTGTGTATAATGGCCTTCTTTGTCTCTTGTTAACTTTTTGACTTAACGTCTGTTTGGCCTAATATTAGTGTAACCCCACATTCTCTTTTGGTTATGTTTGGATGAAGTATTTTTCTACCTTTTCACTTTCAGCCTTTTTGTGTTTTTGACTCTCAGCTCAGACTCCTGTAGATACATATTTTAAAATCCGTTCTTTTGATTGAAGCATTTAATCTGTTTATATTTAAAGGAATTACTGCCTGGTGTGGTGATGCACACCTGTAATCCCAGCTACTGGGGAGCTGAGGTAGGAGGATCTCAGGTTGGAGGCCAGCCTGGACAATTTAATTTAGCAAGACTCTATCTCAAAATAAAAAGGAGTGGGTTCAATTCCCAGTACTCAAAAAAGAAGGGCAAGAAAGGGGGGTTGCTCACAGGGATTTCTGTCATTCTGCTCTTTGTTTTACACATACAATGTAACTTTTTTTGCCCCTCATGTCCCACATTTATGCATTAGTCTTTGGCAGTTTTGAATTTTTTTTTTTTTTTAGAAAAAAATTTTAATTCCCTTCTCACTTCTTTTACATATATTTTATAGCTATTTTCTTTGTAGTTACCATGGAAATTACATTTAACATACTAATGTTATGTCACTTTGGTCTGAATTTATATCACCTTAACCTCAACACACAAAGACTCTTTTTGTCAACTCCGTCTTTTTGGTTGTTGGTGCCGCAATATCACATCTTTGCATACTGCATGACCAAAAACAAGCCAGTAATTGTTTTCTTAAAATACATTGAAAGTAAAATGTGGAGTCAAAGTCCAAAATTACAGTATTACTAGGATTTATACCAATTTAAAAAAATGTGTTAGTCTCTTAAATCATATGGAAAGCAAGAAGTTGGGTTAGAAACTGAAGCTATAGTATGCTAGAGTTTATAATTCCCATTGTGTTTACCTCTGTTGAGATCTGTATTTCTTCATGACTTTCAGTTACTGTTTACCGTTTGCAAATTTTTGTGTTTTCTTTTTATTTCTCCCTGCGGAATGGGCATAATGGTAAGGCACTCCCTCCACTTTCACTTATTTGGGAATGTCTTAATTTCTCCTTCACTGATTTTTGTCCCCTGCTCGCCAGCTGGGAGCATACTAGGCAAGTGCTTTACCACTGAGCTATACTCTCAGCCCTCCTTTACTTCTGAGCGGCAGTTTTGCTGGTATAAGATTTATAGTTACAGTGTTCATATTTTTCACTTTGGGTATATCAGTCCCGTGCCTTCTGGCTTTCAAAGTGTCTAATGAGAAGTCTAGAAGTCTAGAGATACTGCTATACTTCAGAGCCCTTGTATATGATGAGTTGCTTCTCTCTTGCTGCTTTCTGAATTTCCTTTTCACCTTTTCTTGCAAGTTTGATTTTATGGTGTCTTGATATGGGCCTGTCTCTTTGCTTGTCCCATTGGGAGGTCATTGAGCTTCCTGGATATTTAATGTATTTATGTCTTTCATCAGACTTGGAAGTTTCCAGCCATTATTCCTTCAAATATTCTGTTTCTCCTCTGGAGTTCTCAAGTCTGCTGGTCTGCTTCACAGGTCCACAAGGACCCATGCGCTCTGTTCACTTTTCTTCATTTTTCTTTCTGTTCTGCACATGTGATAATTCCTATTGTTTTCCCCTCACACACTCTGTTTTTTTCCTACCTGCTCAAATCTGCTCTAAACCTTTTCTTATGAACTTTTCATTTCAGATGTTGTACTGTCAGTTCCAGAGTTTCTTTTTAGGTTCTTTTTAGGTTTTTTGTCTCTTTACACCGTTTCCATTTTTTTTTTTTTTTTTTTTTTTGGTCCTGGGGATCAAACTCATGGCCTTGCACTTGCAAGGCAAGTGCTTGCTGTACCACTAAGCTAAATCCCCAGCCCCAACACCATCTCCATTTTGTTTATACATTGTTTTCTTTACTTTCTCCATAACTCATTTGAGTTCTTGAACATCTTTAAGCAGTGGTAGACTTTCATCAGGTCTTTTTCAGGCATATTTTCTGTTGATTTTCCTTTCCTTTGAACTAGAACATTTTCTTCCTTTTAGTTTGTCTTGTGATTTTTTAAATTTTCAACAATGGATATTTCAATCTAATAGTGTGCTGACCCTGGAGTCAGATCCTCTATCACTGTCTGGAGGACAGGGTTCTTTAACACACGCTGCTCCTGAGAGCTGGCACAAGCTGCTCTAGGAGTGTCACACAACTGCCTGTCACAGGGAGGAGGGGGAGGTGGGAGTGGGTCCTGTTTGGAGGGCTGGTATTGACCAAAATTAGCCCAATTATGATCTAAGCCTTCCTCTGAGAGTTGCCAGTCATTAATAGATTCCAGAATTCAAAATAGTTATGTCAGACAGATTCTACCAGTTCAGATGCCCAGGCAGGGGAACAGATGCTTGGTGTCTCCCAGACTCTGCAAACAGCCTTTGATGTCTTTTTTTGTGGTACTGATTTGTCCCTTATCCATAGTGCCCGAGATTGTGAGGGAGACCCAGGACCTGATTGAGCAAGGGGCTCTCCTGCAAGCCCACCGGAAGTTGATGGACCTGGAGTGCTCTCGGGATGGACTGATGTGTGAGCAGTACCGCATGGACAGTGGGAACACGCGGGACATGACCCTCATCCACGGCTACTTCGGCAGCACACAGGCACTCTCTGATGAGCTGGCCAAGCAACTGTGGATGGTGCTGCAGAGGTCACTGGTTACTGTCCGCCGAGACCCCACCTTGCTGGTCTCTGTGGTCAGGATCATTGAAAGGGAGGAAAAAATTGACAGGCGTATACTTGACCGAAAAAAACAAACTGGCTTTGTTCCTCCTGGGAGGCCCAAAAATTGGAAGGAAAAAATGTTTGCCATCTTGGACAGAACTGTAACAACTAGAATTGAGGGCACACAGGCAGACACCAGGGAGTCTGACAAGATGTGGCTCGTGCGTCACCTGGAAATCATAAGGAAGTATGTCCTGGATGACCTCATTGTTGCCAAAAACCTAATGGTTCAGTGCTTCCCTCCGCATTACGAGATCTTTAAAAACCTCCTGAGCATGTACCACCAGGCCCTGAACACAAGAATGCAGGACCTGGCATCAGAGGACCTGGAGGCCAATGAGATCGTGAGCCTGCTGACATGGGTCTTAAACACCTACACAAGGTAGAGCCCTTGTGCTTCTTTATGTGGAAACTGATGCACACACACTGATGGGCAGTTTGCACGCAGTGCCCTGAGTTTAGCTGTGGGCTTTGCTTTTTGTCTTATAGAGATGTTTCTCATCCACTGGCTGGGGACTTATTGGAGGTCAGGCCCCATCTTCTGTTTGGATGTGGCCTTGTTTGGGTTGTATCTCTGTTCTCAGCCTTGAGTACTATGATGCGTGCACTTTGTGTGTGAACTTGGTTCCTCAAAGTGACACCCTGAGGCAAGTGTGAGTTCCCTGTTCTACATGTGAGAGCACGTGACTCCAGGAAACAATATGACCTTCACCTAGTCAACAGGCTGGTGAGGAGACTAGTAGTTTTGACTCTTCTCAGCTGTACACTTTGGCAGTTAGCCTTTCAAAAATAAAGAGCTCCAAGCCAAGTGCAGAAGCGCATACCTGTAGTCCCAGCACTGAGTAGGCCGAGGCAAGAGGATTGCTTGAACCTAGGAGTTAGGAGTCTGGGCAACAGAGCAAGACCCAAGACCCAACTCAAAAGTAAATAAAAGCAGTTATAAATATATACAATTCTAGAAAAATCAGTAATCTTTTTGCAATTTAGCACCAGGTTTTTTTTTTTTACTTCATATGAGGGAACATTAGCCACTTCATGTCATAGCATTTGAAAATTGAGCCAATGGTAGGGTCTGCTGAAATTCTGTAAGATTAGGTAGTTGAAATGTAACTTAATTTTGCATGGTTCTGTGGATAGGAAACAATATTAAGTAATATGATCTAATTTTTTTTCTGTTTTGCATACCTTGTTGCTGCTGTAGTGAAATGAGGTAAACCTTTTCTTAGCAGTGAGGTTTATTATTTTCTGTTTGTGGCTTTCTAATTTATTTATAACTGCTCATAGTAGAGAGTTTGTACACTTCAATACAGAAAGATGTGAAGAGAAAGCAAATTTGATACAGAAAGCCAGGGATAGTGGTCATTGTTTCTTATTTTAACCTTGATTCGCGGCCTGGAATGCAGTGTGTCATATGTGATAACACCTACTGGAGGTGGGAGATACCATGATCGTGATCATCTCCTTGGGTACATGAGCAAGTACGGAGCAGGATTCAAGGCTGGGCCATGGGTCCTGGCACCAACTCCCAATCGTAGAGGGCAAGGAGTGTGTTTATGAGGCTTGTGCAGTTCTGTGTCTTGGTTTTATATCTTCACTGTCACATCGTGAGGGTTTCTTGTCATTAGGAGCTCCAAGCATACTGGCCACATGGTCCCTTAGGCCAGGATCTCTCCCGCACATCCCTCAGGCTGGGATCCCTCCCACGCATGTCCCTCAAGCCTGGCTCTCTCCCATATGTGTCTCTCAGGCTGAGCTATATTCCACATGTGTCCCCGCAAGCCTGGCTCTCTCCAAAAAATTTGTGCTGCTCCCTGGAGTTCCTTACACACCAAATGGATTTCTTGGCACAGAAATGCTCAGGCTACAGGAGTTGTTTTTGAGTACTTGCAGAATTTTATAAAGTACTTTTCACTCAGGAAGATCTTGAATTTCTTTGTGTGTGTGTTTTTGGTCATGTATGCGAATTTGGATTCGACCCCAGGACCTTCTCATTGAACTAAAGCTCCAGGCTTTTTTATTTTTTATTTTGAGGAAGGTCTTGCTAAGTGGCTCAAACTTGTGATCCTCCTGCCTCAGCTTCCCAGAGTGTTTGAATTACAGGCGTGTACCACCATGCCTGGCTTTGGATATTATAGGTTGACTAGTAATAATATTGTTCAGCATTATTCTAAATTCATTTTTAGAGAAGGTACTATGTGAGTTCTCTGAGCAGTCAACCTCTAGACATCATCATTGTCTTCTCCTCCTCCTCCTTGATGGTACTCAGGATTGAACCCGTGGCCTTCAGACTGAGCAACCCCCAGCCTAAGTTTCCCAGCTTGACTTCAGACTTGCAGTCCTCCTGCCTCAGCCTCCCTGGTAGCTGGGATTATAGACATACCACCATTCCCAGCTCTAGACATAAGACCTTAACCACATTCATAGACATTGTTTCCCATGAAAATTTTTGCCCTGAAACTTAGTTATGTTTCCCTGCATTCTGCACAGTAGACTGAATGTAGTTTTGCTTCTTTGCCGATCTGTTTTCCATGAGTAATGCAGTGTAGGCTGTGCCTGGTCTGCATCCTTCTGCAGAGTCAGGATGCTGACTGCAGTGGCATGTTCCCCAGGATATGGTCCTGCTCATCAGCTTCTTAATAAAGCCTAACTAACAGCGCCTCCTGCTTTTGAGAGGCCCTAGAGACACAGTGAAATGGATACATGGGCCTCACTATCATGACTCTTTCCTACATTTGAGCCACTGGCACGGAGGGACAAGGCCAGCATCAAAGTGACTTACATGGCCACCCAGCCAGTGAGGTAACATCACGTGGGACCCGGAGACCCTCTAGCCCTCAGCCAGCACCTGTATGAGAGAGACCCTGAGTTGTAGAACACTGGCCTTGTGATCTCCAAGGGGGTTGGGCATCTGTGTGTAAATCAACTTACCTGAGACTGTTCTTCCTGAAGTTCACCACTCACACCTAGTTTTCACTGTAGTGCAGAGATGATGGGGAACTTGGAACTGGCCCCAGAAGTAGACGTCAATACCCTGGAGCCTTTGCTTTCTCCAAGTGTGGTCTCTGAGCTGCTCGACACATACATGTCCACGCTCACTGTGAGTAAAGCCATTGAACTGCACAAGGGTTATCTGTGGGACATGGGCATGGCCAGCGCCATGAACGAGAAAGCCAAGGGACATCTGGACTAGCTCCTCTGCAATTTTCCAGCTCTGTTTCTGGGTCTTGGCATGTCCATCCTCAAAGGAGGCTGCTGGGCCTGAGCTACTGTCTGCCAGGCTCTTAGCTCTGAATCCCAGTAGAGGATGACAGTTTGGGTTATGGGAGGCCAGTCTGTCTGCAACTTCATGATCACCAGGCAGTCTCAGTAAGATGGAAGATCAGTGTGTCTGCGACCTTCTGGCCCAGCTTGAGGCTCCCTGGGGGCTGGAGAACTGTCTGCTGTTGGAGCTGAGCTGATGGCTTGCATTGTCTGTCTTGGATGGCCTTGGCCTGGCCACAAACGTGTCTGCCTTGTTCTCTGGACATCTGAGTAGTCTGGCTGCATCATCTAGCATCGTGGCCATCTACAGGGTCTCCTGTCCATACTCTCCTTTTACCTGCAGGGAGGGTTCTGGTCTATGTCCATGGAGATCGGTGTAGGCACTGCCCACCTCCTCATGAGGTGCCCTTGGTAGCATCTGAGAACAAGGATCTCCATGACCCGCTGTGTCTGGTTGGACAGCTTGTGGCACTATAGCAAGAGCATTGTGCATAACTCATTTTCCCTCTTTTTCCCTTCTTCATGATGCCACACATTTAGTCCAACATCATTGCCTGGCTGCGGAAAGCACTGGAAACAGACAAGAAGGACTGGAGCAAAGAAACGGAGCCAGAGGCTGACCAGGATGGGTACTACCAGACAACATTGCCTGCCATTGTCTTCCAGGTAGGAACCATGGACCTCTGTGGTGTAACCTCCTGGATGGTTTGTAGGATCTGTTGGTTTCACTGAGGGACACATACGCTTCACTCTTCATTTGTAGATGTGAAGTTTTTGGGAACCCTCTATCCTGCTCTCTCCTACTATATCTTTCTCTCTGGGGTTGACGAAAGTGAGGATCCAGGATTCTGTTTATCAACTAGTTTTGCCCATAGTCACTTTCATTTTCCCAAGAAGTCGTGGGTTTGAACTGGGACCCACTTATATATGTAGGTCCCAGTTCTGAGTTTGCTTCTTTAATATTTCCTCCTGTTGTAAATGGCCAAGATCTGCCTTCAGAATGCTGCATAATTGAGTTTCATCTGGAGAATCTGAGGGAATCCTGTAGTGTGTTGAAGGTACTTCCCTGTAGTTCCCCTGTAACTAGTGACAGTGCCAGGGGCCAGCTCACCTTTTGATGCCTTCCCCTGCTGTGCATAGCAGTTCCAGGCATGAGCAAAGCCAGTGGGTGTGCACAGGATGGTGTCATTCCTGACACACTCTGTAAGTCCAGGGCGAGCATAGGCTGCAGTGCCCCTCTCCATCTCTTCTCTGTCCCGTGGGTCCCAGCTCCAGTGTGTCTGCCTCCTGATTCTTGGAAAGATTCTTGGAAATGTACATCCTGAAGCCCTTGAAAGTGGCTGGTCCTGAATCACTCTGAGGAGCAGGCTGGGTGCTCAGATCACCAATTCCACCCCAGCCCATGACACTCACGTGGCCTGGGTTCCCATCTCCCTCCCAGCTTTCCCATCTCACCTTAGCACTCAGGGCTGTGGTGAGAGGATGTGCATCCTTCGGTTGAAACCCATCTGTGGGTGACCAGAAGATCATTGCTTGGTTTCTTACCCACCTGAAAAAGGTGTTTATTTAACTTACTCAGAATTTAGACTCCCAGTTAGCAGACAGGGTTTCATTAATGGGAACGTGGACTGTGAGACTGTAAGATTCTTGTGAGATTGTGTCAGCATTTATAAGTTCTTCAACTTTCAGATGTTTGAACAGAATCTGCAAGTTGCTGCTCAGATAAGTGAAGATTTGAAAACAAAGGTACTGGTTTTGTGTCTTCAGCAAATGAATTCTTTTCTAAGTAGGTATGTACTTTTGTGATTGTAATAATTTTGCCATTGTAATAATTTAAATTACGTTTTTAAGAATGAATAGCAAAAAATATGTTGATCCTAATTGTGCTGTTTTTAAAAGATAAGCTCTCTGGAGATTCCCCTTTTCTTCTTTAGAAATGCAGATGGTGGGTTAGATCTTCTTATAATCGTCCTTTTGAGTGGACCACACCATTCTCTTTGGGATCCTTGATCTGAGATGCTATGAAGTCCTGGACACTGTAGTAAGAAGTGCTGGCCATATGGAGATTAGCGGCTGCTCTGGACAGTTGTCTGTGACCAGAACTTCCTGGGGTGGAGGGGGCAAGCCCTGAGGAGAATGGTCACCTCCCAGGGGAGGGCCTCCTTGGCAGAGGCAGACATAGGGTAGCTGTGAGGGATTGTCCCAGTGGGCTCTTCCCTCTGGATTGCTTGTGATGAAGGTTTTCAGACCTAGACAGAAGAGAAAGAATGGCATGAAAAATCCATTCACTCTAAAACCTGCTTTTCTCCAGTGCCCTTGCCTGACCTGCTGTCCTCCTTACCTGTCCTCTTCCCCCTCCTTCCCTCCCTCTTTGCTCACCAGACATCATGGCAGTCACATCCTGTGTTCTCTGCTGTGACTATGCGCCATCAGCTCATACAGATAGGCTCGCCTGGGTGTTCTTAGGCCTCTACAGCTCTGGGATCACCCTCCCATGCCCCTTCTTCAGATAAGATGGACAGGTCACTGGTGTTCAGGGTCCTGTGGTGTCCCTGACTAATCCTCTTGATGGCCATCTGCTCTGGGACCAGGACCACCCCGGAAGCTGGCCCAGGTCCTTGTTTGCTTACTGATGGGTGTGCTCTACATTGCAGCTTAGCGGGTGCTCGTCAGTTCTACCCTGACAGTTCAGGTGCCAACCACTAGGCCTCTCCCTCAGAGTCCTTAGTCCCCTCCATCCACCCACAGGTCGTACCCCAGGTCCTCATTCATTTATGTGAAAAGGAGCTTTCCAAAACCAATTTCAGCTGGTTGATACCTGCATCACACTTGAAGGGAAAAGCAGAATAAACGTTTCTTTTTTTTTTAATTGCCGATTTTCAGTTGGCTGTTTTTAACATCTGAAATGCTGCTCTCCTGCTCTAGTGTTTGAGAATCTCCGAGATAAGCTAAAGAATAACATGTGTGGAATCTCAGTTGTTGTTGTCTTGATATATCAAGCGTCTAAGCAGTTTTTATATCTCCTTCTTCATATTTTTCCATATCTACTTGAAACTGTCAACTTCTCTGTTCCCCAATCAGTGTGGACCACTCACAGGGGTGCTTTATATTTGGAGATGTGTTTAATAGTGGCAATGTGGGCTTCCTGTCAGGCTGACATCAGCGTGGCACCAGGAAGGCCTGCCCTCCCCACCCCACCCCACCCCACTGACACCTGCGTTGTCCCCAGGTACAGGGATGAGGCCCAGCTGTACAAAGAGGAGCACCTGCGGAACCGGCAGCATCCACACTGCTATGTGCAGTACATGATCGCCATCATCAACAACTGCCAGACCTTTAAGTATGCTCATGGGGCAGGAGGAGAGTGTCAGCACCCCAGTAGCTGCTCCCCTGACCCACGATGTTTCCTTGCAGAGAGTCAATCATCAGTTTGAAAAAGAAGTACTTAAAAACTGAAGCCGAGGAGGGTGTGTGTCTGAGCCAGCCAAGCATGGATGGGATTCTTGATGCCATCGCCAAGGAGGGCTGCAGCAGCCTTCTCGAGGAGGTCTTCCTGGACCTGGAGGTGAGCTGAAGCCCAGGAGTCTTTGTACTACCCTGTGGAACCCTGTGCCCTGCCGGTGGTTGAGTTAAGCTGTACTCTGCCCATATGAGGCAAGAGGCAGGGGGGCTCCGTCTGCTTTGTATTATAACAGATGCATAGGCTCAACTCACTGGAGACTCCCAATAAATATCAGACATCCAGCCTCGGGGTGGGTTACCACATAGAGCAAGTATGTAGAAACTCTTCACAAAGTGCAGCTGAGGAACCCACATACTACCACCTGTACAGCCTCACTATTGGACAAAGATGCAACACATAGACATACAAACACGGATACCTTATGCTTGTATGGAAGAGTAATGTACATGAACAAGTAGGGCTCATTTCTTTTGGGTCCTAGTGAAAATGGGTCATTTTGGGAGTGATCATTGTGCCACAGTTAAAAGCAGAAATTGTTCACAAGTGTTCACAGGGCTGAAAAGGTGAGCTATCTGGAACTTTCTCAAAAATGGTCTAGAAAAAAAGACTGAGGATTATTTGTTGCTTAGCAGGAGACAAGAATTAAAAACAGATACCAATAGATATTGAAGGCACAAGAGAAGATGTGTGTTCTTGTGTTCTGTGTAGAGCTGAATTGGTACAGTTTTATAGGACAATTTGAAAATAGTTATCAAAGTTCTAACTAGTATACTTTTTGACTGAGAAATTCGACTTGCAAAAATATACAAATTTGGGGTTGAGGATTTAGCTCAAGTGGTAGAGCGCTTGCCTAGCAAGCACAAGGCCCTGAGTTTGACACCCCCCCCCCAGCAGCCAAGAAAATATATATGTATACAAATTCACTGGAGCATTATTTAAAATTGTAAAATATGAAAAATATTTAAACATCCATCAGTAGAGAATTGAGTAAATAAATTATGGAGTATCCACATTTAATAAATATATGTTGCCGTTAAAGGTAAAGTACATACATACACGGGTATTTACATGTCTGACCTCTTACTTTATGTGACCTCATCACAAAAGTTGTATTAGTATAACTCTGTGTTTTAAGTACAGAGTGTTGCTCAAGGTGGTGATTTCTGTGACCTGTCTGTGCTTCTCAGCAACATCTGAATGAACTGATGACAAAGAAGTGGCTAGTAGGTTCAAACGCCGTGGACACCATCTGCGTCACTGTGGAAGACTATTTCAATGATTTTGCCAAAATTAAAAGGCCATATAAAAAGGTAAGGCATAGCACACTGTAGCCTCCTTCACATCTGCTTTAGAACTCAGTGTCAGCCTAGCTCACCAGTGGTTGTGGTTGACCCAAGGGAGGCAGGTGGTTTTGGTGTCGGTGTCGCATGTTCTGGTGATGGGGAGATGGAAGCGGCGGCTCCTGGGTGAAGCGATTGTGTTCTCCAGCCCTTCCTGGAACCCAGTCAGTCTCTACTGAGGACAGGCCACAAACCCAGGGCTCCTTTGGGTGAGGGGACCCTCAGGAAGGTGAGTAAGGAGAAACACCAGAGGCCAGGGTCCCTGGCTGAGCAGGGCAGGCCTGATGGGCACCCGGTAGCCTGCTGCCAACAGAGGGCGGGACCTATCAGATTACCTGCTGCATGCTGAGCCCACACCAGCCTGGGGACAGAGACTCCTACCTGGCCATTGTGGTGTCCTCCCTTCTGTGCCAGTCGTCATCTAGGCCTCAAGTGCCTTGGTTGTTGGTGTTATCAAAAATGTTATGTTTTAAGATTAGCTTCTGAGTACTGCTTTCTGCTTTATAGGGGGAAGTGGTTTGAGAAATCTGCCTCACCCCTAGCACTTCATGCAGTTTCTTCATTAACTCCAGCCCTCTGTCCCTGAGTCCCTTTGTGAGTGTGTGGTCAGTTGATGCACCCATGAGTCATGATGTCCCGTGCCATCTTCATTTCTGGTCTTCCTACTTTTTGTTCTTTTTCCTTGTCCAGTTCCTGATTTTTAAAGAGAAATATTCTAGCTCTTTGCCATTTAAAGTAATGCTTAGAGGGAGACAGATGCTTTAAACTCACTGAGCTAATCTGGCCACTCACCACTGTCAAGAGGCCTCTGTCAGAGATGGGTAGGGCCTTGGATCCAGCCCCTGTGCCTGGCCAGTTATTAGGGCAGTAAAAGCAAACTTACAGCCAGAATGTACCAAGGCTTCGGTGTATTTGCAACTGGTCCTGAGACAGCCCAAGGGTTCTTGTAGGTTGCGTCCTAGGCCAAAGCAGATATGCAGACAGTTCTGACAAGCCAGCCTCTAGGCTCAGCTGGTAGGTCCTCAGTGACACAGGGACATGAGGCCTCAGGTGCCACTCAACAGCTTGTGGGTAGGGCCAGCACACCCTCTCCAGTGTCACCACCTGGACCTTCCAAGACCCTCTGGAGTGTCAGCTTCTAAGGTTTCCTGCACCACTGTGGATAAGTCACCTGTACCTATGGGCTAGGCCCATACAATTGAGAACCTTCAGAGGAGGTGGCCCTGGCAGTAGCCCTGAGGGAAACAATGGGACTGCTGTCACCTAGGGGTGAAGAGTCGCATTCATCCTCTACCTCAGCCACAAAGAGGGGCTTGAGTCCAGAGAGAGGCTGTATGTATGTGAGTGGTGTATGGGTATGTTGCGTATTTTGTGCGCAGATCGTCCTGTCTCACTCGGGACACTTCTGTCTTTCTCTTTCTTAGATCAGTTTTGGTCAATTGCATTTTTCTGAGATTTATACATTTTACTCTTCATGTGTCTATGGCTGGTTCTTCATCATTCCCAGCATGAACAGTGTGTTCTCTGATTACCCGTGATCAGCTCTCTTGTGAGTGCTCCTGACACACAGTCACCATTGACTGAGTAACCCTCAGCTGACACTCATGTCACCAGGACCTGGATTGAGGTTGCAGTGTGGTCAGTGCTTGCCTCCCCCAGGTCCTGGCTTCCAGGAAAGGAGCTCGCTCACCTTTCACTGTGGTTGTTTACCTGTGTGTGTTCTCTAAGAAGAGTGTGTGGGCTGGGAATGCGGCTCAGCAGGGAGTGCTTGCCTAGAATGTGCAAAGGCCCCAAGTGCTAGCCCCGACACATGCGCACACAAGCATAGACACACACACACACACACACACACACACACACACACACACACACAGTATAGTGGTGTCTGTCTGCAGGCTTTACACAGAGAAGTTATTCTGCCTAGATTAGCTGAATGGGTCACGGGTTATCACAGAATCCCCTCCTTGCTCTGGTGCTGGACTACCCAGGCTGCCCAGGCTGTCCCAGCAGGGCCCTTGCAGGGGCATAGGGCTGGCCACATCGTTGCCGGGAGATGCTGCCTATGTCCAAGCATGGAGCCCACTCTGAGCAGCAGCAAGTCGTTGTATCGTGTTTGTGGTCACTGGTGGTATCTAGAGGCCTCTTGCTGTGATTTAAATGGGCACCGCTGTCATCGTTAATGGGGTCCAGCACCCTATTTGATTGGTCATTCGGAACTCTTTTGTGAGATATTGTCACAGTCTGGGCCATCTGAAAGTTTTGATTCATTTGTAGAATTTTTGTGCTCTGAAATGAGGTTTTACATGGCTGTGTGCGTTGTAGCTCCCTTCTCTTCGTTGCCTGTTTCTGTGAATGGCTGAATTGTGTCTCCTTCAAAATGCTGACGCTCTGGCCCCTGTTGCTAGAATGACGCAATACTGGGAGGTAGTGTTTCTAAAGAAGCAGTAAGTGAGAGGAGGCTCAGCCCATTGTGATTAGGATCCTTGAGGAGAAGGCAGAAGGATGACCATGTGAGGAGAGGCCTCAGAGGGACAGCCCTGCTCACCTGTCCTTGGACTTTGCCTCCAGGACAGGAGGGTGACTCTCTGCTGTTTGACCCCTACAGTGGGCTGTGTAAAGCAGTCTGAGGAGATTAGTAGTTCTACCTCTCTTTATGGTTTCTTTTGAGGAATGCTGCCCTTAATTGTAATGTAGTTAAATGTATCTTTTCTTTTATGGTTAACCCTTTTTTGTTTGCTTGTTTGTTTGTTTGTTTGTTTGTTTGTTTTGGTGCTGGGGATTGAACTCAGGGCCTTGTGCTTGTTAGGCAAGTGCTCTACCACAGAGCTAAATCCCCAATCCCTTTTTTGTTTCTTAAGAAATCTTTCTTTACCTCAAGATCATGAAAATTATTTGAAAGTTGGCTATAAACCTAACCTGAAATAGAGTTCTTTCTGCTTACATTTCAGCAATTATATTTTCATTTATAAGAATTTATACTTTGGTTTTCAAACTTAATCCAGCCAGGTTTGTTTTGTTTTGTTTTGCTTGTACTCATTTGCATGGATTTTTTTTCCTTTAAGTATTTGTAGGTGTTTAGTTGGTACCTAACAACCTTGGCACTACCCTGTGTTGGAGCATGGTGTCTTGTGCCCACGTGGTACACAGGTGCCACCTGCTCACTTGGAGCTTATTTTGGCACCGTCTCTCTGCATTCATGACCTCTGCCCACACTCACGCTGGAGGAGGTCTAGCAGAGGTGTTCCTTCAGGGACAGAGTGTGCTTTTCCGGACATGGCTTGGTCTTTGCTCTCAGCATTGCTTTGTGTGCAGTCCACGGCTCGCTGACTGTGGGCTGGCTCCTCTACCACATCCAGGGCCTTGCGGGTCTCCTCACTGTGGTGAGATCCATGTCCTCAGGCCTAGTGGTGTATGTGAGTCCCTGATTTGTACCAGGGAGAAGAGCTGATGTGGCTGCTGTCACTGTCACAGTGGGGTACATGGTTGAGGTCTCTTATAAACTGTTAGGAGGGCCCAGCCCTTCCAACTGGCTCCTCCACCTGCCTTGGCTCCACTTCTTCCCCTTGCCATCCTGTGCCCAGGAGTTCCCTCTTCCCATTTGCCTCCTTGCTGGACCTTCCCTGGCTCCTCTTCCTGCTGACCTGCATCCCGTAGTGCACAAGGCGCTGCTTTAAGTACTGCCTGCGAGAGCTCCCTGTGAGAACACCTCCTGAGGGCTTGTGAGCCCCACAAGATGTGAGGCTGAGTGGCTGTTCACCCCTGATCCCACACCTGGCTGTGGGCCGAGATGCTCAGAGACGGTGGAGAGGAGACACAGAACCATCTCAGGAGTGTCAGGAGCCCCAGCAGGGCCATCGGTTGTACCAGCTGGAAGCTCATCCCAGGGTGACTCCCACCCCTAGAATGACTCAGACGATGTTGAAAGTGAGCTTCTGGTGGACACTGTCACTGTATAGAATGGAGACATCAGCACAGAGCCCCCAGCCCGTGCCCGATGGCCTCCCTGCTGGGCTGTGGGGAGCAGGTGAAAGCTCACTGTGACATCTTAAGTGTGCTTAATAGATTCAGTCCCAAAGCCCCCACTGTGTTGATAAAAACAGTGCTCTAGCTGCTCACCTCGGCCTGGGATTGTTGGTCCCATCCTAACCCACTAGAGTGGCACAGCTGCAGCTGAATGTGTTTCTCCCCAGAGAATGACAGCTGAGGCACACCGGCGAGTGGTGGTGGAGTACCTGCGGGCAGTCATGCAGAAGCGTATCTCTTTCCGGAGCCCTGAGGAGCGCAAGGAGGGTGCAGAGAAGATGGTCCGGGAGGCTGAACAGCTGCGCTTCCTATTCCGGAAGCTGGCATCCGTGAGTTGCAGCCATGGCTATGAGGGCACAGGGGCTGTTTGTGTAGGCACAGAACCCTGTGGTTCCATGGCTGGCTTTTGGTTTCCACCCCAAGATGTGCAGGTTGGTGGGTGGGAACCAGTCACAGGAGGACCCAGCATCAGATTAATTCTCTGTCAGGAACAGATCTGGGTCCAGAGCCCACCTGACCCCATGGATGACACTGAGAGGCCGATGCTATTGACAGCAGCTCCTGATTTCTCTAGCAGCAGCCTGTGGCTTTGTGGCACAATACCTGCCTGCCTTCCTGTCACCCCCTGCCCTTCTTTCTTCTGTTCTGAGATCCTGGTTGCCACTAACTCCACTGTGCCCAGGTAGTCCTCACCCCAGGTGCCCCACCCAGGTCGGGCTGTGCAAAAGAGTGCTCTCCCTTTCAGAGTTTTGAGGTGTCCATGAGAAAGGCACGGAGGGCACTGGCCAAAGAGGAGACTGGGGAGTCAGAATAAAGCTATCCTACTGCTCTAGGGCTGTAAAGCCGCAGGCTGCCCCTTACTCTGCTGCTGTTTTCCAGGGGTTTGGTGAAGATGTGGATGGGTACTGTGACACGATCATTGCTGTGGCAGAAGTTATTAAGCTAACAGACCCTTCCCTGCTCTACCTAGAGGTCTCAACTCTGGTCAGCAAATATCCAGACATCAGGTAATCTCTGTGCATCTCTCTGGTGAGCTGGCCAGGCAGTTAGGAAGACCAGCTATGTGCATACGAGGGCTAAAGGGCAGACGTTGGCACCAGCTGGGTGCATGATGAAGGGTGGCTGTGGAAGTAAGGGCAGCAGCATGACTTCTGTGCAGTGTCCTGCCCACCCTCCTTTGTGTCTGGTCCTCTCCCTGAATGGGTGGACATCTGGGGCACAGTCCAGATGCCAGTGTGGGCAGTGATGGGTTTGGTGGGGAGGGTTGGGGTCTGGGAGCAGCCTGGACAGGTGGTCCTAGGAAATCCTGTCCGGCAGTACTTGGGACCTAAGGAGGGGAAGCTGTCACGCATGGCCAGGATACCCTTCCGTATGTAACCTTGGGGTCCCTGATGTTGGGCTGAGGGAAGGGGCCGCTCATGTCACCCTGCTCACAGTGCTGGTCCTGGGCTCGGCCTGGCCTTTGTGACCCCATCAGGCTCCTGCCCCTCTTTGAAAGACTAGTGTGGCCAAACTCAGTCTAAACCCGCACCTCACTGCTTCAGCTCTGCTGAGGGGAAGAGTGAGCTCCTGAGTCCTTTGGGTCCTGCCGCCCAGAAGGGCCACCTTTGAACCCAGGGATTCTCAGAGCAGTGTGTAGAGCTCTGTGCGATGGTGGGTAGAGAAAAGGCCACAGTAAGAAGAAAACCAGGGAAAAGGTACCTTTTGTCTGTACATCCACACCTGCCTCCCCAGGGTTGCCTGTGTGGGGATCAGGTAGAGGTGGCTATGCAGGCTGATGCATGTGTCCCTCTGCCGTAGGGACGACCACATCGGTGCCCTGCTGGCCATGCGTGGGGACGCCAGCCGGGACATGAAGCAGACCATCATCGAGTCACTGGAGCAGGGGCCCACACAGCTGAACCCCAACTATGTGCCCCTTTTCAGGGAGATCATTGTGCCCAGTCTGAATGTGGCAAAGCTCCTCAAATAGCCAGTTGTCTGCTTGTGCATGTCCGTCTGCAGCTTTGCGTCCCTACTTTCAGAAGCATATTAAAGCAGATGTCCCTCTCCAGGGCCACCATTGGTGGTCTTATCTATAACATGCCTGTCCTTTCCAGTGCCCAAGTGTGTGTGGGTGAGCACCGTGGGGTGGCTTCTGGATGCCTGGTTCTGTGGGTTTTTTGCACGTGCTTCGTGAGGACAGCTTTGCATGAAGCCTCTCAGTCCCTCATCATGGGAAACGTGTGTGGGTGTTCCTTACTCCCCTGTCTTGAGCCTCACTTTGGCACACACATTCAGGACCTCTGCCACCTGATTAAAGGAATCGAAAGCTTTCCTGGTAGGCTTCAGTCACTGAGCCCAGTTCTACCCTGGCTTTTCGGTCCCTAGACCAGCTCGTTGGTCCTGATCACAGAGGAGCAACTCACTTGTTAGATGCAGGGAGCCCTACTCAGGTGAATAGAGCCCCACAGGGCAGTGCTGGCCATGTCAGGTACACCAGGATGAGCAGTGCCAGGAGCATGTCAGTGGAAACTGATATGAAATGAGTATTTGGAATATGTTTCAAGATCGATATATCATGTTTATTTGTAATACAAAATCCCTAAAATAATTCTTCCCTAATTTAACCTTGTGTCTATAACATCTCCCTTCAATGGTAGCATCATTTTGCAGTTATCTTTAACTGTTTTTTCGGTGGTGCTGTGGATTAAACCCCAGGCATTGTGCATGCTAGGCAAGTGCTCTACCATGGACCCACATGCCCAGCTCTTTTGTTGACACAGGGTCTTGCAAAATTGCCCAGACTGGCCTTGAATTTGCAGTCCACCTGCCTCAGCCTCTTGAGTAATGGGAATTACAGGTGCACTGCAATGCCTCACTTAGTAATCTTTAAGCAAAGCTACTTAAGAGAATTGCACCCAGAATGAGCAGTGAGTCCCTGTGTCCTTGCAGACTCCGCCTGTCTGTTCAGCAGAGCACTGCCAACAGCTCCATGAGAGGAAAGACATGGCCTCTGTCCCTTTGCCTCAGCTCCCTGTGTACACAGAAGGTCATCATCCCCTGTCCTTGGGACTCACCAAGTTGGTGAGAGGTGGAGAGCATGGCAGAAGCAATCCTGAGGGACATCGTGCACTGGCGGTGTGGACTGCATGCCACGTGGTCACTCTGAGCGTACATGGATGAATACCATGTTTTCTCCATCTTTGAGATGGCAGAGTTGATGTTCTGCTTTTATTTCATCCTCACAAGCTAAGCAAAATTCACAGATAGGCTTTTGTCTCGGAATGGAATTAAGTGAAAATTGGAGAGTGATCTAGGAGGGTCAGAAGAGACAGCCACCCTGGTGACATCCAGGTGCCACTCGCAGTTTGCCCTCTGTCTGTTCTGCAGTGGGTACAATTTAATGAAACCCACTGTGCCAGCTATCATTAGTTATTGTATAGTACAGAAACCCCTTTGTATGGAGACTTCTGGAAGAAGTGCCCAGAGTGGACATCCAGGTGACGGCAGCGTGCCCTGTGGTTTTTGCTACTGTGTGCTCCGAAGTCGGCCATGGTCGCTGCAGGCCCATGATGACTGAGCGCTGGCTCTCTGGCCAGGCAGGAGCACATTCCTGAAAAGTGGTGTCTGTGCCCTTAGAGGTAGGATGTGCTGGCAGCCATGGGAAAGGCACTGTCTACTTCCTGGCACTTGGGCAGTGTCCATCCTGACACCAGGGGAAGGTCATCTCCAGGCTTCCCAGGAGAGGACACCTGCGAGCAGGCCTGAACAGGCCACATCCTTTGAGGAAGGTTGGCGTCTGTTTCCTACACAGTGGTGCCAAGCGGCTACTTCAGGCAGAGAAGCTGCGTAGAGGGCAGTTGTCCATGCAACCCAGCCTGGAAGCAGTGCATCCCCTGCTGCTTGCAGCCCTGTACTCCATGGCTCTGTCATCCTCACCAGGCCAGCAGAACAGTGTCTGCCAAGCCAAGAGAATGCCTTGGTCCTAGTCCTATCCAGTGAGGTCCAGAGAGTGTGGAGAAGGGGCCCCAGGCAGGGTCTCTGCCCTTCATCCTTCCTGTCTGTTCACACAGTCCACAATGGTGGGCCAGAGCCAAAGGGAGGTGGAGAAACAGCCGCCACTGTTTACCCTTCTCACTGGGATGGGCCAGATCACCCGCACATACATGGAAATGGGATCAGTGCAGATATGACTGAGATGAGGTCACACAGGAGTGGGCAGGCATCATGTGGGGACACAGTGGAGGGGATGCAGGTCATGGAGATAGGGTTCCACAGGGAGGGTGTCTGCATGCCAGAGATACCAGCAGCCACTGAAGCTAGAAGAGACAGAGGACCATCCCCATCTCCAGGCCTCCAGGACCAAGACTGATCTTGCGAGCCTCCTACTTGGGTTCTTTGTTACTTTCTGGTTCACTGCTTTGAAATGGTGGTGCATCGACCGGTTATATTCCTCTTATAAACAGTCTGGGTACTCTACTTTGTTGTGAAATTGTAACATAATAAACATTTTTAAAATTAATGATCTCTCTGACACCTAGTCCTCACATCCAGCCTGTAGGAGGCTCCACCGGCATTCAAAGTGGCAGACTCAGCCCACCCAGCTCTGCCTCCCCACAGCCTCATCTTGGCCTACAAAGGCCCCGCTTAACCTGTCTGGGCTCAGGCCTGGTGGGTGCTGTCCTGCTGCTCATCCTGGTCACTGCCCAGCTCACTCCAGAGTATTCTCTGACCTCTTCTTCATTTGCACCAGAGGTACCCACTATGCCCATCACCTGAGGTCACTCCACAGCTATGTCCAGTGGCTTCCTCACACCAGCCAGAGCCGCCCCACAGGCAGCATGTAACAGATGGCTGTGTTGGTGTTAACTTTTAATACAGAGCAATGCCTGCCTACAGGAGATGCTTCTTAAATTCTGGATTTTTCATTTACAAAGTTTTCACCCAAAATGCTTTGAAATGTTTTAATAAAATTGGTCAATCAGTCTTGCAGGCTATCATGATGGGCTCCCTGTGCAGATGCTGCCCCTGTGTATCTGGAGGGAAATCTTAAGGCATGTCACCCTGCAATCAAAATCAAGGGTCTGGCAACAGTTACAACTCACCACTCGTAAAATTCATCTCAATTCCAGTTTGGATGAAATTCTTTAAATTTCCTTTCATAATACATGAGTGATACACAGTACATCGAACACCGTAACAAAATTATTTTCAAGAAAAATACAGAAGTGAGAAATAGCAATTTACTAAATTTGTGTATATTGCAGTACCACAAAGTAGGCCAAAGTTCAGTATTAAATAAATAGATATCTCTCCTAAGAAAAAGTTTTACAACAGCTTCCATAAGGAAATACATTCATAGACTGTTTATGTTCTGTTTTACAAGTGACAGCAACAGCAGAGTTCTCCCATCTGAAATGTGCGCACAGTGCCCTCTAAGAGCGTGAGGTGGATCCTTGCCTGAACTCTGGTTCTGCTGCAGCTGTGTCCAGCTGTGCAGTTCACACCCGCCAAGGCTGGCCCCCCTCAGAGACACCAGCATGGAGTGTCAAGGGGGTGTCCCAGATCTGCCACCTGGCTGCTGGCTTTGGTATCTCAGTGTCTAGTGTGGGCAGCCAGGAGCTGTGTGATCCACTATCCAGCTTCTGAACCTGCAGTAGGAATCAGATCCTGCATCTCCTGGCCTAAGTAGGTTAAGGCAGGTCCCTGTGTGGACAGGTGGGGGTACTTGGCTGCAGCACAGGTGGGCTGCCCGCCTCTCCAAGCAACCCAGGTAAGGCTCCCGAGTCACTCCGGCCGGCTATGCTGTGCTGTGCTACACCGCAGCTGGCCTTGGTCTCATCTGCAGAGAAGGACAGCCGCTCCTGGAAACCAGAAGTCCTGCACTTCCTCAGGAGGACTGAGTTGTGATTCAGTGACAGCAGACGGGTTCCAGCTGGGGGAGCTGCTCTGAGGCAGAAGCCAGAGGTTTTTGTGTTGAACAAACGCACTTTGTTTTCACTGATTCCTCTCAACAATCAAGTTGTGAAGGGGAAATTGTATGCTTTTTCTGTCTGGGACTCACTGTGTGGCATTAACACCAAGTGCTGCCGGCCCCTCTGACCCCTGAGGACATGAGCTGTCAGCCTCGACCGACGGGAGACCTGGACCCTGAGACTGGGAGTTGTTTTCCTGAGCAGAGAGCTGGGTGGGAGTGGGTTTTTTCCAAAAAACCTCCAGGAGAAGCCTCACCCGCTTTCAGCTCCTCTGAGTCTTCCTCAGTGACCTGGGTGCAGAGAACTCTGCCTTGGCAACCTTCAGCCTGGGCTCTGAGGATTGGAGGTGGCAGGCCTTGCACTGCTGTAGGGGCCAGGGCTGTCCAAGGCCACATCCCTGACCCGTGAGGACAGTGGGAAGAGGTCCAGGTCAAGCACAGGGTGCTTGGCCATGCTCTCCTTGGAGGCCCAAGCCCCAGGTATCTCCAGGGTCTGGGCCTTCTCTGCTGGCATTAAGGGGGCCCAGGGCAGCCCGCAGTGGCTCCCGACAAGGAATAATCTCCAGCCTGGGCCCAGCCTGGCCATTGGCAGCCACCTCCGTGCCAAGAAGGACAGCTCGTCTGAGACCTCACCTGTGGGCACAGGGCAGCCGCTGTCTGGGCCAGAACAAGGCTGGGCCGCCTGAGCTGAGACACCAGTGCAACAGATGCCATGGGCCATAGGGTGATGGGCAGCACAGAACCGGCAATGGGTGTGACGGACCAGGTGTGTCTTGGTGGCCATGTCCCACCTCGCAGGCCACCGCTCGCAACCCAAAGGTGCGCAAGGACGGATGACTCCGGACGAGCTGGCAACCTGGTGGCCTGGCAGCAACGGGAGGATGGCCCAGGCCTGGCCTCTTGGCCCCCGAGTCAGTGCGGCTCCGCCGCGCTCGGTGTCCCGGTCACAGCGGCGTCTCCTCCTGCTCCAGAGCCAGCGGCGGCAGGTCGGCTGGGCCCGGCGGCTGGAGCGACGCCAGCTTGCGGAGTTCGGGGCGGCGGCGCGCGCGTGGCCGCTGGAACGAGCGTCGGCTGTGCACGCGCCGCGCCGCCGCCGACCGCGCATGTACCCCGGTCCCCGGTGTGCGGGTGGGTGGCGCAGGGCTCGCAGGCGGCGATGGAGCGAGATGCGGTTGATGTGGGACGACGGGCGGGCCCCGGCGCGGGGACGAGCGTCCAGTCAGCGGCGTGTCGGAGCCGGTGTCACCTGTGGGAGACAAGGTGTGAGCCCCAGGCGTCGCGGGGTCCAGGGCGAGGGCGTCCCTGCAGTGCCTTGCGACGCACTCCAGGCCAGCCCCCGAAGGCGTCCGCCCCTCTGTTTACGCAGCACCCGCTCCAAGGACAGAGGAGGACACTGGGGAGGGGCAGGCGGAGTCCAGAGGAAGAGCGGAGACAGACAGATGGACAGCAGTGGGCATCTGGCTGCGCGGTCCCCAAGTCCCACTGGTCCGGCCCGCCGGGTGCGGCAGTGAAGGGCTGGGTCCACGGCCTCTGCCAGCATCCACCAGGCAGAAAAACTCCCTCCTCTATTTTGAATGGACCTGAAACCCGACGCAGGCCAGACCCACCCATCTACAACACTTCCACCTGCCCAGAGCACTCAGAAGAAAACCTGAAATGACCAAAACCCTGCGGGCCAGAGGGCTTTGTGGGCTCCTCCCCTCTGCCTGGATCTGGCCCTGCAGGAGCCCCAGCAAAGGTGCCGGGCTGCCAGCTGCTGGGCAGAGCCCTCCTGTGCCTTCCCCACACCCTGTCTCTAAGAGATAGAAGGATACCACTGCCTCTGTCCTGGGCATACTCCTGCTCCTGGACACTTCCCAGGGGCCCTTCTTGCTCCGTGTTTCTGGGCTGAGTGAAATTCAGAGAGACTACACAGAAGCCCCTATGATCCAGCTGACAGTCTGAAAATGAATTCTCACTAAGACAGCCTTCAAAAGTGAGCCTTCAAGCCCTCTGCATCCCTGTGTCCTAACAGGGAGAAGCACAGACAGACGGGTTCCTTAGCATCCCCTAAGAAATCTGCAGCCGAGGGAAGCTGAGGATCTAGAGGAGGAAGAGCTGCTGGAGAGAGCTGGAGAGTGCAGGTCCAGGAGAGCCCTGGAGGAAATGTCAGAGAGAACAGGTGTTAGGGGGAGGGTGCCAGTTACATGTGCGTGGACTCGGGGAGGGCATGGGCCCGCTCCTCGGGGCCATCGGCCAGCAGAAAGGAGTCCACCGACTTGTTGCTGAGGCGGAAGGGTGCCAGGCGGCGGAAGTTGCTGGGAGACTGGGGGATCTGCACACGGGCCCTCTGGGAGGGCACCACGGTCTCCCCAGGGGACAGCCAGGGTGGCACCCTGGCGAGGATGCTGGGGTCCAGGTCCTCATCCGGGGAGAACACAGGGTTGTCAATTCCTAGGAGAGAGGGCAGTGCCGATCAGCCTCTTGGGAGCCCCAGCAGGGTGGGGGACACACTGCCTGGCAACAGCAGCTCCTTCTGTAACCACCTCCATAAGGTCACCTGCATGGTCTGTCCTGTGCCTTTTAGCCTGCAGCCCTCACCCCATTCCCTCCCTGTCCTCAGACACGGAGCCCTGGCCTGCTGGGCCACCTGCCCTGGGGAAAATCATCTGGGTGGGGGAGGTGGCACCACAGCTGGGGCTCTCTAGGCACCAAGGATGCCTCCATCCCCAGCCTCCCTCACCTGCTGGGGAGTCTAAGGCTGTATCCTTCGTGACGTGGGCCAGAAACTCGATACCCCCACTGGTCTCCTCAGCTTCATAGTCCGGAGTCTCCTCGGGGTCTGAAAGTTCCAAACCTTTGGAGCAGAGAACAAGAGGAAGGAAACAGGCTGGAGCTAGGGTGACTTGGGTGCACCCTAAAGGTTGTCATTGTGGCCACTGAACCCAGCAGCCTAGTGGCCAGGGACTAGGGTGGGCTGGGCAGAACCACCCCTGCTGTCCCCTTGGCTCAACTGTGGGAGGGGGCAGGAGAAAGAGATGGGGAGGGGGCTGCTGTGTGGCTGGGCCAGAAAGGATAGGAGGAGAGGGCTTGTCTCTGTGACCCACACATCACACCCTACCTTTCTCTTTGATGGCAAAGTTGTGCACCAGGCTCTCCATGGGCAACTTCCCGTTGGGGATGCTGCTGTTCCTCTGTGGACAAATGGGAGCCCTTACAGACACGCCCCATGTCTAGTAGGCCCAGCCCACATCCAAGCCCCCTGACCCTGCCCTGTGCCTGGAGCTGTGCCTGCCTTGGCTCCCCTCCCTCTGCCCATGCAGCCCCTCACCCGCTTCTGTGCACGCTCCCTCTTGTACAGCTTGGCTGCCTTCTTGTTCTGGTTGATGCCCAGCTTGGCAGACTTGAAGGACTCCAGGCGCTTGCGCATGGTCCTGTGGAAGATCTCCTTGTCCTGCTTCTCAGCCTCGTTTGGTGTCAACTTGTGCCGGCTGTACAGGTGCTTGTACTGGGAAGGGAGAGGCAGGCTGGGAGTCAAGAGGAGTGGCCCAGACCTTTGTGTCCCAGAGAGGGGAGGACCCCAGCAACCCTGAGCCTACCTCCTGCCTTGGCTTGTACAGGTACTGCTGCAGTGTGTGGTGGGTAACCATGTCCTCTGTGTCACGGATGCTCCTTCGTCGCTGCTCCAGGGACTGCATGTCCAGGCACACTGCACTCACATTCTCCCTCCTGCACAGACCGATGCTGACCAGGAGCCAAGCTGGGGGTTGCCACCACCTCTTGCCTCCTGACCAGGCCTGGACTCCTGGACCCCTGGACCACCTGGAGCTCTCCTCTGCATGGGGCTTTACTGGACTATCCCCACTGGTACCTCCCTGCCTCCTGTTTAAGGTGCCCCTCAGTCTCCCTCCAAAGCTCCACCTGAGACCCAAGCAGGACCTGCTCACTGCTCTCCCCAGCCTCAGACCTGCACCAGCGACTGGTCATACAGAAATCCCAGACCTCCCCTAGTAGCCTGTTCTGGTCTAGGACTTCTTGTTTGCTAGCCATGGGCACACACTCAGGCCTCAGGCCCCTGTATCTGCTGGCCCCACATCGTCCTACCCTGCATCGGTTCCATGAGAACACCTTGCTGCCTGTTCTGAAAGGTTCACCTGTGTGGTTCCAATGCCAGCCCCTCTTTCTGGACCCCTTCTCCACCCCACAGCACCCACCGTATCCAGGCCAAGAAGCCCATTTAAGGCCTGTGGGAGGAGGTGGTCAGGGGCACAAGAGAAAGGGATGTGGGGCAAGGAGTGGCCTCAGAGACACTTACAGAAGGTAGGAGACAGAGGCCTCCACGGTGGATGGGCGTGGAGTGCTGAAGTCCACGTTGACCATGTTGTCCGTGCTTGGGGAGCGGATGAAGGCCAGGGACCCACGGCGCTCTCCCTGCAAGAGAAGCATCTGGTTGGCCAACAGGGAGGATGGGCAGGCAGCACCTCCCACAGGTAGGTAAGGCCTGGTCCCTGTGCTCAGGGATCCATGCATGGGCTTCAGGAGACAGAGATGGAGCCCAGGGAATGTGAACCCACCCTGAGATCTTGAGCACTGTGCAGTGTTCACCTCATCCAGGGCAGACCATGACACCCAGAGGACAACCTCCTGGAGGCCCTTGGGGGTCTGGGGGAACATGGTTCACACCTGGGGATTAGGACAATGGTCCGGGCCCCAGTAGGCCTCCAACTCCCAGCCTCAGGCCCAGAAGGGACTCAAGTCAAAACATAGCATAGTGGTTGGGTCACCTCCCCCCTAACTCCTCCCCAGGACTCAGGTGGAGGGACCAGAGCCCAAGGCCATGGACATGAGTCACTGTCATTCCAGCCAGTCGGGTACAGCTGAGGCTCAGGACCCTGCCTGGTATCCAGTCACCTGCCAGAGGTGAGAAGCACTCCAGAGACAGGAAGCAACAAACAGAGGCCACTAGGGACCCCTCCCTGTCCCTGTCCAGCCTGCTGGATCGTGGAAGGCTGGGTTTGCCTCTGTGTGAGTTCTGCCCTAGAGGAGGCCCCAAGCTTCTGAGGCTGAGGACTGCTCCTCACCTGGGAAGCCTAGACCTAAGCCTCTGCTTGGTGACAGAGTTCCAAGGCCCAGGAGATATGGACATGTTCCAGCAGTGGATTGCAAATGCACTGGCTACAAAATGATCACACATATGTGGTGGGGGAGGGAGTCAGCCTGGCTTCTCGTCCTCCATGGTGGTAGGTGGAGGGAGCTGGGACCTTCAGTGACCTGCATGTCATGCCTGTATCCCATCCTACATGTCCTGAACCCTGAGAGCAAGCTGGGGTAGGCAGGTGCTCACTTGTGGCATCAGACCCTGGGAGCCACAGAAGAGCCAGTCCCCCAGTTCCAGGAGAGGTACAGATGGAATGTTCCCATACCTCAGCCACATAGCTAATGGCATCCTTCAGGTTCAGCTCATGGAAAACATTCAGAATCCGATCTCGAGACTTTTGGGCTGACCTTCTCATGAGGACTTTGCTGAGCACTTTCCTGTCAAAATTGGACCACCTGGGGACAAACAGTCATACCATCAGCCCTCGTGGCCTGCGTCTACCTGCCCCATACAGATGGGGACCTGGACATAGGGTTGGATGGACAAGTCTTCGGAGCTGCGCCCAGCACAAGACTGTCTGCTTCATCCTGGGTTTCCTGGCCCAAGACACCTTGCAGGTGATGTCGGCTGTGCCACCTGCACCGTTTCACCACTGTTCCTGTTTGATGGTGGTGTTGTAGAAGCAAAGGAAAATGTGGGCTCCATTTCTCATCTCGTGTGACTTTGTGAGGTTTTCAAGGACCATATGAGCCCTGAGGGGTGGCTTGAAGACAAGGCTGGGGTTGGGGAGCTGTGCCCCCCGGTTTCAGCTCTGAGGCAGCATGCCTGGGCTTTGCGATAACTTTGCTCCCCCTATGGAATGTGGCTGGTTATCTCATACAGCAGGGTCTACATGTGAGACTCTAATTCCTTACTGGAGTTACACAGTTTTAAATGCCAGGTGTATTTTATAATAAAATAGAAATAGATGATTCCATTTCATGGACAAAATAATTTCAAATGCTGTTGGATGCTAACACACCCTTCCTGTAGAATGGAGAAAATTATTTTCTTCCATAGAATGGAGAAAGTTATTTATTTTCTTGATTTTCAATTCCCATACAATTTAGCAACTTGAAATTAAGCAGCCACAGTGGAAGGGCATCACTTTCTACCCAGGAGCAAGATCTGTGTCCTTGGCGTGTACACAGTGCTAGCTCCTCTGCAGGCATCAGCTTCTTCCCCTGTGTGCACCAGCAGGTCTGCTGTACACCTGGGCCCTGGCCTTGTGGGGCACTCCAACCCTGTCCAAGTGTCCCCCAAGTGACAGGTCCAGTCCAGAATCCAGGCAGTTTGCCTGGTGGCCTTGTCCCTGTTGAATGAGGGTCCTCCAGGAGCTGGGTCCTGTGATCCTTGGGTCACAGTGACGTGATCTACATGGCCTTGTCTAGGCCCTGTGTCCTTCAGCCCTGTGACCCAGGTCACCCAGTGAAGGAAGAACAGGAAACCAACAGCTGAGACCAATGTGCATCACAAGCTGTACTCATGTTGGCCTAGGATTTGTCCAAATGGCTCAAGCCACTTACTTATCTCTGAGATAATTGTGTCCGATCTGTCCTGAGATGTCCTCTATGGCTGAGAGGATGTGATCGAAAGCCTGTTGGAGGAAAAGAATGTTCTGAGGGTCACAGGACGGCCCGGCCCCTGCCTACCCGGAGCACAGGGTCATGCAGGGAACATGCGGGGGACACAGGGTGCCCCTCCCTCCCTCCCCTCTGTTTCCACCCTACCCGGCCATGCAGTTTCTCATTGAGTTTGGGCTCTCTCTGCTCACTCCGCTTCACCTTCAGCCACTGCACCAGGGGCTTGATGGTCAGGCCCTGGGAGACAGACATTTTCGCTGACCTATGGCCAAGCAGGGGCCCACACAGCCCCGCACTGTCCCACCCCAGTCCACTTGTGAGGGCAGAGTGGGCCCTGTCCAGGTCTGCCAAGCAGCTCAGCACTGGGAAATGTTAACTGGGCCTCTGCACGTCCACCACCCCAGAACAACACTCAGGACAACTAGGCCGTGTCCCCTGTGGGGCCACATGAAAACCTACAAAACGCTCCTAGTTACTAAAATTACAAAATCCAATTCAGGTCTGGAGTTTGGAAATGCTGGTCCCACAGTACTAGGGGCAGGGATGGGGCCACTTCAGAGCTCAGCAGCTGAGCTGCACCTGGAAGATGACTGTGAAGAAGACGACAATCAGCGTGGTGCTGACAAATAGGTTCTTCTCCTTGACCTTCTTCTCATCCAGAAGCACAACCAGAGCGTAGGCCACAGCCCCTCGAAGGCCACCATAGGACATTACCACCTGGTCAATAGTCTCCAGCTGCACCATGCGGTACCGGTTCAGGATCCAGGTCTGCAGGATGACGCCTGCAGTGGGGAAGGAGGCTCAGCTCTTCAGCCTCCACCCAGGGATGACTCAGGTGTCTGTGGTCATATGCCCCTGTGGGGCCCCTGTCCTTTGAAACTGTTCCCCTCAACCCCCAGGCAGCACCCCATCTCCAGGCTGCAAGGAAGCCTGGGTGCTCATCAGGGTTGGCGGCCAGGCTGGTCTTTGGGGCATGCCCTGGGCCCTGAATCCATGGTCCCTGAATGCCCTAGTCCTCACCAATGGCCCGGTATATGGAGATGAAGAGTAGTGTGAGCAGCACAAAGGCTGTGTTCCAGGTCCAGATGAGGGGGTCCACGGCAGAGATGCCCAAGAACATGAAGATGATGGTCTCCGCTCCACTGGCCAGCATTTTCATGGTGTAGCGTACCGTGGTGGCTGACTGCTCTGAGATGTTGGCCTTCACATACTTCTGGCAGCAGATGCCACAAAAGGTGATTCTGCGGGCAGTGGGAGGTTGTGAGGAGGCTGTTGCTTAGCGGGCCGGCCTTCGAGACTGGACCCTTTCAAAGGCCCAGCCCCAGCTGTCCCTCAGCCTGGTAGGGTCACAGGGGTCCACATCCAGGACCAATATTCTTGCATTGGTCAGACCTGCACCTTGGGGACTAGGCTTCTCCTGGGCTGGTACCCTGAGCTAGGTACCCTCTGCTGCCCTCTGCCCCATCCCTGGGCCTGCATACCCAGAATCTCAGCAACCTGTTCCTGAGCCTCAAGCAGTAGCCCCTATATCTATGCATGGCCCCAACAGACCATTGGCGGCTTCTGGGCCATTCCAGCCTTGAGGAAGCCCTGTCTAAGCAAAGTGCTGCATGCCTAAGGGGATGGGCCAGGCCTCCAAGATCATGTGTACTCTCTCTGCCCCCAACCATCCCTCAGAAGGCTCTGTAGCTGCAGACAATTCTGCAGAAACACCCACTCCTTATTTAAAATTAAACAAGTAAAATTCCTCAACCCACATGATAAATTTCCACCCAGCTCGGGGACTAGGCAGCTGGAATGTGTGCTCTAAAGGTCATGCCCAAGGAGGGCAGGGTGGGTCCACCCTGCATCTCCTGCCATGGTGGCTGGGTTTGAATGGCTGGGCATGAACTGTGCCCACACTGACTTTCTTGAGGAAAGTCTCTGGCTGCCATCCAGCCGGCACAGGAGTGTTGCTCAAGCTCCAGGATCCATGCACAGCTAGGGACTTACGCCAGGATGGCCGACAGGGACAGCATCTCAGATGTGAGGTAGGACAGGTAGGAGATGATGAAGACAAAGCCGGGCTCGATGATGCGCACGTGCTTGGTGAAGCGGGTCACCAGGGACAGCAGGAAGGCGAAGATCACCCCCACCAACGTGCCCCCCAGGCTCACCACGAAGAAGGACACTGCAAGGGACAGGGTACAGCTGAGGCGCCTGACTGGCCCTTTGTGCAGGGCGTGGGCAAGGCCACGCCACTTGGGTTGCCCTTCGGGGCCTTTCCTCATGAGGGTTGCCTGGCAACTACCCACAGAGGTCCAAGAGCCCAGGAACTGGCCAGTCCCTGCTCTCTGGGGAAAGGGTCCCATCTCAGAATCATCTCAGAGCAGAAAGGAGTGGAAGATGGTGTCTTGGTCACTAGGAACCCCAGACCCCATTGGGGAACATTACCCAGATGCAACCCTGTGGCTTGGCCTTGCAGCAAGGACCAGGCTCCATGTCTTCTGACACTGTCCGTCTGTCCCTTCCTGGGAGGCCCAGGCTGACAGTCATCCCTGCCCAGGGAGCCACCCAGAATCCTTCGGGACCCATGTTGTGTTTTCGAGGTGTCTGGGAAGGGGGCATGCACAGGGCTCAGTTCTACAACTGTAAAGGTTTGATCCAAATTGTGCCCCATATCCTCGCAGGTGAGGCTTTTGGAAGGTGATTGGATCACAGGGTGCTAAATTCATCTGATTAACCCATCAATAAATTCACAGCTGGAGAGGAGGTGGTTGTGGGGTGTGACCTGTGGGGTGTCTTGTCCCCACCTCCCCCTCCCCTCTCTTTTCCTTAGGCTCCTTCTCTCCTCTTCCCTCCCTCTCTGCTTCCTGGCTGCCATGATGTGAACAGCTGTCCTCTACCAGGCCCTTCCACCAAGCCATTTCTCCTTGGAGCCATCTCACCATGGATAGAACTCTCTGAAACTGGGAGCCAGAAAAACCTCCCCACCTCTAAGTTGTATTTTCCCTCAACAGCGGAAAGCTAGCCAATATAGCAGTGGAATGGAAATGGCTTTTCCTGCTGGGGCAGTAGGTTGCAGAGTGGCAGAGGACAGGCCTGAGAGTAGGCAAATAGGGCCTGCCAGTTACATACCTATTCCCTTCACGCAGTCCACACCTGTCACCTTGTCACCACCAAGGGTCACAAAAGACTCAAACACATTATACAGGACCTGAGAGACAGAAGAGGTAACGTGTCTGGTCAGCTTGTGCTGGCAGCTGGCCCTTCTGCTTCCCAGTGCCCAATCTCACAGACGTAGGCCCTGTGTGGCACTGCAGCAGTGCAGACCTTAGAAGGAAAGTTGGTGTAGGTGAGTGACTGTCAATAGGAAGAGGGCAGAAGACGAGCAGCAAGAGGGATAAGTAGGTGAGAGAATGTTCTGGAAATGGCCAAGCTGGTGCAGGAGCTGCTGGCTGAATGTCTGAAGTCTCAGTGGGTTCCTAGCTGCCCCTGAGAGCAGTGTGAGCTCTGGTGAACACGCTGAGGGCCCTGTCCTGTCCTGACTCGAGGGGATGCAAGAAGTAGGAGTTCAGGACCCTGATCACCATGAGCAATCACATGTCCTCAGGGCCCGTGTGCACTCTCTGCACACATCCCCAGTCATCACTCTCTCCTCCCATGAGGACAACTTGGTGACAGGTTTGTGACTCCTCTACAGCTGTGAAGAGCAGCAGCTGCTCCTCAGTTTTGTGAACCTGCAGCTCATAGCACAGAGTACTCACCACCCACTGCCTGAGGAGCCCCAGACGCTGTCCTTTGGGGAAACAGCCCACAGAAATGGCAGCTTTGGCTTCCTTGACTCCTCTGAGGGGCTGAATGTGCCCCTCTAAATTCACTTGTTGAGTCCTGACTCCAGGATCTCAAAATGTGCCTGGGTATGACAATGGGGCCTCTGTAGACATGACTGAGGTAAAAGAGAGTCACCCCGATGGGCCTAACCCAACTTGACTGGGGTCCTCCTGAAGAGAGGAGGTCAGGCACAGACATACAAGGAGGGACATTCCTGTGAGGACACAGGGAGGAGATGGCATCCACATGCCCAAAAGAGACACAGAAGAGTCACCCCCTGCACCCTGACCTCCAACTCCAGCCTCTGATTTAAGGCCTGGCAGCAGAAAATTACAATCCCTATGAGATTTTGTTGTTTATACATCTACTTTCAGGAGGTCAGGAAGGGGTGGCACCAAATGTGGGTCACTGCTGACATCCCTTGCTGTGGGACAGCAGCTTCAGGTCCACAACAGTGAAAAAGTGAAGGAAAGGGAAGGATTGAAGCACCAGAGCATTGAGTTAGGAGGGAGCCCAGGCCAGACTTCCGGGTACTAGAGGGTGAGGTCACATGCACCCACACACCAGGTGCCATCAGCAAGTACAGTCAAGCACCCACCTAGGGGAGGCATCCTGGGCTGCTGCCCCACTGGACAAGGGTCATCTGTGCAGGGAAGATCCCTCAGTCTTGCTTACTGACCCCAGGGACATGGGTGATGTCTACTGAGCCCCAGGTCCCTGGCCTCCCCATAACCATAACTGAAATAGTGTTTTGTCCTCGAGGGCCCGCCTGTTGCTCACCACAGTCACAGCATCGTTCAGCAGTGACTCCCCAAAGACAATGATGAACAGGACCTCATTGACGTGGACTTCCTCAAACACAGCCAGGACAGCCACTGGGTCCACAGCAGCGATAAGACTGCCGAACAACAGGAAGTCCAGGAGCCCGATCTGCAGGTCGCCTGCAGGACAAGCCAGCCATGTAGAAGAGCCCAGCATGGGCCCTGCTGGAACAAGAGCCAGGCAGCCAGGGTAGGGGCTTCTGGCCTCTGCCACCAGCCCAACTTCACAGCCCCAGGGAGAGGTGGGGAACACCTGTGCTGCCCCATGCTGCAACTGGAGATGGGGCCAAGGACCCTCAGGGACAGCCGGAGGGAGCCCATGGCCAGACGCCCCCAGGATACCAAGGCAGCTGGGTCCTTACAAGGCCTTTGATCTCTCTCCTGGGCTGGGTCAGAACTGCCAAGGTACAAGACTGCCTGGGAGGTTAGTGCCCGAAGGTCAGGGGGCAGTGAACACTGAGATTCCTGTGAACCCCAAAGCCCAGCAGCTTCCAGCCAGCATCACAGTGACCTGCAGTTCCCTACTGTCACACAGCCCTGCTGGCCTTCCAGATGCAAACACATTCAAGGCCAGGTGTGAAACGGCCATGGCCCAGGCAGCCTCTGGCTCCAGGACTCTGCCGGACCCTGCAATACATCCTAGAAACCAGCTGCTCCCCACCAGAGTGCAGCTGGGCCCTGTGTGGGCAGTCCACACTCTGACCCTGCCAGGAGCGCCTGACTCGGCAGGAAGCAGGCCGGACTCTGTGCTCCCCTTTTTACTGCCGGCCAAAAGACCAGTGACTTTGCCCACCACAGGGGCCTCTGCACGGCCCAGGCTGACTATTCCTGAGTGGATGCGGTGGGCACAGCAGGTACAGCAGGTACACCAGGCCTTGACCACTGTCTGCAGAGACCAGTTGCTGCCTGCCCAGCTCCATTGCCTCCCAGAGAAGACGACTGATGCCCAGCCTTGGCTAGCTGAGTTTCAAGAGCTGAGCAGGCCACCCACATCTGTGTCCACGTCTGTGGGAAGTGGCCCTGCCTCTCCTATGTGACCAACATGGATGGTGACACTTGTTCTGCAGGACACTGTCATAGGACAGGCTGTGGAGCTCACAGAATGGACCTGTTTGCCACTGCTTAGTTGCTGGCACTTTAATACCTACGCCTTTTATCACGCGGCCATTGGTTTCATGAAAGCCAGGCGCAGGGTCCACTGGGCAGGGCGCGGACCCCTACAGACTTGTTCAGCCATGGGAGGGCAGCAACTGGGACACAGATGTGCCAGCAACCCCTCAGGCTTCTCTTCTGCCCTCAGTACAACCCAGGGTACCACGTCCAGCACCTGGCAGTGTTGGCTGCCAGATGAGGACAAGTGTGACCCTTGCGGGGCTGTGGGCATTGGTCCAGGAGTCCCTGCGCCAGCCCCTGAGGCAGCCGTCGTCCTGGGAGTCCTGACTACAGCACTACCTGTGACCGGGACCCCACCCCACCACACACCCACCAGACATGCTCCCTGGTGGGCTCTGGGCGATGCTGGATGGCAGGAGCACTTGAGGGAATGCCCTGTGGGGGACACAGTCTCAAGGGACAGATGCACCCAGAGTGACTGTGCCCCTTCTGTTCACAGTCTCCTTAGTTTCAAAGCTGTTTTCCCCTTTGACTGGACCTCAGGACACAATCCCACCAGGGGACCCAGGGAACACTGGGCTCTGAGCACCCCTCCTCGCCCCTCTGCCCCAGCACAGCAAGCTGGCTTGCCCAATAGGCCACGAGGACTCACCCATCAGGCCACTGCGGAAGACACCGTAGAGCGACAGGCCCGTGGTGGCCGCATTCCACACAGTGCCAATGACCGCATACAACAGGATGGTCCCCAGGTTGCCGAAGAACAGCCGGTTAGGCATGAAGTAGCCAGCGTCCAGCACGATGGGGGGCAGCAGGTAGAAGAAGAAGAGCGTGGGCGTCAGCGTGAAGGAGGCGATGTGGTCAGCCGCCCAGACAATGCCCCCCAACACCAGGCCCAGCACGATGAGCAGCGCACTCTCAGGCACAATGCTGGTGACCTTGTGGGACAGGTGGAACACTGTGGGCAGGAGAGGAGGGTCAGGGTTGTTCAGGGGGAGGGGAGGGAGTCAGCTGGGGAGCAGGGTCCCTCCCAGGGCGGCTCCCATGGGAACAGGCTCAGGTCCTCATTCCAGGTCCCTGAGGCACCTGCAAAGGCCCTCCCTGCCGCCCATCCAGGCAGCTTGACAGGGACGGGATGACAACGCCCCCCTGAAGCTGGCACCTAAAGACAGGGCCCCACAGGCTGGTGTCCAGGGAGGGAGATTGGACTGGGGGAACAACTGCCCCATGGCCCCAGGAAGTGCAGCCTGACCCTGCTTCTGACACCCACTGGCCACCATTCTGTGCACCTGGGGCCACAGCTGCTCCACTGTGACCTCCTTTGGGGTCTATGGTTGTCCCCTCCTCTGGGGTCGCAGTCCCCTCCCTGGGTCACAGCTCCCAGGAGCAGGCCCTGAGGAAGGGTCCCCACATTCAAGCTTGCAGCAGTGGTTGACAGTCCTGCCTGTGGCCAGCTCAGCTCTGCCTGGGCCACATCGCTCTCTTCCATTTGGACATGGGAAACAAGTGACCAGGATTTCTGTCTTAAACTGGATTTCAAAACAGCTGGGGTGGTGACACTTCAGGGTGATTGCCCCAGCTTAAGCAATGTGTGGCATGGTGTCTCTCAGCACTGCAGTCTCATTATTGATGTGACTTCTTTGAGTCTCAGAGGAAGGTTGTTCTGAAACACTGAGGCCCTGACTGGGCCCAGAGCAGAGGGAGGAGCACAGCAACCCCATCCGGGGGAGGGTGGGGGCGGCAGGGTGGCAGGGTCATGAGCTGGGTCCCAGGACCCACACTTCCTCACTGAGCAGCCTGGATTGGGCTCCCAGGCCTGCTTCTCCATGTGCAACAGGGTGACTGCTGGAACTGGATGGATGCCACACACAACCCTGCATCAAATGCCAGGTGCTGCCCTCCCTGAGCCTAGGTGAGAAGCACAGCACCAGGGCATCTGTCTGCACCACTGCAGCCTTTGGCCCTTGTCCATCACCAGGACGAGGCTCAGCCTGGTGCACCATTGGTCACTCCAGATTTGGAAACTCCAGCAGCAGAGGCAGAGGAGTCCCCACATCCTCCAGTACCGCCGTGTGCTGGCTGCTCTTCCTGCACTGACTGAGGAGGCTCAATTTCCCTCCCAGTTCAAACAGTGGGAGCCAGCACCACATGGTGGCAACTACCAAAGCACATTGGGCACACAGGAATGCATCGCAGATGGTGACCACCCAGAATGAAAGAGGCTGCAGGGACCTTGGAGGGCCAGTTCCCTGGAACCTCAGAGTCTTGCCTGTGCCTGGCAGAGAGACAGGCCACCATGTGGGAGAGGAGGCTCTGCCCCTGGCCGGTGAGCACCACTCTCTAGACAGGCAGCATAGAGCTCACAGGACCGAGCAGCACCCGGCCCAGGAATCCGCATTCAGGACTCCTCAGCCTGGAGTCGTGCTATGGACCCTGAACCCAGGGCGGAGGTGGCCAAGGGCACATGCTCCCTGCTCTGAGTCTCCTGATTCCTTATCTTGACCGGAGATGACCCAACGGTGCTGCGCTTTGTTCTTCCCATGCTGTGATCCTGGGTTCGGTGTCCAAAGCTGTGCTCAGAAAGACCAAGGCCCTGCCCCAAGCCAGCACCCTTCTGCAACTCCCATATGCCCCAGAGTGGGGTGGCTCCTTTCTCCCTGACAGGATGCGTGACCTTGGTGGTGTCCCTGATCCCCAGAGCCCCAAGCACAGCACCTGCTGGAGGCTGTGCTGATCCTGCCTGGATCTCCTCCATGATCTTGTGTTTATCTCTCTTCATGTCTGGACTGGCAGGGATCACTTACACTTGTGACAGCTGAGACCCCGCCCTGACCCCCATTCCCAGGGGCCGAGGGCCCTGCTCTCCGTGCTTGCCACAGGTTAGACAGAAGAATGAGATACCTCTGAGTTCCAGCCTCACCCCTCTGTGAGGCAACCATGCAATCATCTGCACAGGACTCAGATCTGTGCCGTGATCCCTCCCCAGACTGGGGGTTCGCAGAGATTGCACCTTTGTGAAGTTCAGGGAGGCTCTGGAAGTCATCTCAAAGCAGCAGCACAACACTACCCTTCGGGAGCTCCAAGGACACATGCTGCTACCCACTGGTCCTCCTCAAGTCCTGCTTGGCAGCTGATGACTGTAGGATGTCATTTGTTGGGAGCTTACATGGATAGAGAGCAGGCTGGCTCCATACCAAACCTGCTTGCTCACAAGCAGACCCTGAAAACCCACAGAAAAAGTAACTGGCTCTTTTAACTCCAGAGAAAAGCAAATGTCCACGTGCAGTGTAGATAGGAGTGTGGAGTGCTTGCAACTCTTTGCCATGCCCATCTCCCCACTGGCATCTCCAGGGGATGGCACCCAGCCTCCTGCACCGAGAGCCCAGTCCGGCCATCTTCCCGTGCGTGTCTTTCCTTTCCTGTGAGCTGTTTATTTGCAGACCTTGCTGGCTTCTTCGTCTTCTCTGATTCCTGGCTCTTCTTGGGCTGAGACCTCTGCCTGCCTGCAAGATGTCTGTTCTTGACACCACATCTGAGTATGACAGGACAGCGGCGAGCCCCCGGTGCCCCACCTCTCAGGCCTGCATGTGTCCGTCCTCTTTGCTCTTCATCCGACCAGGGTCAGGCTCTCCTGGGTGCACCAAGCCTTGCCATCTTCTGACCTCGTTCTCTCTGCTCTGGAGCTGTAAACCCCAACTCTGTCCTCGACTGCAGGCCCTGTCCCATCCTGTGAGAATGTGTCCCATCCTGTGGAAATGGGCCTGAGACCACCTCCGGACTAGGTTGGGCAGGGTGGCTACTGGGGCCATGAAGCCTAGGCCCAGGGGACACCACCTCTGAGCTGCGGAAAGGGCTCCAACAGCTGGCTCTGCCTCTTCCACAGTGGCGCTGCTTGTTTCTTTGTTTTTCTGCCTGGGTGTCAGAAGCCACTTCTCACCTCCAGGTTGGCCTGGTTGCAAGCACAGAGTTCTTCACGGCCTCACCCCTTGCAGCTGTGGCTTTGTTCTTCCTGCCCTTCCCAGCATCCTGGAGCTCTGGACCATGCGCTGTCCCCGTGTGCATCTCCTCTCCAAGAGCCTCACCATCTTGGCCTTTTCTCCCAAGTCTCGGCTGCACATAGTGTGCACTCTCATGGTCCGGTCCTGAACCAGGGCAGGTCCCAGGGCCAGCGCCCTCGGAACACCCCTGGCCCGGGCGGTCTGGCCTTGTGACTGCCTCTTGGGTGCAGACAAGTGGCCGTCTGCCAGTGGCTCAGCATTAGGAGGAGCATGGTGACATTTCAGGCATCAGAGCCTCCTCTTACCAGCTGGCCTGCAGCTGAGCACCCACATCGGGGTGCAGGGTTGATAGGTAGGGGCATCCACAGGCATGAGGCTGGTTCTGACTTGCTGCAGTCTGGTGTTTGGGGACATGAGTGGGAGGGTGCAGTTGCTTGGCACATCAGATCTCCATCCCTCGTGCACCTTGCATCCATGGCACTGATGCACAACATTCTTTCTGGCACTGAGGACTCGGGCGCTGCTATTCTCAGTCACGTGGGCCCTCAGGGAGCAAAGAGGCTTCAGGGGTGACTGCAACCATCTCCATCTGCACGCAGCATCCTCTCACATTGCTAGGCCTGGCCTTGGGGCCGCGCAAAACCAGTGCGGTGTGGGGCAGTATGAACAACCCAGGGTCTCTCAGAGGACAGAAAGAAGTACTAAGGGGTCAGAAACAGTGAGGGACAGTGGGGACGAGAGGATGGATACCCAGGAATGAGTGGCCGCAGGGCCGAGAGTCACAGGTAATTAAGCACAGAATGGCATAGATGCCAGATGATGACAACAGGGCAGGGTGCTTTAACTTTAATTACAAACCCTCTGGTTGAAGGCGCCTGGCCAGCCAGGGAACTCGCTGAGCCTCGCTGCCCCTGGCCCGGTCTCCCACTGCCAAGGATCTCTCAAGGTGACAGCTGGTTTAGCTGAGTCCACGCAAACTCAGGACACAGTCAACCCTCTGGTTTTACTTTAACACACACGAGCCCAGGAGAATTAGACTGTGCCTAATGAGCCAAGGGGACCAGAAAGGGGAGGGGGACGGGGACAGAGAGTGGGCCAGGGCAGACACAGGCCAGGCACACACATGGGCGCAGCTGCAAAAGGACACGTGGACATATTCATACACACACACACACGGACACAGAGACACACGCGTGGACCCTATGGACACACAGATACACACCACACATGGACACAGACACACAGAGACACACACCTACAGACACGAAGAGGCACATGGACACACAGAAACACAGATGCACAGAGACACACAGACAGACCAGACACATACACTCACACCCAAACGCACACGGGCACACACTGACATGGGCTTCCTTGTGCTATCCGAGGACAGGGCTGGCTTGTACCTCTGGACCCAGCTCACAGTTGCAGACCCGCCCTCCAGCCTCGACACACTGGTCCCAGCTGTGTGGACTCGGCACATGTGAGAGTTACAGCAAGGGTGTCAGTACCAGCTGGGGCAGCAGGTGAAGAGAGTGATACCCATCCCTAGTCCTCACAGACATGCCTCAACTGCCCTGCCCTGCCTGCGCCCAGCTCACACCACCTAGGCGGTAAGGCGGTGGCTCCTGGCCCCTCGGGGCAAGGCCTACACCCATACCTGTGAGGTGCTCTGGGTGTCACTTGCAACGCCCAGCAGAGCTCATCCACATTTAAACTGGAAAGGAAACCACAAGGCCTTCTCAGGAGGCATGGGGCCCCTCACCCTGGTCCCCGTTCCTCAGCCTGCACAGAGACGCTGCCCGTCCTTTGCCTGCAGGGCTGCCTCCTCTCGAAACCACAGAGTGACTGCTTGAACTAATTCACAACCTCACTCCAATCAGCTCCCTACTCATGTTTGTAGACGACACTGCTCAAACAGCTGAGTGCAGCCCCAGTGCTCTGCTTCCTTGTGACCTCTGTCACCCATAGAAGTGCCATTGGGCAAGGAGGCTCGAGGGATGGAGGTCTGGGACTGGGGAGTGGGGGCCGGGCAGCCACCTGGTTTCTCAGGGGCTCCCGCACCTGGACTCAAGCAGTGTAGGGGGAAAGTGGCAAGGTAGAGCCTGGAGTTCCAGGGTTGGCTCCAGGCACAGTGCAAGGCCTGCGTGCAACTGAATTAGGAAGAATGCTCACCCTGTGTGCAGGTCCAGCGCAGGGAGAAGCACACAGAGGGGACCACACCACGGGTAAACAACATGTATCCACAGCAACACAGGCACTGACTCCTCAGGAAAACTGATGCACAGAGGCTTGGGGAGGTGGGGATCCCAAAAGCCATGGACAGCAAGGCAGCTGTGATGCCATATCTACATGCCCTTGGTGGAGCCCTGACAGCCACTCAACTCCTGATGGCCACCACTTATAAAGCATGGCAGGGCTCCAGGTTTGCTTTCTGTTACCGAATGATGGCCGGGACTTGATGAAAAGGACACACAGATTTCACAATCTCATTCACAGGGAGAGACAGGGGAGGAGCTCCTATTAACACACCTCTACTGGAGCAAAAAATGAACTCTGAAAATGTGTAAACACAGACAGATAAGAAGGACTGAGCACAGAGGAGAAAGCCAGCCCTGGGAAAGGGCATCCCAGAGACCCCTGTTCCTTTGTCGTCTTTTCCCAGATGCAGGTCCCACTGTTTGGCTACAGAGTCTCGGGTGACCACTGCCCCTGAATGAGGGCAGGTCTCTGGAAGGAAAGAACCAGAACAAGAGTCTTGAGTTCCCTGTGCCAACAAATCTGCAGCTACTCCCTGCAATTCCCTGTTAACTTGCAGAGGAGCCGGGTAGGTCTGTGGCTCCTGACAGAAGCTGAAGGGACAGAGCCGAGAGGGCACTTGCCACCAGCACAGAGTGACAGCTGCTGGTCTGCCATCCACTCTGGCCAGCTGCCTGGTGGACAGCAGCCACGGCCCAGATCAGTCATTTCCAGAGGAACTTCACCACGTGTGGAGTCCCCACCGTCTGTCCCATACCCTGGATGCCATCCGCCGGTACCAGACATGTGAAGAAACAGGAAACAGACCAACCTGACAGTCAACGATAGAGACCTCAGCCAACCTAGAGGCAAATTAGCAGCTAAGGACTTCAACACGGCTGCTACAAGTGTGCTCGTGGGGGAAAGAAAGAAAAATAAGATTGTCTTTAATTTAAACGGTCAGGGTTGGCCATGGAAGAGAATGGAGTTTGGCAAATTTTCTCTAAGGAGCAGGCGGTCACACTGTAGATGTGTGGGCTGCACTGTGTAGTTCACAAGGACACACACAGAGCCACAGTGCCCAGACCCCATGGGCAGGCAGTGAGCAGTGTCCCAGTGAATGCTGTTGCAGAAACAGGATCTGCCAGTGGCCCTCATCTTCTGAGACTAATATGCAAGTAATCAAAGGAGCCTGATGGAAGTTCTAGAATTGAAGAGCATAGCATCTGAAATAAAAACTCAGTGGCTAGATTTAGAGCCTAGAAATGGAAGAAGAGACCATGAACTAGAGACAGATCAATAGGAATAATCCAATCTGGAGCACAGAGAGAAAAGCAGATTTTAAATTGAGAATGACAAAGCTGTGGACACTCTGTGAAGCATCAGAAAGCTCAGCATCTGCAAGTGGTATCCAGAAAAAGAGGAGCGAGAGGGGGCACAGGGCATTTTGAAGCAATTATGGTCAAAAGCAGCCTCGATTTAGTCCAGGCATTGACTTATAGATTTGGGAAATTCTGCATGCTACACAGGATAAATACAAATGAGGTCATTCCACAGGCATAGTGTGGTCTAGCCATTGTAGATAAAAATAAGGAAGTCCTGAAATGTATCCAAGTTACCAGTTAAAGTCTTCCTTCCCACTGTCCCCCATCAAGGGCATGCAAGGGCTGGGGCCATGGGAAAGCTCCTCCTGCCACTCTCCCTGGGCTGGATTGACTGTCTCTGGGGCTGGCGGTCCAGCAGATGCCCTGTTTCTCGGGACCCCCGGTTTCCACCGTCTACCATCTCCACCATCTCTCACCTTGTCCTTATGCTATCTCAATGACTGAGAAGCAGGAATCATGAAAGGTGTTCTAGCTCATCACAGAGACTTAGCACTTCTGTTTCCCTCGGGTTTATCAACAACCCTAGGGGGCCTCGCTCGGCTGCACACCAACGGGACAAAGTCCTGCATGCACCCATCCTGGGGGAGCTGGGCCTCCAGCACCGCTGTGTCCCTAGGGGTCTATCCTTTCTCTAGGTGTGTGGACAGATTTCCGACACTGCCCAAAGGACATGACAGTGCGAGGGCTCGGAGCTCCAGCTCTGGACAGGCCGAGTTCTGATCTTACCCTGCTTGTACACAGGTACTGTCCCAGGAAGTGTTACCTGTCCTTCCCCTGCCTTGGTTTCTCTTCCAGAACAAGGGAGACCAGCCACCTGAGGTTTGGCAGCATCTTAGAATATAGTGTCCCAGAGTAACTAGGCCTCAGGTCCTGCAGGGCCCACTGCAGGAGACATGGGCTGTGCCTTTGAGAGGTAGCAAATGGCCAGTCAGGAGCTTCCTGCAGTCCACTGCACCAGTGCCCGGGGTCCCCACGCTGGGCCCTGTGGACACCCAAACCCCACCCTCAGCACTGACCGGGGGCTGAGAGACAAGTGAGACCTGTGGATGCAGCCAGGGTAGTTCAGCCCAGTGTCCCTCTGGCCCAGATCTGTATCCTCGGAGAGGTTCCTGTCCCCTGGACACGCAGGTCTCACCCTGTCCCCAGTGTCCCTGCTGGGGTCACCACCTGGCCAGTAGGTCCTGAGGGCAGGGAGCTCATTGTGGAGGGCAGTGTGGAAATGGAGGCTATGTGGGCCCAACCGTGACACTGCCACTGTGCAGAGAGCCAGCAGGCCACAGCAGGGTAGCACAGACCTTACATGGTGTGGAAAAGGTAGGAGGCCCAGCAACTGCAACCAGCATCCTCCACAGAACCCTGAGTGCCAGGAACACGGAGTGTCCACCATAGAGTGGGAGCCACAGGGAGTAGGCCAGCCTGGACAGTGACCATGTGAAGTGCATCTTCAGACTGGGCCCAGGGACAAGAAGGCTCGGAGAGCTTCAGGATTTGCTCAGGGATTCTCCAGGGAAGAGTCCTCAGTCTTGCTGACCTTTGAGACTTCACATGGAAAATCTCCTATGATGAATGTTATCACTATGCACATCTAAAATGTACCATTAAAATAAAAAAAAAAAGATAAAGACATTTCTCAACCTGAAAAAAAAAAAAGAAAAATCTCGGCAAAGCTGCTGTCTTCAAGGACTTGGGGCAGATAGACTGTGGCCATGTCCCAAGGCCTTGTGCACAGGCCTGTGCCACTCACATGGCCACAGCCATTACCATGAGGGAGCTCCCAGTTTGTCCCCCATGCCAGGACTTTGTCACAGCTGCATCCTGCACAGAGCAGGAGTGAGGGGCTGGGGAGTCAGCTCAGTGGTTAGAGCGTTTGCCTTACAAGCACAAGGCCCTGAGTTCAATCCCCAGCACCAAAACAACAATAACAATGAAAGAACAGAGTAGGAGATTGGCGTTTAGGTGGCACTGGAGCCCCGGGGCCCCAACAGGGCTGGGTCTGCGCAGCCCTGTGGCCCGCAGGCCATCTCATGGCAGCTTTGCTTCTGACACAGCAAGATCAGGGCCCAGGACTCTCCCAGTACCCCCTGCCACCCCCTTGCTGTGGGGCTCCCCCAGAGTCAGTGGGGCACAGGCAGCCCTTCTCTGTGGGGCTAGAAGTCCACAGTCCCTGCACTGATGCCTTGCAGGCACCTGTTGGGCCACTTCAGAGTGGGTGGTTTCATGTCTTGGACTTGGTCCCCATGTAAGACGATAATCTTGCTTTTCTGGGCTGCTGTGAGGATGAAAACCAGCTCCCTGCACCCAGGTGGCCTGGCTTTGTTCTCCAACCGGAAGAAAACAAAAAGGGCAGGGTGCTTGTTGTCTCTATCTTCGGGCCTGGGCCAACGGGAAGCAGGGTAAAAGGTGCTGGGGTCCCTGTCTCCCATGGACACCACAGCCAGCACACAACCCAGCCTGGCTCCCATGCAGCTTGGTGTCTCCAGCACACAGCTCAGCCAGGTCTGGCCTTGGAGTCTCAGGCAATGGCACAGAGCACATTCACAGCAGAAAACCAGGAAAACAAAAACAAGAAGGAAGCGCAGCTCAGGAAACTTGAGAGCATGCATATAAAGCCCAGAAACAGACCTGTGCTACGCAGTGGACCCACCTTTCCCAAAGGAGCAACGGAAACTCAACCGAGAACAGAGATTTCAACAAATGGCACCAGAACAATTTAGGTGCATCCGCCTGTGTAACAGTGAATCTAGACACACTTTACACCGTTCCTTAAAAACTAACTCAAGGTAAACCAAAGACATAGACAGAAAGCACAAACCATTAAACTTCTAGAAGATGACATGAAAGAAAATCCAGATGTCCTTGGGTTTGGTGACAAGTTTTTAAATATAGTGCCAAAACCATGATCCATAAAAGAAAGAATTGATAAGTTTGGCTTCATCAAAATTAAAAACTTTTACCAAGGCACTACTTTTTTTGGGGGGGAAGAGGGTGGTACCAGGGTTTGGACCCAAGGCACTGAGCTATAGCCCCAGCTACTTATTTATTTATTTAGCAACAAGGTCTTGCTTAGTCTCTAAGTTGCCCAGTCTGGGCTTGAACTTGCAATCCTCCTGCCTCAGCCTTCCAGAGTGTCAGGATTACAGTCACCACCTTGCCTAGTTAGAAGGCACTTTAATAGTGAAAAACACAACCCAGACTAGGAGAAAATATATGCAAAAGACATATCTGAGAAAGGCAAAAATATACAAAGAACTCTAAAAAGCCAGTAAGCCAACTGCTCAATTCAAAAATGGTCCAAATGTCAAAGCAGACCCTTCACCAAAAATTCACAAATGGTAGTTGGGCAGGTGAAAAGACACTCCAGTCATGTGTCACCAAGGCCTGCAGTCAGAACCGCAGTGAGTGCTGCCATGTGCCCACTGGAGTGGCCGGAGCCCAGGACATTGCCGTGCCACACCCTCCCATGCACGGGGGACAAGAGCTTGGCCTGCAGCTGGTGCAAACAGCCACCGCCTCAGATGCCATTTGGTTGCATGCCCCCACCTCACAATCCAAGATCATTTTCCACAGCGTTTCCCAGAGGAGCTGAGACTGCGTCCACATACTGCCCACACACAGATGCTGTGGTAGCTTCACTCATGATTGCCAGAGCAAGGAAGCAGCCATGATGCCTCAGCAGGTGGGGGAGCCACCGTGGCACCTGCAGATGTTGGGGTGTCACTTTGCACCAAGAAGAAAGGTGCTCTTGAGGCAGAAGCAGCTGCGAAGGATTTCAACCCCCTATTCCTGGTGAAAGAAGCCGGGTGCAAGGGCTGCACCCTGTGCTTCCAATGCCACCATGTTCTGGAAAAGGCAAAGCAATGAAGACAGGAGGAAGACAAGTGGATGTCAGGGCTTGGAGAGGTTGGGTCACACAGGTGGAGCCCAACAGACTTTCACTGCCGTGGACATGACAGGGGCAGCCACCTGCCTCGTGCATCTGTCCCAAGTGCCAGTCATGAAGCCAGGTGAAATTTGGACCTTAGTAAATGCGACAAACCTCACTCCAATGCCAGTCATTTACAGTAGGGGACGACGGTTTACACAGGGAATTCTGTACACTTAGACCTTTCCTGAAAAATTAAACCTGTTGTTTTGTTCCGCTTTGCAGAGCTGGGGATTGAACCCAGGACCTCTCACAGCCTAGGCAAGTGTGCTAACCACTGAGCCACAGCCACAACCCTGTCCACTGATTGTTCTAAGAAGCAGCACCACTGAGGCAGGAGAGTGCTCCCCTGGGGTGGCCATGAGGAATGAGGCCAGAGTAGGGACAGTGGCAGAGTGCTGGGACAGGAGCAGGAGCAGGCTGGTGATGCTATTTGTGAACTAAGGATGGAATTTCAGGCCATCTCCAGCTGTCAACTGCAATTCCATTTGCTGGCTGTGCCCTCAGATTTCACAAAAGTAGAGCAATTGAAAGGCCCACATTTCACTGGACAATAACAGGAGGAAAACGGTGTGGGTGCTCCAAGGTGTCTCCTGCAATCAAACCAGAAGAGCAAGAACTTGGGCCTGCCAGATGCAGCCAGGGGACAGGAGGGTTGGGAACCTGGCGCAGGCCTGGTGGGTGTGGGCTGTGCTCAGGGCCTTCCTCTCAGGCCAAGCCAGACCTTGGAGCAGGCAGGTGGGCACCAGTGGGAACAGGTGTGAGCGTGCCGGGTGTGCCTGTGTGCTGTGAGCAGAGCAAAGCCCTAGCCCACAAAACCAGCTGCAGTGGCTCCAGCCAATGCAAAGCCAGGGCCCCCTGGAGCCTTCTGCCCTTGTTGAGGTGCCAGGCACAAGGGGCTTTGCCTCTGCGGTTTGTGCTGACCAACTGGACCAGGCACAGTGACCGCCTGAGTTTCATGTCCACATCCCCCTCGCTGCCTACAGCTCCCACAAGGCCCAGACTCCATGGGAAACGTGCAGCCCCTCAGGGGACACAGTGGATAGGAGTGGAGTACTGGGAGGGTGACCCCAAGGGTCAGTTTTCAGGTGAGCAGGGCAGCACACCTGTCCATGTCCACAGCCAGCCTCGTGGGTCCTGACCACGGAGCCCCTTGCCCTTAGCCACCACTGATGCCAAGAGGGACCCTGTGACTGCAGCATGCCCTTGCTGCCAGTCCCCACCCCAGCATGCCCACACAGCATTTACACATACTGTGGTGTGCACACACACACCACAGGTGCCACACATACTGTGGTGCTCTCACACCATGGGTGCTCTCACATACCACATGTGCATGCCCCCCCAAGTGTTGCACGCACACCACAGCATGCACATGTACCACACATGTACATCTACCTGACAGCATGCACTCCCTGCTCATGGCTAGCACATCCCCATCCCCTCCACACAACTTGTGGCACAAGCACTGTCATCCACACAGCTGTGGTGGGTGGGAGGTGGCCAGGGCTATGCTGTGGGAGGACACCCTTCACCTTCCCTGGGACAATGACAAAGACAACAGCCTCCACCTGGGATATCTCAAGGTGCACGAATTTGTCCTGGGGTGCATAAGTGAGTCTGTCTCATGTGACCCCTCACAGGGAGCCTGCAGGTACCCGCCGTGGATTGGGGTGAATAGCCTCACACAGTTTTGTGGCCTGTGCGGTGCGTGGGTTGGTGACAGACTGTGCCCTTGGGGCCCCTGCGGAAGGCATCACAGCCCGGACTAGGGTAGCTTGGCCTGAACAGGAGCCCAGGCCATGCCAGCTGCAGCCATGGGCTCAGTCTCCACTGTGAGAAGGCCCTGGGTCCTGTCTGGGACAGATGACTTCCAGTCAGTTCTCTTCCACACTAGAATTAGCCTTCAGCTCTTGAAACACCAGGATCAAACCCAGAAAGTCCCAGGGATGGGGAGCCCAGCCAGCACAGAGGGTCTTTTCTAGATGGAGACCAAGGAGTCAAGTTGGACCAGGACACCTGCAGAATGATTCCCATCAAGGGCAGACACAGAGGAGGCAGGACCAGGGTGGGTGGGGGCAGGACCCAGTGGTGCTCTTATAGGGCACCAGACCTCCCAAGGGCTCCCACCAGTGCCCACCTGGGGGTGGGAGTTGGCAGCTGCACTGTGTGGGGGCAGCTCCACCCCTACAGACCCCAGGTCCTAAACGTGGCCCTTGTAAGCCACCCCACACTTCACCTGGGGACTCACAGTTACGGCTGACAGTCTGGGAGGAGCCAGAGGCTGGAGGGACTGCAGCTTGCCCCATGGGCACAGGACTCGGACCAGCCGCCCAGTCTGTTAGATGCTGGGATATGGGCCAGTCAGCTCCAGGAAGGTGGTGTCTAGAGCTCTGGTCCTGAGCCAGGCTCACCACCAGGATTCTAAGCAGGTGGAGCAGCCCTGGGGACACAGAACCCCGGGTTTCCCAGCTCTAGGATGCAGATAAGGAGGAGGCCCAGAGATGGACCCTGTGCTCCCTGCCCGAAGCACCTGGCCCCAGTCTGGAATGGGATCAAAGTGGTGTCATACAGGACCCCGGAGGAGGAAGGTCCCAACATGGAGGTCAGAGCTGGTGCTCACTGTAGACGCTAGCTGCCTCCAGGGAGATGGAGTGCCCAGGGTCTTAAGAGTGACTGAGTCCAGGTCTGCTATTCAGCTGCTGGAGCAGGGCAAAGCCTCTGCCATCCCTCATGGTCAGGAATAGCCAAGGGACAGCTGGGGTGCAAGGGCTGTCCCTGATGCAGGGTGCAAGGGCTGTCCCTGTAATAACATCTGTCTGGTGCCACTCACCACCTGGGGAACCCATCTTCTCCTGGGTGCAGCCAGAAGTCCCCTCAATATGTTTACTAGGCCAACACTCCCTCAAATATGTGAGAGTGACCATGACATGACCATTCAATAGGTCCCTCCACACCCACCCTGTCCCTCATTCCTCCTTGCCCACAGGTTCCCAAGGGGCAGCAGCTGCTATGGGAAGGGACAAGGCCAAGACCAGAACCCAGGCCCAGTCTACTGCCTCATAGGCAAAGGACTTAGTTCCACAAGCTCAAACCCTCAAACCACAGAGCCACCACTCAAGGGCAGCACAAGTGTGCACATACACCACAAACTTGTGCATACATGCACATACACATATGCATGCACAAGCACGCACAAGCACACAAGATCACACACACACATGACCACATCTGGAAATGCACAGGCACCCTCCCCCATAGACACATGCAAATGCACACGTGTGTGGCCGCACGATCACACACCTACACACACCTGCACCAGCAGCAGCATGTGCATCCCACAGTCATGGTATAATCATGTATGTGGCATACACTTGCAGCGCTTGCACTTAGCACATTTCTTTCTCCCAGACCTTCAGACTACTGGCATCTATCTCACAGGCTCCTTCCACATCTGGTCTGTGCCCTCCCTCCCCACCTCTGCCCTACGTGACCAAGTTGAGCCCTGCTGCCCCTGTCCTACCAGTCTAGCCCCCATCCTGCCTCCTCCCTATCATGGTCCTTGCTGTGACAGGAGTGGGCACCAGGCCAGGGAGGGGAGACAAAGTGAGTGGCCACACCCAAGGGCACAGTTCTAAGGGCAGCACAACCCCCAGCAGCACCAAACGTCGGCGAGGTCTCAGAGCAGCCTCACAGAGCTGGTGATGCCCGCTCTTGGAATGTTTTCGAAGGCTCCTAGCACAAGCATTTCAACCTCTGCGTTCAGCCTCCAAGAAGCCCTTCCCCAGGGAGAACTCAGCCCATGGACTTTGCTCGTCCTCTCTGCAGGTGGTGAATTCTACAGGTTTCCTGATTCACCAGGATGAGTGACCAGCCCAACCCCCACCTCCGTGGAGAATAAGCCCTTCACCCTGTATCCTCAGGACCCTGGTTTTTGTCCCTGGCCAGGGCAGCTCCTAGAAATGGGCTGTGGTCCCAGGTTCCCTACCCACCAGAGGCTGAGCCAGCCAGGTGCTGCCCAGGTCGCTCCCAAGGCAGATCTTCTCTGGGGGTGCCAGAACAGACGTGACTGCCCCACCCTGGGGCAAAGTCTAGCACAGCAGCCCCAGCTGCCTGACCCCCTGTTCCTTGCACGTGCCCCCATGTGTCCCCGGTCTCCCCCACCCCGGGCCCCTGGCTCTGCCTGCCCCTGTGTGCTGGACAGGAGCCCCCTCTGCTCCTCTGGCTGCTCTGCCTGAGCCCTGCTCTTGCTCTTCCTGGGCCAGTGGCCCACAGTGGTAGGCATGGACAGGTATAGGAAGCAGAAAGGCCAGCATGGCTGAGCTCAGCAGCACTTAGCCCAGCCCAGGAGCCTCACAGGACAGTGGGCAACCAGCCAGGCACTCATTACAGCTGACCACAGCCAGGCATCCTAGTCAGGTCACCAAGGAGCAGGGGTGGCCTGTGCCCCACAGCCCCTCCCTGCCATCAGCCCTCACCTTTCCCAGCCACCCCTCTGAGCCCCACTGGACCTGGACTTAGCACAGACCTTTTTCTCATCTCAGAGTGGACTGCAAACTCACATTGTTTCCTCTATACAGAATGTATTTACAGGAAGAGCCACACAAAATCAAAAGGATATTGCTAGCGCCACACTTCCAGGTGGGCCTTGTCCTTGGTGATAACACCAGAGTCCTCCGTGGGCTCTGTCCTCCATCCAGCAGCCCTTGCCCCTCTGCTGACCACACAGCAGTCAGAGCCACCTACGAGCCACCTAGGACCCACACAGGCCAGTGTTTCTCAGCTCAGAAGCCCCTCGGGGCATCTCTGAGGCCCCACCTTCTTCCCCAGATGAGGGTGGTCAATCACCTTGCTAGCCACTTACCCTCATCCCTCAAATACTTCCACAGTGCTACCCGGGACCTTCCACTGCCAATCTTGACCTGAAACGTGCCTCTCCCTCCCCACGGGGCTGGCAGGTTTTGCTTTCCTCCATTCACTGTGCTGTTCAGAGCATGATATCTGTCTGTGTCCCCACCAGAAAGCTGTACCTGCAGTGATTTCAGTTCAGTTTGCATGAAGGGCCGTCTAGCAGGGCAGATACATGGTGGGCACTAAACATTTATTGAATGAAAATTCAACTCTGGGGCCCAGAGCTGTATTGATAGAGCAAATCCAACTGTTCAAGCCCTAGATGTCACCACTGTGCTTCCATGTCCCAGGAGGGGCCTGCATGGGACTGGCCCAGCATTGAACAGGACCCACTCAGGGTGTCTGCATCTCTGAGCCCTGAGGCCAGTGGAGGGAGGGCTCCATGTCATTCCAGAGGCAGAACTAAGGCAGCAGCAGGTTTCAGCTGGGGGATCTGGCCACCCTAGGGGAACCCCCATGGGTGGTGGCTGCTCCCATAGACCTGTCCAATGACACTCTGAGCTGGGGCCACAATCCTGGGTTGGGAATCCGTTCTTTGGGTGACACCGAGGGTGTGGCAAAGGTGTGCCCCACAGGTGTGACCCACAGGCAGTTGTGTCACTGTGGGATTTCTTCCGCACACAAGTGGGGGAGCCCCCAGTCCAGGCCAGGTGTCCAGGTGTTTCGTGGACCCAAGAGATGGGATAGCAGCATCTGTCCCATGCAAAGATTCATCCAGTATGACCCATGCACTCTGCACCCCTTCCATTCTCCCAGTCACATGTGTGTGCACACATTCGCTCACTTCTTTCCCTCCCATGAGTGTCTGTGCACTCTCACCTCTGCTGGAGCCTACAGACCTGGAGTCACCAACAGAACTGGACAGACAATGTCTGTGCTGGGCTCTGGCCTCTAGAAGAATCTGGGGCTGGGAGGCTGGAGGTGCCAAGTTCATGGGTGGACAGGAGGAGAGCTAGGGAGGAGTATAAGACAGGCAGGGGGCTCAGTGAAGGATCTGGGAGGTGCAGTCTGGCTCCAGCTGGGATGGGTGAGGCCCCAGTGCCAAGGTGTTACCTGAGACCTACTGTCTGAGACTGGGCACCAGGAAATCTGGTACACAGACCCAGTCCCTTGTGGCCCAGGACCCCAAGACCAAGCACTCCGATGCCCAGGAGGCACTGAGCTCCAGGGCAAGACCCATTCCACAGAGGGGACAGAGCAGCCCCACTGGTCACATACTAAGACCCCACGTGGAACCCTGTTGTGCACTTGTAGATGGCATACCCAGTGAGACCCCACTCTAAATGCACCCCAAACTCTGAGGCTGGGGACAGAGCAAACCCACAGCCACACAAGACAGAGTATGGGGCTCAGGCCCCAGGAACACTGCTGCATCCATCTGAGCATGGCAGGCACCACTGGTGCCACTATCTCAGATGCCTCAGCTCCAAAGTCTACGTGATTCCTCAGCCTGTGCTCATGTCTACTTCCAAGACAAGACTTCTCACCTCCCATATCTGCCATGCAGACCCAGAAGAATCCCTGGCTTCCGGGCTTCTGATATGTGTCCCGGCTCCAAGCCCATCACCTTGCCTCTCCTGGGCCTGGGTCCACCAGAGCCTACTGACTCAACCTTTCCTGGAAGGCAGGTCCACTGGGGATCTTGGGCTTACCCTGGCCTTCTTAGGCCACAGTTGCCTGGGTCCTTTCCTACCTCCCTCCAAGGGCTACACAGCGAGGATCCCCAGAGCCCAGCAGACACATAGGACAGGGCCAGAGCATTGCAGACACGTCTGTTCTCAGGGCCAGGGAATATGAGATAGAAACCTTAATCTTCTGCTTCCAGCCCTACACATCCCCCATGGCCCAGCAACACAAGCACAAGACACCCAGTGCTGAACAGAGGCTGTTTTTGGAAGAAATCTTTGTCCTAGGCAGGGGCCTGGACAGAGGTCACACCTGTGAGGCAGAGGCACACTGGGGAGGTCACCATGGGGAGCCAGCCCTGCCCCATGTCTAAGAAGGGATAGAAGCCACAGTGAGTGAGACTTCCCACACCCCAACCCAAACAAGAAAGAAGCACAGATGGTACCTTAGAAGTGACCAGAATGTGAGGGCCAGGAGCAGAGCATGGGGGGTCAGAGCTGTGCTCCTGGAAGCCTCTGCCAGCATATGAAGAGACCCCAAGGACAAAGCCACTGCGTTCAGAATCAGGGGACAGTGATACCACATGGTTGCTGGCCCTGCTGTCACAGCACTGTGTCATCCCCTCTAGGGGTCCAGGGCAGGGCTGCAACCCCAAAGCCAGGTCCCACAAAAGCCGGAAGGATGGTAGAGAGTCCACCAGGGTGCAGAGCAAAGTGGCAGGTGGTGATGGGAACCACCGCCACCCACACCCATGGGGCCTGCGGGCCAGGCTGCCCATCTCCTGGTCTCAGCTCACATCAAGTCCCTGACCTTCTGGTGACTGAGAGGGGTCTATGAATACCACTGACAACGGGACATGTGCTGGACTCATACTTCCTCTCAGCTACCACTCAGGAAGAGAGCACCACATACAGGGCTCAGGCCACAGTCCAGTGGCCTACACACTTTCAAGGCCTGTCCTACCTCCACTTCCACCAGGGTCCCTCTCACTGAGCCTCTTCAGGAACCCAGGGGTGGCAGGTCCATTCTGGCTCTGATGTAGAGACCACTCTGGTCCAGGGCTATCCTCAGGGAGCCTCTGGATTGTCCTGCCCAGAGGCTGGAGCAGTGGTTGGAGCCTAGGCCTGGCCGGTTCTCTCTCTCTGAACAGTGCTGATAAGCGGCCAAAGTCTCTTGAGTCTTGCAGTGGATTTGACTGGGCCTCTACCCTGGCCTCCTTGCAGCCTCCCCAGCCTCACTCAGCTCCAGGCTCCTGCTTCCCTCTCCTTCCAGCACAACCTTCCCTGGAGTGGTCTGGATCCTCTCAGAAACTCCTGCTCAGCGTGGCTCTGGTCCAAAGTGGCCTGTGGAGCCAGACACAAACCCAGTCTTCAGCCCTGGGGAGGTCCAGGCCAATGGGTGCTGCTGCAGGCTTGGGCCCCAGGGGTCCAGGTGCTCTGGGCTGGCCAGAGGACACAATTCTCACCCTCCCGACACCACTGCAGGACCTGACCTCCACCCACCCAGCCCTGTGCTGCCTCTTGGCCCCAGGGCACTTGCCCACTGCCTTGTGTCCAAGACTGGAGTCACTATGCCCAGTCACCTTAACCACAAGTGGAGCATGGGCAATAGGGACACTCAACACATTCAGAAAGGCAATGTAAATCTGGCCTTCTGCTGGGAGAGTTTCTGTTTGGGCACCATGAGACTGAAAGGGTATGGTTGTCCCCACCATGGCAAAGGAGACACAGAGTGGCCAGCAGGAATGGTGCCCTAGGGCCAGAGGCAGCACCACCTACTCTGTGTGCAGGAAGTAGGGTGTAGGCGAGAAGGCAGAGAAGCTCTGGTGGTGCTGGAGGGGTGGGCACTTGAGGTCGGCTGCATGTGGAGGGACCTGGGGGTTTTCAAGGGGTGGGTGGGGTCAGCAGGGGTCTGAACAAGTCCAGAGTTCCCTGAGGAGGAGGAGCCTTGAGAGGGCTGAGCCCCCACACCCAGCCCTCCAGGGTGGCTCCCCAAACCAGGCAGCAGGGCTGGACTTTGGCTCTCCCTTTTCCTGTCCTGGGTCACTGAGGATGAGTAGGTGGAGGTATCTGCACCCCACAGGCTGTGACTATCCCTCGGGACCCTGGCCAGAGGCTGAGCTTGAGCAGGGAGCTGCTGGCCAGCTGGGCTGACTCTGAGAAGGGTGAGGGTCATTTAGCCTGCAGACAGAGGTCCACTCATGGGATCCCGGGCTGGAGGTGGGGACTCAGACACAGGGTGGGCTGGAGGGGCACATGTGACCTGCAGTGCAAGGCAAGAAGGGGGCTCTTGGAAGAGGGGCCTAGAAGTCAGCTCAACAGACCCTGGAGGTCAGAAGAGGGTGAAGATGAGGGGTGGAGAGAGGCTAGGTTGGGCAGCAACTTCCTGCTTAGAATGGGGGAAGCCCTGCCCTACCACAAAGCTGCTGGTTCACCGGTGAGACCTATGCACAGCCTCCTGGGAAGGGGGCAATCCCAAAAGCCCAGGCAGCCCCAGGCCCCCCGTGCTGTCCTTGGAGCTTACCCCTCCCTCCAGGGTAAGCAAGGCTGGTGGGTTGCTGTGCCGTCACTTGAGCATCCTGCAGCTCCTACCCGCCCTGCCCACTAGAGGACAGCTGGAGTGGGGTCAACTTACTCCCAGGGACCCGCCTCTCAGGACCAGTCCCAGGGCTCGGAGACTCGCAGGGCTAGGCTCTTCCTGATGTGTAACACACTTAGCCAGCAGAGCCTGGTCAGCATCTGCCTGGCAGCTGCCAGGACAGAGTGTGGCTGACCTGCTGACTGGTGCTTGGGCTGTCAAAGGGCTTCCAGACACCAGGCTCTGAACCATCAGCCTGATGTGGTTGGGGAGTAGCCCTCGCTAGACCAGAGAAACATACCGTACACACCAAGGAGCTTTAGGAAAGGGGCCCCTGAACCCCAAGACCAGGCTGGTCCTGCCTGAGTAAGTAGCCCAGGTCGAATTCTCCCACAGCCTCGCTGGAAGCCCAGTGGGACACAGCAAGGAGACCATGCTGCCGGGCCAGGGTGCCGAACAGACCCCAGAGGAGGAGCAGGGGAGACCAAGAGCCAGGAGGCACAATGGGCTGAAAGAGCTTTTAAAAGACACAAAGTAGAACGAAAGGGGTGGAGGGGCAGAGGCATGGGCATGCAAAGAGTGTGGGGACAACAGGAAGACAGCCCTCCTCCGCTGGGATGCGAGTGCTCTGGCCCCAGACTCTGAGTCCTCAGACCTGCTCCCCATTGTGAGCCTCACGTAGACCAGTGGGGGAGTCTGGCCGTGCCCCCCAACATAGGTCCTGAAACACCCCAGGCTCCCCCTCCTAAATTGCACACAGCCATGGAGCTGCCACCTCCAAGGAGACACTGCAACTTTGAACCGCCTGAGCTCAGAGGAAACTGACCTTCCTCTCACCTTGCCAGGAGCTACGTGCAATTCCCACTTTCTGACTCACTGGCCCAGGTAAATGAGGGTAGATGTGACAGTTACCTCTACCCTGCGAGTGTATGTGGGGTTTCACTGCTTTTCACCCTGAGCAGCATCCTTTTTCTTTTCTACTCTGGAACCAACATCACCTGAGGTGCCCTGCAGTGCATTCCTCTCTGAGCACTAAAAGCTGGGGAACTCTGCAGCCAGGCAGAACCTGGTGAGGACCCAGACCCAGACAGGGAGCTGGAGCACTAGCGGCGTGCAAGGCTGGCCCTGCCGGCAGTGCCGGGTGACCACAGTCACTTTGCCTTCCCTCTCCTCCAGACGGTCCCTGATTCTTGTTCCATCATGGCTCCCTCCCCAGAGATGAGGAAAGGAAGGCATCAGGACTGGGAGGGCAGCAGGACCCTGCAACCACCAAACAGCCACTTACCAATTTTGGCCAAGCTGGCTACGAGGATCCAGAGTGCTATGATGTATGGGTCCTGGACGTGGTGCCACTTGAAGGTGACTATCTGGAAGCCCTGGCTGCCACTGTGCGCACCGCCCGGCTCCTCTTCGACGGCCCCAGCCCGCGGCACCGCCAGCACCAGCGCCCCAAGCACGGCCCACAGGGGGCTCGCGTGCGGAGACATCATCCCCAGTGTCCCGGCTGCGCTCCAGCCCTCGGCTGCTGACTGTGGCCTTTAATCCCGCGCCCTCATCCCGGGGCGGGGCCTCCCCGCCTCCCTGTGCACACGTGAGCCCGGGCTCGCCCAGCCCCACTGCTGCCTGGCGATTGCGAGCCAGTCCGAGCCTACCGAGTTAGGCAGTGCCTGGCTGGGTGGTGGCTGCGTTACCGCCAATGCCAAGGGGGTGGTGAGGGGGTGTGGTTCTGAGCTCCCGAGGGACAGGGGTCCCCACGACACTGAGTGTGACAATGCGCACACATCCAGCAGGGCTGACAGCAGTCAGGAGCTGGCGGGGGCTGCACCAGCTCTGTAGGTGGCAGGATTCCCTTTCCCTGTCCCCAGTGCCACCCCTGCCATGGCTGCCTGTCCTGACCCAAAGCCCCACTGGGAGCCCAGAGAGTGCAGACATCCTTGACCTCCCAGCCAGATTTGGAACCTCCTTTCCAGTGTCCCCTGTGTTCTCCATCCTCTGCCTTCCACACCTCCTGGTCAGGGCTGCAAACTAGGGGCTTCCCTGTGGTCACAGGCTTCCCAAGGCAAGTGCCCCTCCTGTTCAGAGCCCACCCTCTACCACAGCTCCTGGTCAGCCCAGGGAAAGACCAGCTCCCTAGACCCACCCCCTTCACCAACCTTCCCCTGCAGCCCAGGACAGACAGGTGCTGGGACCCTCAGACTTTCTCCCTCAAGTCTCAGTCCATGTCCCATTCCAACCCCTGGGCTCACAGCTGTGACACTGAGCTTATCTCCCCCGGCTCTCTGCTCAGCTCAGCAACCCAGGTCATCTGCTGGATCTGTCTGGCCATGCCTGCCCTCCCTGAGGGACATCTGCTCCAGGAGCGAGTGGCTCACCCTGGGGCTGGCACTGCACCCACAGGCAATGACACTCATGAAACACAGGCGGACAGAGGGCAGGCAAGACTTCTGCCAGTGTCTCAGCACACGTTGCAACTCCCAGGACCCCAAAGAGGACAATGCTGATTTGAATGCTTTTGCCCTGAGGTCCCCGTTTCCTAGTGACAGGAAGTGGCTGTGTGGCAGAGGGTGGCCAGGTGCTGAGTGGTGGAGGGGCAGGACTGAGCAAGCCCACATGGGGTCTGGTACACACCCACCACCCATAGTGTCGGCTCAGGTGTCCAAGCCAGTCTTGCTTGTCCCCAGTCCAGAGAAAGACCCACTAGACTGCAGCAGGACCCCAGCCCAGATGGCCTCTTGGTTCTTTCCCTGCAGTCCTGGGGGGGCCTGGAGGAGGGGTGCCCTCTTGGCAACGCTGCCCCTGGGCACAAGAAGGTTCTGTGCTATGCCTAGAGCCTCCGGTCACCCTGCCCTGGGGGCTCATCCAGAGCCACCTGGCCTTCAAAAGGCAGAGAACAGGGTGTTGCTGTGAGACACAGGTGGGGGCCTGACAGAGAGGGAGGCAAGGAGCCCCCACAAGATTCTGGGCAAGAGGAGCCCTGTGAGGCTGGAGAAGAATGTGCACCCAGGCTGAGGTGGCTGGAGGCTTGGGGCTGGGGAGTGCTGCCTGAGTTGTAAGGACACCAGCCTCAAGGCAGAAGCTAGCCTAGGGGTGTGTGGCATACCCTACCACAGCTAGGGCTGGGTGGGCAGCTCGGTGGCCTCTCCCTCTCCAGGCTGTTCTTAGGGGCAGACTGTGTGAACAGCGCCCCCTGGAGCTAGACAGGGCGCTGTGATGATCTCATAGTTTGTCTGACACCCATGGTAGGGCCAGTCTGCAACCCCAAAATGATGGTCATCTGCCTAACACACCACTAGCACCTGTACTTCAAAGGAAATAGAAGTGAAAAAACATAGTCCATTGCTTTAATTTCTGATTCTGAATTTCATTTGCGTGGTTTGTGAATAAAGAGGCAAAAGTTCAGAATCTAGCTATGCACTTGCTGACAAGCATGAGAGACGAAAGTCACTTTCTAATAACTTCAAGGTGTTTGAGCCCCCATTTTTAAACCACAGAGCCAACACAAGCCCCTTCTGGGGAAGCCTGGACTTCGAGCACTGAGTGTGGGATGCACCCTGCTCTTCATCTGGTCACTGGGGGTCCGCTGGGGCCAGGCACTGTAAGAATCAGGCTGGCACCCCCAGGATTTGCCCTTCCAGACCTGCCTCAAGATGAAGAGCAGGTTTATTCGAACATCAGCGCCTTTGTGTCTGCCCATTGGAGCTGGAGCCCAGCGTCCAGGTAAGTTGTGCAGGACCTGGCCATTCTGATGGCACAGGACCTGTGCTGCTCCAGGGACTCCTTCCCACAGGTTCCCAAAGCATCCACTGTGAGAACTGCCTTTACTTGGGCCCGGGGCCTGCACTGGTGGCAGCAGTCAGACCCATGGCAGAGCTGTTGCCTCACTCTGAGTGGCAGCTCATCCTGATCTGGGGGTTGGGGTCGGGGTGGGGTTCAGCTGTGCAGGGACCATGCACAAGCTGACAGCAGCCTCACACAGTCTGCCCCTAAGGACTGGGGTGGGGCTGGGCCATGTGCACTCACTCAGGACTGTGTGGGCCAGGGAGTCTCAGTGCTCCAGACCCTGCCACACCGACCCTGCCACCACCTAGACCTGCCCGTGCCCTTGATCCATCCTGTGCCACCCTTGCCCACAGCCGCCCAGCTCTTCTGCCTGTAGGGATGAGGGGGCTCCCTCTGCTGTGACCCTCCCGACTCCACCGACAGTCCAGGCCACTCCTCCCACACAGCTTGTCCCCGCCTCTCCACCTGTGCCTCACAGCTACATCTTCCCAAGGACGTCTCCTCTCCAGCTCTCCTCTCTCTCCTCGGAGAGACGACACTCCCCTCCTCCTTTCTGGACCCCTTTTCCTAGAAGGACCCAGGCCATGGGCTGCAGCCCCTCCCCCGCATCCAGGCAACCCCTCGCTGGGTCACTGGCATCATCCCTTCTGGGGACAGAGCTCTGAGGACTCAGATCCCTCTAGCCACAGCAGCGCCTAGCATGGACTCTGCTGTGGGAGGGCTGGCTGAGGGCCCGCTACAAGATGGGACCCACTGTTCCAGTGACTTGGGGCAACGTGTCCACCCATCCTGCACCTAAACTGCCACCAGAAAGGACAAAGCCTGAAGACACAGGCCATCCTCACACCAGTCCAGCCTCTCAGGAGAGACAGCAAGCTTCACTGCGGCAGGGCTGACCTAGGAAGGAGGCCCATGCTGACCGTAAGACCCCAGGGCTTTGTCACTCACAGATCAGCGGAGTCCAGTGGATTCCATCACCCCACAAAACCCACAGTGGCCTTGTCACTGGTGAGTACAGGAAGGCTTCTCGCCAAGTGGATGTCGAAGTACCTGCTGTGCATGCTGTGCCCACTGAGGCAGAAAGGGAGTACACAGCATGCAGTTTGGACAGAAAGAAGCAATGGTGATATCAGACCCTAAAGAACTTGCGACAAAGCATGAGCCTGTGGGGCTCAGCCGCCTCTCCTTTATCACAGGCCGACATGCGACCATGGTCTGTGAGGTATAGCCCTGGAGACACTGCAGTCTAGTCTAGGACAAGGACGATGTTCCCACAAGGACAGCACCACCAAAGGGTTCCTTTTGGGGGATGTGTGCCCATCACTGGGCAGCGGCACTGTGTTAGAATGACTTAGAATTTAGCAAGGTTGTGGCTACAGCATCAGCCTTCCAAAACCAACTGCGTTTCTATATGCTAGTGACAAATGCTTTAGAAAATGAAAGTTAATTTCAAATTCTATTTACATAGCATCAAAAATATGAAACAACTAGGAAAAAAATCTAACTAAAGCTGTGCCAGACATCGATGGGAGAATTAATCAGTTGGACCATCTGTGCAGGAGTTCACAGTTCACTCTAGAAAGACGTTATGGATTTAATAGCTTTAATAAAGATCAGACCACTCAGCCTTCCTTCCTTCTTTTCTTTCTTTCTTTCTTTCTTTTCTATGTTATTTCTGTCTTCTGTTTAAAGAACTTCATTACTATTTTTTTCTTCTACTTTTGTCTTCATTTTGATGTTCTTTTCCTAGTTTCTTGAGCTAGAAGCTTGGGTCATTGATTCTCAGCATTTCTCCTGTTTAAATATCTGGCTTTTCCAGTAAGCTATAAATTTCCCTTTGATAACTATTTTTGTGTATTCCAGTTTATGTTTCATTTTCCTTGTTCAGCTCAAAATATTTTCTGACTTCTATTATGATTTCTCTTTCACGTATGTTATTCAGAAGACTGTTGCTTAATTTATAGTTGTTTTGGTTCTCCAAATATTTGGAGAACCTCCAAATATTTGGAGAACCTCCAAATATTTGGAGATTTTCCCATTGTCTTTCTGTTATTAGATCTAATACAATTCCAGCACGGCCAGAGATCATGTGCTGTGTAATTTCAATTCTTCTTAGTGCTTAAAAACTTGTTTGGGGTTAATAATTTGACCTGCTTTGGTAAGAGTGAGAATGTGCATTCTGCAGGTGCAGGATTATGCTCTGTACAGGTCCATTTCCACACTTGATTTCTTGTTCCAATCTGCATTTCTAGAAATTTCAGTAACTGAGAGAGTTTGAAATCCTTATGCAAAGGTGGTGGCCTCTTCTGTCCCTTGAACTGCTCCCACTTTTGCTTTCTGTGCTCTAAGCTGTGTTATTAGGTGGATATCAGTGCAAGACTGCGACATCTCAGCTGTCTCGGCCCCATCACTGTGGAATGCCCTCCCATCTCTCAGCATTTCTTGCCTAAGGTCTACTAGAATAGGTATATTCCCATACCCATTGTCTTGTGGTTAGTGCACATAAAGATGTCATTTTCCATTCTTTTATTTTTAACCTATCTCTATCTTTATATTGCTTATTGAGTGTGACAATCTGTATCTGGAACTCATGATCTGCCTGTCTCAGACTGTGTGATGATAAAGCTGGAGTGTCAATTTGATTAACTTGGGAGCCACCCAGGAGATTGATGGATCACACTTCTGAGTGTGTCTGGTTGGGTCATGGGGGTCATGTGACCTTGGGGACAATGGCTGTCCCTGGCCCCTTCCTCTCTGGCACTGGTCCCCTGCTCTGCTTCTTGACTGCCATGAACTGAGCAGCTTTGTTCTTCTACACCCTCCAACCATGATGCTCCCACCTTGACGCAGCTGACCGTGGACTGAATCTTTTAAAACTGTAAGACAAATGAATCTCTCCTCCTTCAAACTGTGGATGTCAGAAATTGTTTCCTAGGGATGAAAAGCTGCTTCAGCTGGGATTTCAGGCATGCACCACCATGTCCAAGTGCAGTACATATTCCTGATCAATGGCATATAAATGCCAGTCTGCACATCCCAGGACCGGAAATGGTCACTGGTCTCTCTCCTGTTCACAGGAGCAGTAGATAGTTGACTTTCTTGTCACCCATCGTGTCCCCAGCCCAGGATGCACCTCCCTCAGTTCTGTCCCTCAATGCGATAGCTCTGTCGTTGGGATGCTTTCTTCTGTTTTTCAGACTTGGTTAATTTCCCGAAGCATTCTTTTTACAATTCACTTTCCTTGAGTATATATTTGCCTAGATTGTGTTGGGCTCTGTGTGCAGCACCAGCCATGGAGGGGCCATGGACCTTAGGGTGGAAGGACTCCAGAAAGCGGTGAGAGTGTGCACCCCATTCTGCCATCTGGGCTGGCTGCCCCTGCACGACCATGTTCCAGTCATTGTTCACATGGGGTTTGCAGCAGCAGGTGTCCCTAAGGTCACTCACACTTGGGTAGTCACCCAGACCTCCTCCCAGTCCCCACAGTTCCCTGGGGCTAGCTTATCCTGGCCAGACCCACCTGGTTGGCATCCTCACCTCTGCTAAGGCTTTGTCCCAGTGGTCCTGTCCTGGTCCTGTCCTGCTCACCAGCCAACCTGTGAGGAGCCTGGCTCACCCACAGACCCAGTGCAGCCCTCTGTGTCTCGGGCAGGGTGTGGCACTGGAAGAGCCCAGTGGTAAGTGAGGGGCAGAGCTGCAACTGAGCAGCAGGGCTCAGGACCACTCAGCCTCTGCACCCCTAGTCCTCTCTGAAACACAGACAGTGAGGGTCCTGCCCACAGGATGATGCACACTGAGGTGGCCAACACACTGAGCACTGGGTCACACAGAGCCTTCCTCCGTCATCATGGAGCCCCACCCAGCCTCTGTTCTCAGGATGGAATTCATTCATTGTGCAATTGTTCCACCAATTCTAGCTTAATTCTGGTCAGCAGATCGGCCCCGTCCTGGAGCAGGGCTGAGACCGTGGCATCAGCCCAACACAGGCTTTCATTTGAAGATCTGTTTATGCCCACAAGATCTGTTTAGTCCCCCATGTAGCTGTGGTGATCAGATGTGAGCGGCCCCAACGGACTCAGAGGCCTTGCTCTACATCCACAGGCTGTACATCTTGGAGGGGGATCCCTGAGACCCTGGAACAGCCAGGGGCAGGCAGTGCCATCTCATCCCTGAACTGGGGACACCTACAAGAGCACCACGCAGCCCTCACTGTTGCTGAGAGGCCTCAGGGCAGCGCGGCCACCTGGGCTGCTGGACCCAGGCCAGGACCAGGGGCCAGACTGCCTCACCTAGAGATCAATGGTCCCGGGTGTTGAAGGCCACAGGACAATGGGCCGGCAGAAGAGGCTGGTGGACTTTGTCTGGGGCCTGATATGGTGTGTGCAGAGGATTTAAGGAGGCGCCACCCTGAGGGAGCACAATGTTCGGAGAGACCCTGTTCCTGGGCTGAGTGAGGAATCGCAGCTGTCAGGATATGCCCTGTTCATGGTGGGTGGGCACAGCTTTGTTCCCATAATCATTCCTGATAGTGTCTCTTCTCCGAAGAATCCAGAGAGATTTTCCTAAAGAATGGCAGTTTTGTTCTCAGAATAAGTTCCAGCTCCTACTAATGTGCCATGAAGACGTCGGTACAGTCCCTGCTCAGTCTTAGGGCAGGCAAGGCTGGGGCACCCTCTGGTGGGAAGGCTCTACTTTCATGGTGTTTCAGGGGCTGACGTGAGCCCCAGGTTTCAGTGGAGCCTCTGAGAGTGGAGAGGGCTGTGGGACAGTGGCTCTTTTGTCAGCTGCGGGTGGGTCACAGCCTGGCTCCCCCAGAGCCAGCCTGCGGCTGCCGGAGTGTTCTCCAGAAAGCAGGGCTGCCTGCAACAGGGGACAGCTGTAGCCCCTCCTGTCCTGCCTCGCTGAGGCAGGTGGGAACCATTACAGCACAACCAGTACCTGATTGCCCTAAAGCCCAGGGGGTCAGGGAGCATGTTGGCCTTCAGGGCCTTTCCCAGGCAGGGTCTCTGACCCACAGCTCGGTCCACTACACAGGGTGGCAGACACCCCAGGGACTGTGTCCCCCACCAAGGGCTCTGGCTGCCTGGGAAGACCTCACAGGCTGCAGGAGGAAGCTGGGCTGCTCTCCAGAGAGTGGAAAATTTTCACTGTGAAGAAAGCCCGTGCTCATCTAAAGGGAAGCCCGGCACAGCCAGAACTCAACATGCATTTGCACAAATTAGCCTTTCAGATTGGAATGTAGTTCATGCCAGACCCTGGGACAGAGGCTCCCAGGCAGGACTCTGTGTCCGTCCTGACCACAGCCTTGGCCCTTAGACCCCCGGCCTCAAGCCCAACCCTACCCTCACTCTCAGGGACCACAACAGGGCAGGAAATCTGGTCACCTGCTCTTCTCGACTTCAGCGAGTCATCGTGGGCACTGGGGTGGAGTGGTGCTGGGACTCATAGGCTGGTTTAGGTCAAGCCAAGCCGGAGGAGACATGTAACCATCACTGAGGAGCCACAGAGCCTTATGGCCAGGATCCTCTGCACTGGGCGTGGGGCCCCAGGAGAGAGGGCCCCTCCCAAGGCCACTGCGCCCCTGCCCCAGACCCCGTGGAAGACTCGTGCCCACGTGCTCCGTTGGGTACAGACTGTCCCGGGCCAGCCCTGCGGCTGAGGTCAATTGGGCTGTAAAGGAGACGCGGTCGTGCTGGCCATAACCCTGACTTTTCCCAGCAGCAGGAGCCGCTGGTTTATGGAGGGTAATCCCAAGGAAGGGTTGGGGTGCCAGCGCCACCTGAGTCATCATTTAGTGGCCTGGAGAGGGTGTGGGAGCCGCTCCCGCCAGCAGCTCGCCAGTCCGCGAGCCTTTCTGGGATCAGGGGGAAGGAAGACCGTGGTCCGGCCGGAGTGCTTCCCTGAGCGCTTGGTCACGTCTGGGGGGACCAGGACCAGCTCTGAAGGCTCAGCAGCCTGGAGGCCAGGAACACCAGCCGAGAGTCTAGGTTCCGGGAATAACATTTTCAAAATTCAATCACACGCCGCTGCTGTGAAAACAAGCGGGTTTCCTTGGATGGGCGTGGAGGGCTCCCCCAACACAGCTCATCCTGGACACAGCTGCTCCCCATCCCTGGTCCGGCCCTCTCTCCCCTGTCCCCAGCATGTGCAGTAGGGATTCTGGTTCCGATGCCAGTCACAAGGTGGTACAGGTCTGGATGGCAACCCCCACCTGCTGAGGGCATCCCCATATCCTGGGTCCCATGGCCATCTTTGTGGGTCAGAGCAGGGCTTCTTCTCCTCAAGGAAGATTGGCTTCACCCTATCGCCGAGTCCCCCTCGGCCCACCGTGGGCCCCGACACTGCTGCATGGGCAGTCCCGCACACACTATCCACACTGAATACATTCTTTGTTCTGCCTCTGAGTTTCCCTATCTAGAGACTGGGTGTTAAACACCCAGAAAAGTAACAGCCCTGCACGTCCCCACCTGGGCTTCACCCGATAGCCCTGGGAATACACACAGCAGGCAGCAGGCCGCCCAGGTCACAGGGGCTCCTAATCCCATTTTAAAGCAAGGAAGCTGAAGGCATTGGTGCTGACCCAGGGGCCCAGATCACAGAGCCACGGCCCTGCACCCTGCCCAGACCTGCTGCCCCACACTCTTCTAGATGGCTCACTGAGAGGAGAGGGACCTGAGGGCCCTAGGAGGCTGGGATCGTGCACCCCCTACTGCTCAGCTGTGCTGCCTTTGAGGAGTTACTCGACCTCTCTGTTCTCAAGTTCCACCTCTATCAGACAAGGGATGACAACTTTGCCAGTACCGACCTGGGCCAGGGGTCCACGTGTGCATAGGAGGCCCTTTGTGTTTGTGGCTGGGAGCCAGCCCAGGGCTTGGCCAGAAAGTGACCCCTGAGTTGGTTGTGCAGCCAGCCAGGGGTGAGTGACAGTGGCCAGAGGACAGTTGTCCATGCCCACATGCCCCAGTATGACCTGAATGACCCCAGACTCAGAGTCAGCCGGGGGAGGAAAGAGGCCCAGGCACCTGTAGGGAGGCAGGGGAGTGGTGGGGTGAGGTCCCAGGGACCCCAGTGTCCTCGGGGAGCCAGCTCCCTCTATGTCCACCTGCTCACCCGTGCCATGCCTGATGTCAGGGCTCCCTTGGCAGCCTGATGAGAAGCGGCCATGTGTAGGGCAGCAGCCTCTCTCAACTTCATTCTAGCTCCGTGTGGCCAAGTGACACCAAATAATCACAGAAGAGCATGGTGGCTGCATTCCATTAATGCCACAGGCGCCCAGCACTGAGGCCGCTTGTGAGTTGGCATTTGCAGGGCACTAGGCTCTTAGGGTATGGTTGGCTGGAGGAGATGGTGGGCAGCAGGGAGCCAGCCTGCTGAGCCCAGGACACAGCAGGGCAGGGCTCAGCCACCACTTCTGTATGGAAAACCGCCCTTCACACAACCAGCTATTGGAGCACAGCTGGGCTGGTGCATGTGCATGTCTGGCATGCGTGACCTGGGGCAAGGACACAAACATTGTGACCCCATTCTTGGAGCAGGCCCTTGAGAACAGTCTGGCCCCCCTGCCACCTGATGCACCTTCCCTGGCATGGGCTGTGCACTTGCTTAGGTGTAGCCTCCCTTTCCCTCCTGCCTACCTCATCTGGAGGATCTGTGCTCGGCAGGGGATCGGGCTCTGCCTGTGACCCCAGCAAGGAGGTTGAGAACTCCTGCTTGGCACTAAGCCACCATGGGGATGGAGCAATAGGGTGGAGGGCAGGGTTGGGGAGACCTCACTCATTTGCCTGAGCTGATTCCTCTGCACCCTTGGAAGGTCCATGCCCACTCTAGGAGCCCTGGTCTCCAAGCCCCATAAATCCTGATCATCCTGGCATCTCTTGCACGCTCAGGATGGGCTGGGAAGGGTCGGTTTATGGCAGGGCATATTTCTGCCTCTGTCTCCAGGAGACAGCAGTGTGCCGTAACTGCCCACAGCAAGGGAACTCCCCGCCCTCATGCCAGTGGTTTGGAGCATGGCCTTGCCTCTCAAGAGGCTATCTGTGAGCCAGGAGCAGATGGCTGCAGGGCAGGAAGGCCCCTGTGCCACTGCAGAAGAGATCTTGCCACGCTGGAGTCTGGTGGACAAAGGTGCAGGCTAAGGACAGCTCTCCAACAGCAGGGGAGCTCTCAGTAGATGCACACTTCTCATCTCACCACTCTGGGGGGACTGAGGCAGGAGGATCACAACTCTGAGTCCAGCTTGGCAACTCAGTGACTTTGCAAGACCCTGTCTCAAAGAGGAGGGTCTAAGGATGTAGGTCATTGCAAAGGCCCTGGGTTCAACCCCAGCACCACCCACACAAAATAAAGGAGATGTAGATTGAAGTACCATCCCACCCCTCCCTGAATGGTGCAGGGCCTGGACCCCAGGCCCCTGCAGCAGGGTTGCTGTCTGCGCATTGGGTGGCCAGCTCCCCTCCCTGCGACCTTGGCCGCCGAGAAGAGAGGAGGCTCTTATCGGTGCTTCCCCTCCTCATTAAACCCTTATCGAACAATAGCCCTGGCGTGGTGAGATACTGCAGGCGTGGAATTATACATTAACTCCACTAATTAATGTTTATGGCACAAGGTGCTGCAGGCCTCTGCCACAGCTACCACAGTGGCCTCCTCAGGGCTGGCTGCTCTCCTGGACCCCTCCCCACAGACCAAGCCTCCTCTGTCCTGGCCTTCCTCTCTCAAGCTATCCCACAGCCTCCTCAGCCTCCCCTCTGAGGGCTGTTGGGGGAGGGGGACCCCACTCCGGGTCGAGCCTGATCTCCACTGCCCACAGTCAGTCCCCTCCCTGAGTGTAAGAGAAACCCCTGACACTCTGCGGCTCTGGCCTGGTCTCTCACCTGCCACCTGCAGCTGTGTCCAGCCTCTACCTCCAGAGAGCTGTCCTTAGCCTGCACTTTGTCCACCAGACAGCCAGCAATGTCCAGCCTCTACCTCCACCTCCACTTGCCAGTTCTTGACCTGCCAGTAACCTCAGAGGCCCCCTCCCTCAGGTGACTCTGCCACCTCCCTTGCCCTCCACCTCCTTCCTAGCCCTTCCCTTCTATGGAATGGACACCCTTGATCCACGTGACCTCCTGGGTCCTGCACATAGCCTTCAGTGTCCTCCTTCCTTGGGGTCACCCCAGCTCCCCCAGACTTGAGCTTGTGGGCAGTAGCAACAATAAACATAGCAGTCACCTGTGGGTAGAGGGTCACAGCCCACGGTGGCCACGTCCCTGCCAGTGCCAGCCTGGGTGAGGATGTGGAGCACTGAGGCCTGCTGGCACAGAGCCACCCACTGGCTCTGCAGGCCACTGTGGCTCTTGGGGCTTGACTGGACAGCTCCTGGAACACAGATCACCACAGAGCCTCCTAGGGGGCTTGAGTGGGAGTCAAAAGGCTGGATGACCCCAGATGTGAGGAACCTGCTGCCAAAGTGACCTCTGTGGTGACCAGGGAGCCTCAGGGTAGGGATACCAGGCAGGGAGGTCAGAGGAGAACGGATGGCCTGTGTCCCTTGAATCTGGCCTGGCTTAGGGAAAGCGTGAGAACACCCAAACAGAAAGTCCCTTGCCCGGCAAGGACCCAGCATGACCACTCAGCTATGGGGTCCACTGCCTGGCTGTGAAGGCCCCTGTGCCAAGTCTCTAGGACAGTGAGGCCTGGATGGGTAAAGTGGGGCCTGAGTGGGACATGGCCTGGGTGGGGCATGACACCTCCCACCCTGCACCCTGGCCCACCAACTGGGGCCTTGGTGTCAGTGAAAACAGACTGCCCCCCACACAGGGTAAAATGCATCTCATTGTGCAGTTCTTACTGTTTTGGCTGCACTGTTGGTGGGAACCTGGGGTGGCACAGTCACAGAACAGCAGCGTGGCACTGGCCGAGGTCCTCCAGAAGGACAGTAGGCCCTACTGTACTTGCTCAGTGAGCAGCAACAGCAGTCTCTGTCTCCATGAGGACAGAGGGAGCCACAAGTCTGCTCACCCCCGCCAGGTCCCACATCCAATCACACGTGTGTGTGCAGGGAAGCTGGCCTCCCACTATGTCTGCCTCTACTGTCCAACAGCAATGCATCACCAGGGACCCCACTGGCCCTCCCTCCTGCTGTGGGTGGAGCAGTGGAAATGGCTGGAGCCTTGTGAGTACAGCCACAGCCTGGATGGACCCCATCTCTCTCAGGAGACCTTCCTGCTCCTGGACCTAGAACAGACCACAAGACCCCAGGACAGAGCAGCTGTGCAGAGACCAGTCTGGGGATGCTGCAGCAGCCTGATGCCCTGTGGGATGGTTCAGCCAGGAGCAGAGGCATGTAGGTGCCAGGTGGGCCAGGGTCAGGGGAACAGGACAGCGCAAGGGAGGGCCTGTGTGTGTGTGCATGCGTGCACGCGTGTGTGTGTGTGTGCAAGAGGAGGACCCAACTGCTTCGTGGGACAGTGTGGAGGGACAGCAGGCCCCACAGCGGACGACAGGCTGGTGAGGCTGTGGCCAAGTGCACAGGGACCTGGGGTGGATGCTCATTTTCCCAAAGTTCTTTTGGGGAGGAAAGTCCAGGAGAGAGGACATGCGGCTCTGCAGTCGTCGCTGGAGGCCAGGAATGGGCCAGGCACCATCAGCATGAAGCCAGTGTGAGTGGAGTGCTGGGTACATGGTGTCCTGCAGGGCCCAGTGTCCTCCGGCTGTCTCACAGAGGGACACAGAAAGGACAGTAGGCAGGGCAGCTGAAGGTATGGGCAGTGGAGGGTGACCCAGCCTCTTGGACCAGAGGCTCCTACACCCCAGAACAGGGAAAGCAGGGACACTGATGCTTAGAGGACGGAGCAGGTGGGCAGGGTATGCAGTGGGGGTTGAGGAATCCACCAGAGAGCGGCCAGGGGGAGCTAGCTGCTGAGGCAGCATGGAGGAGCATGATGTCTTCAGAGCACCTGGCTTTCCAGGACTCTGGGGACAAATGCACCATTTTCCTCAGGGTTGCTGAGCACAGGGTTCCAGGGGAGCCCTTGAGATGGATACACTTGGTGCTGAGGGGACTGGAGAGGGCAAGATATGGATGCTGTCCTCCCAGGAGCACTGGGCAGCTGCCACCTCACCCCTGGCCAGTCCCATGGCTGTACCCTAAGCCCCAAAGGAGGTGATTCTTTACGGGCGACCAGGCCATCCTCTTGGTTGCCCGTAAAGAATCATGCATGGGCAGGTGTGTGGAAAGGGGGGCCTGGGATGGAGACTAGGAAAATCACCTGCTGGGCTACCTTCCCAGGCTCCTAGGAACCTCCCTTCCCTGCAAAGGAGAACTCTCCCTTCCAGGAACCAGAGCTTTCCTCAAAGGACACAGCTGGGCCGGCTTCCCAGCCAGTAGGACTCCTGTCAGGAAGGCAAGGAGACGCGGAAGTCAGTTCTGCCCTAATCTTTAGCCAATGTTGCCACTGGAAGCAGGTAAAGGGTTGGGAAGGAAGCTGCAGCCCAGGGCAGGGCGGTGGCCCTCACTTCCACTTCCTCACCTTGTTCAGATTTTACCAGCTTTAAAATGACACAGGTCGCGGGTAAGGCGGCGCACCCTGCAGCTGACATGCGGTCAGACCCAGTTTCCGGCCCTCAGAGCCTAGCACATCATGTGGCTGGCAGTGAGCAAACAGTACCGGTGCTTGGAAGTCCCTGTGCGTCCCGCAACCTGGCCTCCTTGCTGCCAAGCAGCGCCAAGTGGTGTCCTTAGCTGGACCCAGGGAACGGTGGCTACCCAAGGGCATCTGTTCCCTGCTCTCTGGTCAAGGCCAGGGTGACTGGCCTCTCCAGGCCCTGTCCAACCCTTCCCTGAGGCCATCCCAGCCATCACGCAGCCTGCAGGGGCAAACACACACAGAGGGGCCATTGTGCTAGGTGATGTCCATGCCTACAGTCCTGCTGCTGGTTCTTGGCACTGGCATCTTAGGGGACTCTGGTATGTTTCCTCAGGTCCATGGTGCCCAAACCCCTCCCTAACAGCCACCCTGGCAGCTCAGCTGCCAAGGGACATCCTGAGGTGCCCCCAGTTATGTGGGGACCCAGTCAGTGAGGGGCCCATAAACAGTGAGGACTTCATGGTCAGTGAGGACCCTGTGATCTGTGAGGGTCCATCATCAGTGAGGTTCTTGGTCAGTGAGAGTCCTGTGGTCAGTTAGGGTCCATGGTAGCTAGGGTTCATGGTCAGTGAAGGTCCATGGTCAGTGACGACTCCATGGTCACTGAGGGTCCATGGTCAGTGAAGGTCCCATGATCAGTGAGATCTATGGTCAGTGAGAGTCCGTGGTCAGTGAATATTCCCCCATCTGTGTGGAGCTGCTGGATTTGGACAACATGGCAGGGGGTGGAGGGCTAAATCAGGGTGCAAGGCAGGGTTCTACTACAGCACTGAGGGGAGCTGGATTTCCTCTTTCCTGTGGAGGCCATGAATGCAATGGAGTGTGGAGTCTCAGGGCCCACCCTCATCCCACACAGGGGCTCTGGAGCCCCGGGGGCCAAAGCCTTTGGCCCTGTCACTTGTGGTGCTGGGTCCTCTCCTGGCATCTGTGGTCCTGGCAGTCCCCATGCTTAAGGAGGTACCAGGAAGGAGGAGGTTGGAGAAGTGACCTCTTTGTTCCCGCCAAGAGCCTGAGTAGCTGCCAGGGCCTTATCAGGAGAGTCAGGCCCAAGGCCACACTGCCACATTAACATTGGGGAGCCCTGTGACCCCACCAGGCTTTGGTCAGAAGGGCCGGCTCCTTGGTGTGCTGGCCATGGGTCACACTGCAACAGACAGCCCTGGCCGGGATCCCACACCATGGTCCTCAAACTATGGGGCTGGCTCTCGGGTCTTCGTGGCAGGCTCTCCCCATCCCTGCCCTTTTCCCCACTGGAGGCCAAAGCTGGTCCTCCCAAGCTCGTCTGTCATCCTCTGGGCTGGGACACCGTGTGCTGGGGCCGAAGCACAGTTTAGGATGGGGTGAATGGGCTGGGAGGCGGCCACGCCTACCCATAAAGTCCGCAGAATTGCCAAGGTTGGACTTTGTGACACCTGATTATTCCTGCCGCTCAGACGGCGCACTGACTTCCTGCAGGAGCAGGCATTCCGTGGCCTGGGCTTAGTTCCACAAGCCTGGGGAGCAGGAACCCTGCTTCCATCTTTGTCCAGAGCTGGGGGAGGGTTGGGGGTCTTGTGTTCAGAGCTGTGGCTCACCTGGGACCCCAGGCAGAAGGAAGCACCATGGCTGGCTTAGAAGGAGGCTTAGAAGGAGGGGACGCTGCCCAAGGGCCTCAGGGGGCCATAGGACCCGCCTGGCTGGGGAGAGAAGACAGCTACTTTTCACTGGAGTTTGGGTATTTCTGGGGACTGAATGTTTGGATCACTGATATGGGGCTCTCTTGCAACTTGGGTGCCTGAGGCAGGGCCCCTCTTTCCCAGCATACTAGCTCCTCCGTGTCCCAGGCTCAGCAATGCAGGGATGACTGGAAATCACAGTCAGAGAAGGACTTGGCCAGAAGGCAGGTCGATGGGCAGGATGGCCACAGAGGGTACTGGAGTGTGGGAAGGCAGCATCAGGTCCTGCCCCTCATGGGCAGACAGCACCCTCCTGGAGACCTAGTGGATGCAGTGGGGCTGGACGGCATGGCTCAGAAGCCCAGGGCACAGTCAAGTCTACTCCCCAACTCCTGGGGTCTTGGCCAGGAGAGAGGCTGGCCACAGGGCTGGTGCTAGACCCACACCCTCGGGAGTGGTCTGGCCAGGGCACCCACTTCTACTGCTGCCCCCTGGGGCTGCTGGCTCAGGTTCCCATGGCATGGGCTTGGCTCTGTTGGCCTGGGGCTCAGGCCCAGGTGCAGCAGGCTCTGGGCTCCAGGTGCACACTGGTGCCAACCCACTCAGCAGCCAGGCTGAGCCAGCCAATATCTTGCCTCCTGGGGAGCCCCTTCCAGATAAGACTGGCTGGACGTGCTGGGCGCTGGACAAATGCCAAGGCCTCATCCCATGAGGCCCAGCTCTGCGGGTCAGGCTGCATCTGCCAAGCACAGTGGATGAGCCCCATTCTCAATAAACAGAACTCACACTCACTGGAGTGCAGCCAGCGGGGCCCTGGCCATACTCCTAGCCACGAGCTGTCTCCAGGTGCACACAGGGCGTTTTCCATTATGCCAGTGAACAGATGCTGTTTTTGCCGACTTTAGTGCACCTCATGATGCCCTGCCTGAGATGGTGGTACTGTTTACAGAGACATCTTACTGCAGTCAGGGCTCTACGTGTTTCTGGTGAGTCCAGCTCCAACTACAGCCATCCCTGGGATTCCCCAAATATCAACATCCACAAACGTCCACGTCCCTCCTGTAACACTCAGAACACGTGTTCCATACACCTTACAATATCTCCAGACTCCAGTAACATCCAGGGCAGTGCAGAAGACAGGATACATAGTTGTTAGACCATTGCTCAGGGAATCATGATGAGGAAAGATGCCTGTCCATGTTCCGTACAGACACAATTTGAGTTCAGATGATCTGAGGTTGGTGGATCTGAGGGCAGGAACTTGGGAATGTGGACACAAGGGTCAGCTGTAATCTGAACCAGTGAGCAGGACCTGAGCAGCCAGAGCTACCTTTCCAGGAGAAAGTGCTACTTTCCATGTGGTGCTTGAGTTCTAGATTTCATCGTGCACCAAAGGTCTCCATGGCTGGGCCTCATTCTGTATCTGGGGTCCAGAACCCTGCAAGGGTCTGCTATCCCAAGGCCAGGCCAAGGGACAGCAGCAACCAGGCTTCTGATTTGATGGTGCTGGCGAACAGAGATGAACAGAGTAGCTCAGGGTTCCAGGGCCCCAAAGGCAGGCGCCTGGCCTGACTGATGGGTCACTTCTTGAGGAGGTGACTCAAGCTGAGTCCTGACTGTGGGGTTCACTGGGCAAAGGAGAGAGGACAGTTCTCCTTGTGACCCACTAATAATCCTCCATGCTGTTCATGCCACAGAGGAAATGAGTGTGGGCCCAGGCTCCCAGGTGCCCAGTGGCAGTCACATGGCTGTGGGTAAAGATGCACTTGTTCCCTCAGATCTGCAAGGCCACCTCCACGAGGAGCAGCCCCTGCACGCCCAAGTCTGCTCTGGGCCTCTGGCCCTCAGCCGCAGTCCTGCCTTCACACTGGCCCAGTGCTGACCCTGGTCTGTGGGCCAGATGGTCAGCATATGAGCCTAACAAGGGAAGCCCTAGCAACCAACAAACCTACAATTGTGAATTTTCAATGACACGATGAACAATGCCACTCATTGTGTGATATTAGAAAAAATCAGGACACTTGCATGCTAATTGCGGTTGTCACTAAATCAGAAAGGAATATTATGTACAGATAAACACAAAATCGCAGAGATAAAATCGGGTCTCAACGGAGCTCTGGACAAGGCAATTCAGGACAGTTTTTATTTTTGTTAACTTACTTTCCTATAGCTCCCTTTATTTTAAACAGTGTGCACATATGGTACACAAACATAAAAACTTTGTTTAAAAATGTAATTTTATCTGAGTCTCCTTCTACCTAAGACAGAGTAATGAGGACCAGAGTTTCCATCAACCCGAGCCGAATAAAAACTCAGAAATAACCTTTGAAACCAAGGTTTTCAAGACATTTGGACACCACTCAACACAGGACAGTGGTCCCTAAGATGTGGAAAGAAAGTAATGACGTACTGTGGGACTACAGCCACTAGAAGGAGCATGTGACCGGGCACAGAGGCCAGGAGAAGAGATGAGGCTGGTGTCGCAGGGTTAACAAGGCTGCCACGTGCGGGCAGACCACAATAAATCGAGGAAGCGGATCAGGAACCTAAAGTGACATCTAGCACAATGAGTGCAGCAAAGAGTGCAACCACTTAGTATTCAGAGGAAAATACTCCATCCAAAAAAAGAGGTGAAAGGGAACACAGGGCAGATGGGACAAATAGAAAACAAATGTGGAAACAGACTATTTGGGCCTAGACTAGTCACTAGTCACATTAAATACAAATCACTAGTCATGTCAAATACATGTGGTCTAAATACCCCAACCAGAAAGCAAAGGTGGTCAAGGTGGAAAATGTCAAGGCCCAGCTCTGTCCCCCTTTAGAGACACACTTCCGACTGGTGCTTCAGCCCCTCTTGGCAGCGAGGAGGGCTGGGGATGGAGATGAACAGACGCGGACTGCGGGCCTTCCTCCACCGCCTCCTTCCCGGGAGACAAGAAGCACCCGCAGGGAGTCAAGTCGAAGCACGAACTCGTTTATTACAGAGGAACCAGGGTATATATAGGCAAAAGCCACACGGGGGAGGTCAGGCAATAAATGTCAGCCAATGGGGGTTTAACGCAGGAACTTTTACAATGATTGGCATCGTTGGGGCCCACTGCGGTTGCGACGGTTTCCCTGGTCCAATCAGAGATTCTGACAAACAACTTTTGGGTTACGCCCCTGTCTCTTCCGCTGGCTCCATCTTATGCTTGCCCCTACAACTTTAAATGCAAAGACACACATCAGCTCCCAAGAACATTGTGCCAATCCTAATCAAAAAGAGCTGGAGGGGCCAGATTAATGTCTGAGTTGGGAACAACCCCAATGTGCATGGACTGAAGAGGGATAGAACAGAGCTCTAGCAGGAGCTAAGGATAGGCTGGACAGATATCAGTGTGGCATTCCAACAAGGGCAGGCAGGCCAAGAAAAAAAAAAAACCTGATGCACCAGTGCATTTCTCTAATAGTTAGAGAAGTCAGTGCCCAGTCTACAGCAGGGCAGGTGTGGCAGCCAAGGCCAGGGAGGGGCGCCTGGGGCTGGGGATGAAATGTCTCTTCTCTGCTTTATGGCAGTGGCTTCTCCAGCAGAGGCAGCATGTCAAAACATCGAGCTGACACTTCGTGGAGTTTATTGTATGTCAATTGCAATCAGTAAAGCTATTAAATTAAAAATGGATGAGTGAGAAACTATATTAGTTCTTATTAAAACGTGGAGGGCAGTGCTAAGTGCCCTCAGCAGCGTGGGTGGCAGCTCGTTCCTGCCCTAGGGCACGGGCCTCGCCTTCCCAGGAGCTGGGCTAGGCAGGGCAGGAGGGCCCAGCAGGCATGAAGAGATCCAGTGCTGGGTTCCGGCAAGGTGGCCATCAACATGACCTCAGGGAGATGAGCAGAGGCGTACGCTGCCCTTGGAGCAGTTCCTTTCAGCCTGGGGCCCCCAGACAGTATGCACTGAGCGTTTTGTTAAGGGCTGAGCTCAGTGCTAGCCAGACACACCCCTAAGAATTAGAAATCTGGTACTGGGTGTCAATGCCTCCTTTTTCTGTTTCTAGCCATTTCCTCCTGATCCCGGCCTTGATGCAGATCAGCTGACTCTGCTGCACTTAGGGACTAACACGGTGGGGGAGGGAGGCCCATGGGTGTCTCCAAGCTCCCCCAAAGGTGTCACTTGTCAAGCTCCATGCAGATTGCCGTAGTGTTTTTATGATGAGGGAATAAAAGAGTCTTCACCTTTCACCAAATCACACCCCCACCCATTCCCAGGGGAATTTCAGGAAGGTTATAAAATTATCTTCAATATGGTGCAAGACAACTATAAATAGAAAAGACATAGCCCTGAGGTGGACCCAGGTGCCAGGGAGGTCACTGCACACAAGTGCCCAAGTGGGCCTGGTGTTGGGCTTAAACCTTGCGACCTTGGCCTTCTGTGCAGTCAGCTTCCGCACCCATAGACCAGGACAAAGCCACTGCCTTCCTGTGAAGAATCAACACAGGACCTGGGAGGCCACAGCTGGGCAGTCGGGGGCTGGCAACCCCTGGAGGGTGAGGGCCCAGGAGCATTGCCTGTCCCTCAGGAGAGCAGCCTGCACCCCCTGGCTCCAAAGGGGTGAGGGGCCTCGGTCTTAGGGGCATCCAAAGCCCCTGCCCCAATCAACTTCTGACCCCAGAGCTGGCAGGGAACTGTGACATAGAGCGCAAGATCAGCAGCACCCCCCACCTGGCCTGGGCCAATCACGTGTGGGCTTTATCCCCCGTCCTGCCATGCAGACATGTGCTGATGTCCCTGGATGAGGCTGGCACCATGGGACAGAGACCGAAGGGGCTGATGCGTGTCACCTTGGAGCATAGGAGCCACTCATGGACGCAGAAGACAGAGACAGGAGCCCTTTAGCTGTTCACTCCCTGTATGGCAGACCTGCAGGCTGGAGAGCACTCTGTTCCTGAAATGACCTCCTCACCCAGGAGCATGAGCGATGTGGATATGAAGCAGTGGTGTTGGATATGAGAGGAAGGTACTGTGCAGACACCATTCTGGCACCGACCTGAGCCACATCTCTGAGGGTGCCCACCTGGCGAGGCCCCAGGACTCTGGACCAGGGGACAGGACTCCCAGGATGCAGGAGCTCTGGGGGTGGGGTGCAGGCATGGGCCACAGAAGCAATAGGAAAGGAGGAGTCCTCTGCCCCACAGTGGAAGACGAGCTGAGGGGTTGTGACTCCCACATTGCGCCTGCCTCCCAGGCAGCCCCACTCTTTCCAGGGAGGTTCTACATGGATTCTGACCTCCTGTCCTTGTTCTGATAAAGTTTAAAAAGGGAAAAAACCAAAATGAGCACTTACATTCCCAAGACAATGAGTGATTAGGATCGCAGAACCCTCTGCTGCAGGGGTGGAGACACTGTTGTGGCCCCAGGAGGCAGCCGCCTGCCCTCTGCTGGCCAGCCACTGAGTCCTCAGCCGACCTGCAGCCAGTGCCTCAGGAAAGCACTCAGCACTGGGACTGAAATTGACCACACACCTGCAGGGTCAAACCATGACTACACCCTGGCAAGGATACAGACAGACTTCGATATCTCTGGTCAGCCTCTGCCCTGTCCAGACCCTGGCTGACGACACCCCATCTCTGCCCAGACCGCATCCTTGTCCCAACACCAGCCCCAGAATGAGACCCAAGCCAGTCCTGACCCCAGCACTGAAATGCGACTCCAGGTTGCCCATACCCCAGCCCTGAAATGCAGCCCCGCCTGCCCAGACCGCAACCCTGCCAACTCCACCTCTGTCCATACTACACCTCTCCCCTGAGTGCTGGGCACTTCCCTTCTCTCTCTACATCCTCCACAGCAAGCACACAGTTCAGACTCTGTTCAAATGGTCACTGTTCTATTTGCAGAGAATAGGCTACAGCAGCTAGTCCACCCAGACCTTGTGGAGGGCACGGGGGCTCTGACCACTGATCCCATCTCTTTGGTGGCTATAGAAGTATGGCGATTTCAAGCACCTTCTTGATTGACGTTTATGTTTTGCTAGGAAATCACGTGTATGTGTGTGCATGTGTGTGTGTGTGTGTGTGTGCGTGCATTAACAGACATATCTATATCTATAGATCTATATCCAAATCTACATCTAATATGTATCTATATCTAATTTCTGCTGGATCCATTATATTCCCCACAATGACGTCAGTTATCTGTGCCTCTCCCTTTTTGTCATGCCAGCGTGTGGTCTATTTTCAAAAAAGCCAACTCTATTGTTCCCCCCATTGTCCTCTTGTTTTCTCTCTCCTTCCTCCCTCTGCTGGGGTCAGGACAGGGCCATAGTCTGGGCAGGGATGGGGTGTCATTAGCTGGGGATCCCTGATACCCTCGATGGCCACATGCCGCTATCTGCTCTGATCCAGGTGGCCTGTGTTTTTTCTTCCTCTGTGTCTCCTTTCCTGTGCTTTGTCTGGTGGTTTTGTTTATTGAGACTTGGCCTCCTGGTTTCCTGATGGGATTATCAGGACAATGAGCACCTAGCAACAAGTCCCGATGGGTCACCTCCCTAACCTTGGGGCACTGCAGCAGGGGTCCAACCTGCTAGGCCCTGCCTCTCTCCCAGGCTCATTCCATGGCCCACTCAAAGTTTCAAGAATGAGTGAATATTTTTCAGGCATCAAGTCTTGGAAACAGAAAAATACATGGATTGGTTTATTGTATCTCTCCTGGACTTAAAAAAAAAAAAAGCAGAGAAGTAATTCTGTGTGGCAGAATTGCCATGAGGAGAGGAATCCCCCCTTGGTGGCCACAGGCTGCCATCTGCTCTTTGTCCAGGCATTTGTGGAAATGGGCACCCATATTAGCGTGGGGAGCATATTTTTCTGCAATGTACATTCTCAAGATGTCTTGGGAAATTTTTTATGTGAGGGATATAACTGTCATTGTCTATTCCAGCTATCATTTATCCCTGTCTATCCATCAATCCATCATCTATCACCTATTATCTATCAACTATCTGACCGTCTCCCATATTTCTATGCATCATTTATCTGTCTACTTACCTGTCCCCTCTCTCTCCCTGTCTCTCTCTCTCTCTCTGTCTCTGTCTCTCTCTCCCTCTCTCTCTTTCTCTGGGTTTCTATATCTTTCCACGTCTATCTCTAGCTGACATCTTATGTGCTTATCGTGCATATCTACCTACCTTCTCTCTGGGTTTCTATCTCTCTCTGCCTACCTCTATCTCGAGCCGGCATCTGTCTAACAACTGCAAACTCTCCCTGGCAGAATGTTCGGGAACCTACCGTGGCTCCCTTCACCAATCCTCAGCCTATGGTGGACCCTGTAGCTGCTTCCAGCATCCCACCACAGCCACATGCTCTCTCTTCTTGGTTGCTGCGTCTTGCTGTGGCTGCTGTTCCAGGCTGTCTCTGGGTGGTGGGGAGGAGGGAGTGGATGGCCTGGTGCTGGGTGGTTCCTTCACAAATCCTCAACTTGGAAAGCACAAGTTCTTCTCTTCCAAACCTCTCTTTAGAGAACATTATCATCTCTATTTTCACTGGGCTCTTTCAAAGGGGTTACAACAATAAGTCTCTGAAGAAAGGAATCTTTGTTGTTTTGATAATAGCCATTCTCACTCAGGTGAGATGGTAGGTTGTGGTTTTGATTTGCATTTCTCTAATGGCAAATGATTTGAGCATTTCTTCAAGTATTTGTTGGCTGATCATATTTCTTCTTTTGAGAAGTGTCTATTCAGATCATTTGCCATCTCTTAACTGGATTACTTGTGTAAACTGTCAGTGTGTTGAATCCTGTGTAGTCCGCATAGTAGCCTCTGTCAGATGAATAGCTGGCCAACCTCATCTGCTATTGCATAGACTGTCTCTTCTCTCTGTTTATTGTTTCCTTTCCTTCATAGAAGCTTTTCAGTTTGATATAATACCATTTGTCAATATATGCTCTCCCTCCTAACCCCACTTCCTTTGGAGTCCTCTTCAGGAAATCATAACCCGTTCCTACTGTCTTGAAGTGTTTCCCTTACATTTTCTTCAAGTAATCTTAGCATTGCAGGACTTAGGTGTTCAATCCATTTTGAGTTGGTTTTAGTATAGGCTGAGAGATAGAGGTCATGTTTTAACTTTCTGCATGTGAATATCCAGATTGCCCAGTACCATTTATTTAAAAGGTTGTCCTTTCTCTAATGTATGGTTTTGCACTTTTTTTTGAGAAAGATATAGATGCGTGAGTTTATTTCTGGGATTTCTATTTTGTTCCACTGATCTATGTGTTGATTTTATGCCAATCCTGTGACATTTTGGTTACCATAGCTTGGTAGTACTAAACTAAGTGTGGCAATGCCTCCAGTTTTGTTCTTTTTGCTGAAGGTTGCTGTATTCTGAGTCTTTTGCATCCATGTGAATTTTAGGATTTTTTTTAATTCTGTAAAGAATGTCACTGGTATTTTGATGGGAATTACATTAAACATATAAATTGTTTGGGGTAGTATGAATATTTTATCAATATTTATTTTTTCAACCCGTGATTATAGAGGGATGGAAGATCTTTCTATTTGTGTGTGCATATGTGCGTGTACTTTAATGTCTACTTTCATCTGTGTACTGTAATTGTCACTGTAGAAAGCTTTTATTTCCTTGTTTATATTTGTTCTTAGGTATTTTATTTTACCTACTGGGAATGGGATTGTTTTCATGACCTTTCTCAGCAAGTTCATTATTGGCGTATAAAAGTGCTACTTATTAGGATGCAAAAGAAAAGCAATTCTTAGATACTAGTGGTGGGACTGTAAATTATCACATCTCTTATGGAGAATTTCAGAAAAGCTCCTCGAAAGACTAAAATTAAAACTTCCATATGACCCAACTACACCATGCCGGGGTATAGCCACAGGAAATGCAATCCCGCACTCCAGAGACATCTGCACTCCTATGTCTACTGCTGCACTGCTCACAACAGCCAAGATACGGAGTCAACCAAGGTGCCTGTCAACAGATGAATGGGTAAAGTAAATGTGCATATATGCAGTGGAAAATCATTTAGCCATAAAATGAATGAAATCCCATCGTTCACAGCAAAACAAATAGAGCTGAAGGACATTGTTAAGTGAACTAAGACAGACACAGAAAGTCAAGTACAGCATGTCCTCTCTTGTATGTGGAAGCTAAGAAGAGTCAGCCTGGAAGTAGAGTATTAGAGGCTGGGAAGTGGGCAGGCAGGTAAGGGAGGTGTGGTGCGTGCTGTGTACATGTGTAGAAACGTCATGCTCTGTGTGCGTGAGGAGGACCCCAGGGAAAAGAGAGTCCTTAAACAACATGAGGTCAGAGCCCTGTCCTTGAACCCCATCCTGACCCTCTGGGGAGCATTGGGCCTCAGTCTCCCCCATCAATAAGAGGATGGTCCTTGGAGTCTCTTCTGATGTTACAGGATACACCTGTGACATTGGCATTCATCTACTTTCAAGGGAATGATAGGAAGGGGACCCTTCTGTCCTTGATGTCGGCCCCAGGGTGGGATTCTCCCCTGTAGGGTGGGAGACCAGGGGCAGGGAGCCAGTTTTACTCACTCCTGAGAGGCCTGGGGCCTCATGCTGGACCTGGGGTGCCACCTGCGGAGCCCCAAGAAAGGCATCTATGCCCACACACAAGTGCCACTATCCATGGTGGCTTCCTGGGGTGGTATAGCCCTGCACACCTTGAGGTGACTGCCTCTGAGTACACTGGTGATGGAGGTGCTGGTGACAAAGGCCTTGCAGGCCAGAAGACTCAGGACTCTGATGCTTGGGCCCAGCTCTGTGCAGGAAGTGTGGGAGGCTCTTTGTCCTGGCAGCTGGGGGCCAAGCCCCTGAAGGCAGGATCTCAGATGCTTCACCACTGGCTTATAACTGAGGGACTGAAGGCAAAGATCTTCAGGGGAAGCAGAACAGCTGCAAGACACATGCAAGAATGTTTTAGGTACTCAAAGGACAGGTTCCACATAAATTAGTGTCAAGTTTGCAATAGTTCTGTCCCAGAAAACACCCTATGAAAATCAAAAAGGAAAGAAAATAAAGAAAGAAAGAAAGAAAGAAAAGAAAAGAAAAGAAAAGAAAAGAAAAGCTCCTGACTAAAAGAGGCATTTGCAACTTGAAAAACTGAGAAAAGATTTACTGTATGTCCAGGAAAACAAAACTCTGTAAATCAATATAAAAAAGATAAGCCACGTTTTCTGCTGGAAGTGAGGATGTGATATTGTAACTTGCCTGTTCCTAAGCCGATGTGACCCTGTGTGCAAGATTCTACAGTAACCCTGGCAGTCTGCTAGGCCATGTCCCTAACCTTGCTCCTGGTCCCACTTATCCTGGCTCTTCTTCATACTTTAGGGTTGTAAGTTTTAGGACTAGCTGGTTAATTTCTATTTAAAAAAAACCCTCATCAGGATTCTGATTGGAACTGTACTAAATTTAGTAATTATTTTAGGAATTCATTTCCAAAAGAGCACAGCAGGACTCACACCTGACTTTCAGTGAAACTGTGGAATCCAGTGACGTCTGAAAGCAGGCAGGAGGAAATAAACTCTCCAGCCCAGAGCCCTGTCCCCATGAAAATATTCTATAGACACAAAGGTGAAATTGAGATGTTTCCAATGCAGACCTGCCTGCCCGACACACGGATACAATACAGGGAATTCTGCAGGCAGAAGGAAAACAGCCCGAGTGAGAGCCAGGGAGGAGGAAATGAAGAAGCCCAGACAAAGTGGCATGAGGCTGGAGGACATGTCACGCTGCATCGTGAAGCAGATGCTGCTGTGGGGACAAAGGGACAGAAGTGGCAAGGGGAGCTGTCTCGGGGAAGAGACGTTAGAAGATGGACAGACACAGACAAGACCATTGCATTTGTTAGGCAAAAGTAGAAACATTGACTAGGCAAGCTATATCTTAAATTTACTCCAAACTCACGTGGCACTCAGTGAGGAGCAGGTGCCATGTGAGCCACAAACTGCGTGGGGCTTGTCACTACTCTCTCTGCTTCTGTATATCTTTGTAATCTCATAATATGTTGTCAAAAGCACTGAACGACTCATTGTGTTGGAAAAGACCCAACCCTAAAATGACCGACATGGTGGAGGAGCTGAGCAAGAGAAGCATTCCACACAGCTGGTGGGAGGGACTGGCGGGGGCCATGTGTCTTCATAGGGCCTCATTGCTCAGAGCGGGTCAAGGACTCACCCCAGTGACCTCACTCCATCAACTCTCGAAGTATGGCTTCCAAACCATCCCACTCCGAGGTTCTGGAGGTTAGGACTCATTCTACGAGTTCTGAGGGACAAAATTCAGCCCACTGCACAATCCGAGAAAAAATTTACTCATCTACATCCTGAGATACAAGAAAGTACTTGCAGTATTTTAGGCTACAGCAAGATATTGGAAGCAACTGGACCATCAAACAACAGGAGTGTTGTTTTGTTTACTTTTCTCATCACTGAAACAGAATGTCCGACGCCCAAAGTTAAAGGAGGAAAAGTGTGTTTAGCTCATGGTTTGTAGAGGTTTCAGTCCATTATTGGCTGGCTCCAAGGCAGGGTGGCCTGGCAGACAGGCATTGCAGTGGAGAAAGTTGGCAGGCAAAAGGTAGCAAAGCAAGAGAAGGCTAGTTAAGCCTCTTTCTGTCCCTTATGTCTCATCCAGGCTACTCACCCCAGGGCAGGTAGCACTCCCACCCTTAATCCCAGCATCACATCACACAGCAGAGCTATGCCAAACCAATCAGTGGACTAATTAAGTAGTCACACACTCTAGATCCAGCCATCTCTGAAAAATCCACCTATGACTGCATGAGGCTTTAGGGGGACATCTAGAGACAAACATAACAAGTGTGAGTAAGTGACAGAGCCGGCAGGGTTATGAGGACCAGGTGGCCATGGCGCTGTGCCCACAGTCAAGGACTCAGCTGACCTGGTGCTGGGCAGAAGATGGCAGAGAATACACTCAGCACACCACCTGGCAACGCGTCTTAACACACGAGGAACTACATTCTCTGGACCTTGCACGCCCATGGGGAGGACCGGGGTCAGGGACTGGAAACAGAAAACCCTCAGTTCAACAGGAGGGTGCTGTCCTCTAGGTAGGAGTGAGAGGAGCAGGGGTGAGGTATCCAGCTCCTCAGCCACTGGGCCAGCCTACCCCATGCTTAGGCATCTGTCTTGCCCTCCACGGCCCTGTCTATGGATACTGCTGGGATTGCCTCCTTGGCCCCAGTGTCCCTCCAGGACCCCTTCACTGCCCTCTCCACTCCCCCAGTGCGGGAGGCTTCTGTCCACGTCACAATTGCAGGGTCATCCCAGGCTTCATGGGACCTCTCTTCAGCTCCTCACCATGCCTCCCCAGGTCACACAGCAGACTGGGGGCCCCAGCATCTCAGGGCTTTTCTCTTCCAGCCCATGAGGCAGGCTGATGGGGTCCTCATGCCTGCCACCCACCTCCTGGGACCCGGAGTCTTCCCGCATTGGATATCCTGGGTCTGGAGCCACCTTCCTAGTCACAGGCTCAGTGCCCTGAAGCCTGGACCCCCACTCTTCTGGGTCCAGAGTGCTGCCCCTGCCCACTATGGGAAGCCCAAGACCTGCTGGCCATTGCACAGTGTGGCTGTGAGCTTCTGGGTGGGCACAGGAAGGGGCCAGAGGGGCGAGGTTTGCTGCAAGATGCACTAATGATGGCCTCCCGGCCTTAGCTCTAGCATCTTCTTTTCTAAAAGTTTCAGTATCACAGGGAAATTTCATTTATGTTTAGACGAAGCTCTTCTGATCTGATGAGGGAAATGCCCTTTCTTGCTCCCCTGATTCTGACTCATGACTTTGAAGTTTCCAAGCCCCCCTGCCTTCCTGCCCAGCACCTGGTCAGTTGCTTGGGGTGCAGTCTTCGCAGGCCTCAGGAATACCTGGTGGCACCCTCTGCATGTCACATGACATCCAGCAGCTCTGGCCACCCAGGTCACCTCACTCACAAGCACATTCACAGAGAGATGAGACTGTAGTGTAGCCTGGCTTTGCCCCCAGTGATGGAAAACTCAGAAGGGTAGATAACAGATGCAGTCTGAACTGGGGTTCCCGTGACTTGTCAATAAAACCCCAGGAGTACAGAGTCCCAGGAGGAGGACCGTGGCCACCCCAGCAGCTGGCCATATGTGGGCTGCTCCCACTAGGTGGAGCAGCAGTAAATCCAGGTCCCAGGATGGTCCTCACCCTCCACTGCCTTTAGCTAGGTCCCCCTGCAGGCCAAGGTCACAGAGCATCTTCTAACTGTACCAGGTGGTGGGAATAACCACGCCTGCTGAGAGCCTCGGGCTCCACAGGCTCACATGCCGCATGACCTCTCATTGCCCCCCAGCCTGTTCTCACATGTCAGCAGGCCCTGCCCTACAGGAAGGACATAAACTGCCGTGGTCAAGCCAGTGGACCAGGCCTTGCACCTGGCAGGGGGCCCCACCCTAAGTGCTGAGGGTCCCTGTGGAGGGTGGCAGCTGGAGTTGGGCTCCATCATCAACCCTCATCCTTCCTCCTCATGGATCCCTCCCTGGAGGCCAGCTTCTAGCTAACTTTGACACCACAGTCCGATTCGCCTCACCCTTTGGGGTGAATCCTGCCTGGTGCACTTCATGGGTTTAGTACTGATGTGGATGTCTGACATGAATCTGCAAACGCAACATAAAAATCTAAACAGCAGTACCAAGGGCTGTGAGGGGGCGACTGACCACCATGCAAAGGCCATCCCCGAACCCCATGGCATTTTTGCACTGACAGACAGAGTCAGTCATCAGGGCCTCTTCTGTCCGTGGCTGCAGGATCCAGAGTAGTATCAGGGTGTGTGCAAGGGAGACTCAGTGTCCCCTTAAAAGCCCAGCAGACTCAGGGCATGGCCTTCCACCTCCTGACCTGCTGGCCTGCCATGGACCAGGAGCAGAGAGGGTGTCCTGGAATCTGGAAAGCCTGGTGAAGGGATGCTGAGTAACCAGGGAGGGGCCTTGGTGACTCATTTTCCACATGGAAACAGGAAGGCCTAGAAAACTGTGATCCCCAGGAAGCATGAGATGAACCAGAAAAATCCTGCCGACCAAGCAGGCCACGGGCAAAGCCACAACTCGCTCTATGGGTGAGAATAGAAGCCCCAACCTGAGAGAGGCTGCTTACCTAGCTGGGACGAGAGGGCCACCAGTGTCCATGCTGCAGTGAGGAAGGGGGCCTGCACGGAGAGCCATTGCAGACTGACCACCTGGAACCCGCTGCTGTTCTGGGGGCTGGTGGCCTCCAGCCCCTGGCTGCAGCCCCCAAGCATGCAGGGATGGGTAGCACCCATCAGCCAGGCCAGCAGTATGAGGGCACGCAGGCCTGGTGCCCTTGCTGGCATGCCAGGGTGTGCTTCTGATGAGGTAGAGTGTCCACGGAGTGTGCCTCACCTGCATAGGGAGCCACCTCAGCCTCTGGTGACCAAGTGGGGATGGCTGGTCCTTCTGTTCTCTCAGCTCCTCCCACCTGCACCTGGTGCCTCCCCTTCACTGACCACAACCAGCCCTGTCCTGGGCAGTCGAGACCCTGCCGTCTCTTGTAGGTCATCCAATGGGCACCTCCCTCCAACAGGAGTTCAAAGCCTTTGTCCACTTCCCTGCAATGGGAGATAAGCTGCCACCCCCACCCCCCCGCCCCATGATTAGGCTCTGCCTGTCACACAAAATAAAGCCAGTGAGGAAGCGGAGTTTAATTGGTTCTTTATCTGGTGTTTCCGTCTCAGCTGGGAACACTGTGTGGGATGAGAGCCTGGATCACACCCTGTCTACCTGGCGCTACAGGGGACCTCCACTCAGGGTCTGGAACGAGGGTATATTCAAGGGGCCCCTGGGCTTCAGAGTGGCCCCAGGGCCCTTGCATTAGGATTGGCCTGGCATGTGACCCTCGGGAGTGGGCCCCAGGATGGGGTGGGTGGCCAGAAGGGGATTGATCAAACATGCCCTATGTCTAGGACCATGCAGGCTTCTTACAGCCAGAGAAGAAGGCTTCCATTCTCAAAGAGCAGAAATGGTGACAAATTGCTGTGGATTAGAATTGGAGGCACCATGTGAAGCTGTGCTCTCCAAAATGAACAGGTGTGCACAGAAATACATAATGAGGGAAGAAAAAGAGTAACACTGTTGTCGTATAATTTATATGGAAAATTATTGCCACTAGGCAAATGTTTGGGAGATTTTAAATACTTTACTAAATTCTGAGTTGGGAAAGACTGGCCGATCCCGGCCTGTGTTCTTTCCCTAGAAGCCTAGGGTCCTGAGGGTGCTGCGTCGGAGGACCTGCCTAGCAGATGGATGCTCCAGCCACGGCCCTGTGTAATGGGAGTTTTACACTCATCCTCCGGGGCCCAGCCTCAGCCTCTGTCCTCTGGGAGACACACTGAGGCTGCGAGGTGGACATTGATGCAGTGACCTTCCTGCTGTCATCCTGAGGCTCTCTGCCCTCCTGTCCAATGCAGCATGTCCGCCCACAGGGCCAGAGCTCTCTAACGCCAGGACCCTTTTGTCCACGTGGTTACCTTGAGCCTGACATGGTACCAGGCAGTCTGTGCTGGACAGTGGAGCTGAGACCAGTGCTGCTATTGCTCCTCTGGGCAGTCAAGGATTGTGGGCAAAGCCCAAGGCCGCTGGGAAGCCTTCAGGGGCCAGGGGACTTCCTGGGAAGTCTGTGAGCAAACACAAGAGTTAATTGAGTGCATGGGCAAACATCGCATCCTTTTAACATAATCCTTAAATTGGCAGCAGAATTTCCTCCTCTGATAAGCTCTGCCTGCTTTGAATCTCATTACGTGTGTCTGAGAGGTTGCTCCACATTCCCCTGGCCCTCCAAGGCCCTCCCTGGACACCTGGGAACAGTGCTCCTTTCTGTGCTGTGTCTTAAGTTTCCACTGGTGCTCAGTATTGCCTATTCCTGAACCTTCACACAGGTATCTCACTAACCTCCACCAAACCACTTAGACTCCTGTTTACCACAGGATTAACCCAAGAAGGGAAGAGGCGAGTGACAGGTCTCTGGCAGGCTCTGGTGGTCTCTAACCATCAGCTTTTAGCTGCCCATCAGGGCCACGTGGGCGAACTAGCTGGGTCCTCCACGTCTGCCAGGGCTGCCCGTGTCCTCCCCTGACCTTTCTACTTAACCTTGGTGAGCAAGAACCTGCAGGGAAATGACCGAAGGTCCAGAGGCCTCAGTCCCTGACCCCAGACTGGCATGAGCAGGTGAGGAAAGAGAAGTGTACGGGGTTGAGGAATGCTTCACCACCACCTGTAACCTGGCCTTTCCATCAACCTCCATTTCTGTTTTATCCCACAGAAGGAAACTGGCTCAAACTTTTCTCTAACCAGATCAGCTAGGTACCGGGAAAGCATACCCGGAGTCTTTTCTACAGCCTCCTTTCCAATCCCTGAACATCCCTCCCCGCCATGGAACTGGTGGTGACAGTGTCTCAGTGACAGGGGCCACCTCAGCCCGCCCAGGTCCATGACACAGTGAACCCAGCACATGCTCTTCTGCCCTGCAGAGCCCATTGTCCTGGTATTATTCACAGACAGACAGGAAAACATTACCACTCTGAAGCCTGTTTCCTCAGGAACACTCTGAGATGCTGGTGGGTGTTATGTTTAAAAATAATGTGAGACATCCCACCGTCCCATGTCCTTGAAGCGCCACAGGACAGTTCACTGTGGAAACAGACACCCCAGTGGGACTGGAGCCCTCAAATTTTGGGCTGACACCTGAAATGCCCTGACTGGGCTCAGACGACACCAGCTGAGTCCTCACAGTTCTGGAGCCTGGAAGCCCAAGATCAAGGTGATGGCAGGGATGGTCCTGGTGGTGAGGCCTCTGCCCATGCTTGCAGACACCACTGTACCCTCCCGCAGCCTGTCCTCTGTGCCTGTGCATGGAGGCCCTCTTCCTAGGAGAACTCATCCCATCTGGTCAGCGTCACCCTTATGACATGCACAGTGTCCGCCACCTCCTTAGAGGCTCCAGCTCCAAATGCAGTCACTCTGGGGACTAGGGCTCCTGCATAGGCACATGGGGGACAACTCAGTCCATCGTGGCTTCCCTCCTGGTAACTGACAGCAAGGTCAACAGAGAATCAGCATATAAACACAAAAGCAACCAGCACCACAAACCAGCTAGATACACCTGACATCTATGGACATCCCACCAAAACACAGGTCCTAAGCAGCCCAGAACGGGCACAGGACAGACCCTGCCTGGAGTCATAAAACACACCTTGACGCACTTGAAACAACAAGAACTCACAGTGGAAATAAATTGGAAATCAGTAGCAGAAAATAATCCTGGAACTACCAAATATGTGGAAATTAAACATTATTTTAGACAAGGCAGGGGTGGAGGAGGTATCCCAGAAAACTGGAAATTTCCTCACATTTCCTCACAGATGAAAATAAAAATCCATTTATCAATTCATTTATTAGTCAGTGCTTAGAGGAAAACGTGTAGAATTAATTACATATATTAGAAGCATTTAGAGAAGAATAAATGCTTATATTTAAAACAAAAGAAAAAAATTAGAGCTGGGCATGGTGGTGTACGCCTATAATCCTAGTACTCGGGAGGCTGAGGTAGGAGGATAACCATGAGTTTGAAGCCAATGTGGGTTACACAATGAGTTCAAGGCCAGCCTAAACTACATAGTGAGACCAAAACAAAGAAAAAAAAAAAGAAGAAAATTGAAATCAACCTAAGTTTCTACCTTAAGAAAATATCTTTTAAAAACAGCAAATCAAACAGAGAGCAAGAAAGGAAAGAACAGATAAGAGTCAAAGACATTAAAAACGGAAAGATAATAAAAAAAATCAATGAAATTAAAAGTTGGTTCTTAGAAAGATCGATAGAACTGATAAATGTTTAACCAGACCAATGAGAGAGAAGATACAAGTAGCTTAGGCCAGCAATGCAGGAAGACACGAGCATCGACCCCACAGACTCAGCAAACCTGCAGCAAGAGGCCACTTCCGTAACCATGGAAGCTCATCTAAGAACACTCAACGTTGCCCTTAGAGGGAAAACCCGGCACTCTCTCCCTGAGATCAGAGGAAGGGAAGGTGTTCTCACCGCTCACTCCAACACCACACCAAAAGTGCTGGTGACTGCCACCAAGCAGAGAGACACAGGCCTGCAGGTTAAAGAGCAGACAGCAAAGCCTTCTCCATGCAGATGGCCCACTGTTTACACATGAAATTCCAAGGTGTCAACACAACAACAACCTCCACCTAGAACCTGCGCATGTTCTGCAAGGTCACAGAACAAGATGAACACGGAGAACCCACCTGATGTTAATACTCCAACAGTGAGCTCAGTAAGACCAGAACTGAGTATCAGCCACCGTCGCTCCAAAGAAAGAGAAGTACAGAGCGCCTTAACAAAACATGATAAGAAAATAAAAGATCTGAACCACACATTCATCAAAGGACATAAGATCAGCCATGAGAAAAATGAAAATTAAAACCACAGTGTGTGCCACTATGCATCTGAATGAGAGAGAGCACAAAAGCAAGAAGGGAAAAGAGAACACATGGTGACAGTGTTCACCACACCGGCGCTCACTCACACAGCTGGTGTTCCCCACTGGCAGGGCGTGAGCAGTGCAGGGCACGGCAGGACTCAGCAGGTCCCAGCTGAGACATCTGCCCAGAGAAATGCAAACTCTTTCCACAGGAGAATCTGCACATGACTATCCATGGCAGCTCACTTGAAGAAGTAGAAAATGAAAAAAAAAAAAAAAAGAAGTAGAAAATGAGCCACTTACACAAATCCAATTAATATGAACCAAATTATGAGTGTATGAATAACAAAATTTCTGCCTACAAAAAACTGAAAATACCTGTTTACATATTTCAGTAATTTGTCTAGCCTACCTCCTTAGTGTTCCACTCCAATCTTTATTTATTCTCCCAATACCTATGGCTTTTTCTTTTCCAGAATATTAAATTAACCATTTGACATTTTAAACACGGTGACTGACCTGGTATTTAATTTTTTAAAAACTAAAACTAAATTTAGCAAATCATGACCAATAGCTGCCAGTTGGTTTGGCATCATGTTGACTGTGACAAAAACGGAGGGAGACCAGGTGCAGGGAAGATTATGTGAGTAAAAGAGCCAGATAGAGACCAGCAGAAAGTTAGTGCCGTGAAAGAAGAAAGTGGTAGAAAGGGTAGAGAACAAATCCTTACTTGGCGTTTGGTCAGTGCGGAAGACCTCCGCCAAGGAGGCAACAGCAGGGGCTTCCTCTTGCCTGCTTACACCCACAGCCCAGTGGCTGGGGATGCTGAGTACCCCACTCTTTCTTTGCTGGGATGCTCCCCAGCCCCAGGGTGGACTGCTCCCTCCCTCTGCTCAGGCCTCCAACCCCTGCAGTCTTGCTGACAAACTGCAGCCTTCGAGGTGCCTGGCTCCCATCTGCCCTCCTCCTTCCTCAGTTTACTTCATGTCCAGCACCCAGAGCAGGGTGCAGGGCACAGAGCAGGCGTCTGCTGGTGAACAGACAGGGCCCTTCTGTAGGAGCAAGCAAACAGAAAGCCCCAGGCCCCTGCCTTGTCCCAGACGCAGGAAACTAGGAGAGACAGTGGCTAGCGAACAGAGCAGCCATGGGACAAAGACCGTGGATGCCGGAGCTGTTGGAACCTCAGGGGTAGCTGGGAGGAATGGGCCCGTGTGATGGCTGCTCTTTGCTAGACGGCATTCTCCTCCTCAGCTCAGCCCCTTTGGGTTGTTTCTCTGGGCCCATGCCACACTGTGCCTTCTACCATGGGATTCCAAGAAGAGGGACACATCAGCAGATTGAAAGCTAATTTCCAAGGTCCCTCAGAGGTGGTGGGAGTTCGGGTGTGTGTCCCTGCCCCACCCAGGGCCAGGTGCAGTGGCCCCAAGACTTCAAAGGTCTTGAGGAGGAAAGAGGCTGTGAGCCCAAACAGGTGCGTCAAGCCTATTGTTCTACATATCTGAAAAATCAATTGGGGCCAAGTGAACACATTTATTTAATGAACAAAAATGTGTGTTAATTGGATTTTAAAAAGATATTACTTCTGGCTCCTCAACACTGAAAAGGGGCCTTGGAAAAAGTCCTTTTCAGGAAGTGAGATTAAGTAAGTACACAACTGCAGAAAACGCTGCAGTCTTTCCTCGAGATGACACAACCCCAGAGGGAGGAGACTCCACAGAAAATCCTACAGGGCGAGCCAATGGGACTGGCAGGCTGTGATGGGTGGTCCTGTCCAGGCTTCCAGGTATCTGGCAAGGGGTCCGGGTCAGAACCAGGAAGCTGACCTGGCTCCTGGTCCTGCGAGGTTAGCTTGAGAGAGGGAATTCGTGTGGCTTTCCACCCAGACAACACCCACAATGGGACAATGTACCTGCCCCAGAAAACCCATGCTCAGCAAAGGGGGCAGTTGCAGGTCAGCTGTCCTTGGAGTATCCCCAAGGCACGGGCTCTGAAAACCGTGTAGTGCTCTGTGGGTCTGGCGCTTCGCAGGACAACTGTATTCTGACCCCAGTCATCCTCTGATGCTCCTGGCCCCAAGGACAAGGGCCAGCCAGGCAGGAGCGCAGGGCTGTGTGTCCCTGGCCCAGGCAGCTGCTGGTGGCAGCTCCTGGGGAGTAGAGGACCAGGACATGAGGCCATCTCTCCTCTTCCACAGGTAGGCCCACGGCTCCAACACACAGAGGCTGGAGGAGACTTCTGTGAAGCAGAGGTCCTTGCACATAGAAACATGACCAGCCCGGGTGCGTCTGGAACTTTGGGTGAGATCTTAACATCTGAGAACAGTTTTCAGTTACGGCTTCATCACTTTCACGGTCTTCTTGTCATATGTTACTGAACATGGAATGTATGAAAGTTGTCAGAACTAAAATAGACTTGCTTGTGTCAAACCTAACGAAAATAAACTTGCAAAGCCAGGTGGATGTAAAAGCCAGCCTCTCGTGCATGTGTGCCTGATCATAACCACTGCCGTGAAGGCCTCAGAGTCATGCCATGCAGAGGTCACCAAGCCCACAGATACTTGTGTAGGGACATCTGCCTGCAGCTGTCTGTCCAGCCTCTCTACGGCCCGCATAGCCAAGGACTACTACTTCAAAATGCCCTGTGTAGTCCTCCTCGAACTTCTTGAATATGCCCTGGTGTCCCCTTGTAATGGTCAGTGCAGAACACACGTATTAGTCTGGAAGATCTCTGTTGGTAATTTAGGTCAATAGGTGTAAAACAATACACACTTATCATTGCTCAGCCCTGGAGGCCCAAATCCCAATGTCGAGATGTAGACAGAGTGTGTCCCACCACAGTTCCAGGGAGAATCCTCCCTTGTCTTCCAGCTTCTGGAGCCTCTGGGCTCTCTCTGCTTGGCTCCACCTCTGCCTTGTCTCCTCAGACTCCTCTTGGTATTTTCTCTGTCTCCTTCAAGGATACAGGTTGGAATAGTTAAACAGGACTGCCAGCTTGATTGACTTGGGAGCTGCCTAGAGGACTGGTGGAACACACGTCTGGGTATATCTGGCTGGGTCATGGAAGTGTAACCTTGGGGACTCTCTCTGGTCCTTGGCCCTTTCTTCTCAGGTGCTTTTCCTTGCTCTGCTTCCTGACCACCATAAACTAATGATGTCTTGGAGTCAGCTGGCCATGGACCATATCCCCTGAAACTGTGAGCCAAAGTAAACCTTTCCTTTAAGTAGTGGGTGTTGGGTGTTGTGTCTCAGTGACCAGAAAGCTAATCCACAGATGTTGGCACTCAGGGCCACCAGGATAACCCAGAAGAAACTTCTCAAGGTCCTTAAGGCTACCAAATCTTCAGCCACAGAAGCTGACATTCTGAGTGGTGGTGTCTTGGTTCAGGCTTCTATAACAGTGCCACAAGCTGGACATTAAACGGGAGATGTCCTTCCTCACTGTTCTAAAGCTAGTGTGCCAGATTCAGGCACAGGTGAGACCCGGATCTGGTGAGGGTGTCCTCTGCCTCCCCACTGGCAGAGGGACAGGAAGCGAGCTCTCTCCTGTCACTTCTTTTGGGCCACACTACCTCACACCTCAACATTAGAGACCCCCTCATTTTTTCCCTCCCCTGGGGTTAAGGTTTCAACATGTGGCCTTTAGAGGACATAAGCAGCCCACACATTGGCATGTTTGGGTTTCATGAAAGCTGTCACAAGGTTGCTTTCCACACATTGCCAAGTCAACTGTGTGCTTCTTGAAGGCAAAGTGCTGTTGTATCTTTGTGGACACTGCCTGTGCCTCCATGTCCAGGCCCAACCCAGACCCAAGGTCTCATCCCAAGTGTTGGTTTCAAGGTTGAAAACTGGAGTGACAAAGCGTAGCCGTGGGATGTCCCATTTTGTAGCTGGAAAGCCATGTGCATAAGCTTCAAGTGTCTGTCTTCCTCATACCCATCCCTCCATACACACAAACCGTGGTTGCTGGTCTGGCTGGACCCAGGCAGAGGGAATGATGTGCCCACCAAACTTCTTGTCTGAGCTGAGCACAGGGCTCCCCTGACTTCCCACTCCTCTGCCAGCCTCAAACCTATGCTCTAGCTCTGTCTCTCCTCAGGGCTCTGCCCTGACTTTCACAAGTGGAAAAGGACCTCTGACCATGGGCTTGGGGTCTCCTCACAATCTTACAATCACATGTTACCTGTGGGGCCTCCTGGGTCGAGCACCTTGACAGACCCCAGGACCAGGCGGGAATGCATTCAACCACAGCAAGGGCCAGTCAGTACTGGTGCTTTCTCTCACTTGGCTAGGAGTCTTCCTGGTTTGAAGCCCAAATTGGGAACGACTGTGCTGATTGCAGCATCCATCCTCCAGCCTCTCCCACTTGGCATCTGATCCTGGAGTTGAGGGGGTTCTGGGGTCCTCTGTATCTGGTCCTGGGGTTGAGAGGGTAGTTTTTAGCTGTGCTAGGAGCTGGAACATGAGTGTGTGTGTGAGTCTGTGCACCTGCAGGTATGTGTAAGGGAGAGAATGAGCTGTGTGGTTCCTGGGCATCAGCAGCCCACTTAGGGCTTGCTGCAGCTTCACATTTCCCAGTGGCAAGGCCATGGGCAGCTTCCACCCTAGGACAGAAACTAACCCTGAGTCCACTACAGAGCATGCTCCAGCACATGGGCGAGATAGCCATGGCCAGCGAGGCTTGACCTGGCCATGAGGCCCTCTTGACACCCTCATTCCACCTCACAGCCCCACTCCCTTCTGTGGCCACAGATCTTCACAGCTGAGAGAAAGGCAGAGACCTCAGATGCCAGCCCCCACTTACACCCTCCTCTCATAAGACCTTCTGCCCTGGGAAGGTGCCCTCAGGCCACCTTGCTTCCCTCTTGTGGCCAGGGCTCTTCAGGGATGATAGAGCCTGCAAGTGGGATGGTGTGGGGTCTTGGGTGTGGAGGACTCCCTGCAAAGTTCTAGAAATCTGCAGGGGCACCAGGTGGGGAGAGCAATGCCCAAGGAACCCTTCACACCTGCATCCAGCCATAACCAGGATAGTGGGTCTGGGGCAGCTCTCCACCGCTCCAGGCAGGCTCTCGCTACCCCATCTCACATCCGACAAACACCAGCTTCAGGAAACCCAGCGGGACAGCCAGTGGAGCTGTACAGGGAATGTCCCACACTGCAGGGCCACCTGCCACCTTCTGGAGGGTGAGGGTGGTAGGGGCAGAGCCAGCGGGAAAGCCAGCAAGTGGTGGTCCAGGAGCTCTGTTCCACAGCACCCTCCAAGTCCCACCAATTTAGCCAAGGTGACACAGACACTAAGAAGCAGGACCAGAGCTCATGGGATGCCAGGAACCTCTGTATTGTCTTCTGCAGGTGAGGCACATGGAATGAGAAGAAGGCTCGATCCCCCCCAGTGCTTCCTGGTTCCCATGCAGCCCATGGTGAGACACGCACATCACACCCTGCACAGCCCTGCACAGAGGAGATGTGGCCTACCTGCCCAGAGTCCTTCCTGCTGGACCCTAGGATGACATGAGAATCCGAGGTGCAGTGGGGCATCTGAAGTGTGGAGAGCCTGTACCTCAGTTTTCCTGCCTCAGGAGAACCACTTATACCTGTCCCTGAGGGGTCCTGAACTCAAACTTGGCAGAAAGGCCATACTGTAGACTCAGCTGGGCCCAGTCCCCCAAAGCTGAGAGAGAGCCACTGGCCCATAGACAGGGTTGCTCCAGCTATGGTGACTCTCGGGCCCAGATGGGGTACCTCCATGAGTCATGGGGGCTGAGAGGCAGTCCTTGGACGCAGACGGCCTGGGCACCTGACCCTTGCTTCCACCCGGTGTGTCCCTCCCTTGCTCTGTGCTTTCATGGCATCAATTCCAACGACGCTGGCTCACTCCAAAGCACCCCAAATAGGACATTATCCAGCCAGACTTTCACCATAAACAGTTGCAGGTGCAGTGTCCAGCATCAGGCAGCACAAGTAAATCTGGTTCATGATCTCACATAACCACTTCAACTGATGGTTAATAAATGATGTTAAAGAATATTTTGTGACAGGTACATGCATGACAATCTTCAGCACAACTTTGCTATAGAAAAATGCATACAGGTCATAAAACTTCATTAAAGGATGTGTGTAAAACTGGCTCCTCTTCATCCTTTTCTACAATGAAGATGCAGTCTTTTGGTGAGCAGAGAACATTACTTCCAGTTGCTGTTTCCACTTCCATTACAGTAAAAGGCACCCCCTCTGGCATCTTGGGCACAGGCCACCTGTCTCAGGGCCCTGACTCAGCTGACCTGAGCCAAAAGGAGGCAGGAAGGAACGTGTTTGGAGCCTAAACTGTGCCCTGCAGTGCCCCTACTCTTAGGTGGTGGCCACAGAGGTCTTTTGTCACCTTGTTTGCTTCTGAAAGCCAGAATATATCCAGTCTCCTGGCTGCACAAAGTCCCACCTGGTGGACACCAGGTGTAGTGATGGACTCAATCCCCTGAGTCTCACCTGTCACAGCCAGGGGGACACGGTCGACTTGACTTTTTCCTTTCTGGCTGTCCTTAACAGCGGGGTAGAGGCATGGCCCTTCCCATCAGCGCCCAAGTTTAATTTGGAGGCCCCAGGGACACCTCCTGGCGTCTTTTCTTGGATGAGCAGAGAAAACACATTGCTTCCCCGTGGAGCGGCTCCTGAGTAGGAGTGGATAGCAGTGACCACTTCCTGCTGCCCACACCAGCTGCCCCTGGCCAGCATATCCGGTCTGAAGCTCCTGCATCTGGCATCCTGGCCCCTGGCCTGGGGTCGCCGCCGTGGACAAAGCGTCCCCGCCCACTACTCTCACGCTCACCTCCTGCATGAGCCACCCGGACCCCAAGAGAAGGGACAGGTAGGGGGCATCTCTGGGGCCCTGTACTCACACCTCAGATACAGTAGGACACAAGGATACATTTACGACCTGGACAAACAGGGTCCTCTGCGGGGTAGAGGCGGCGGGAACTCGGGTCTCTGAGCCTACTCGGGCCTGCCCCGCCTGCCTGTGCCACCGCGTCACGCCCACACGGTCTTGCCACGCCCATCTGGCGCTCTCCCCGGAGGCCCCGCCCCGGTCGCCACCTGCGCAGGCGCGGAGCGCGGGCGTCGGGTTTAAACGATGGCGCCGGGTTCGCGAGTAGTGCTGTGCGAGGAAGCTGTTCGGGAGCGCAGCGGCCTGGAGCCTCACCGCGACCTGGGTGCGCCGCGGGCGGACAGATGGGAGGGCGGGGGCCGGTACT
>PVJO010001071.1:0-190423 GCA_004026905.1 Hystrix cristata
AAGTCAGCCTGACTTTTGCCCCTTTACAGATAGGTAATTTGATGTCTCTGTCTGGATACTTGCAGAGGCTTTTCTTTAGCCTTCAAATTTCAGAAAGTCACCAGGATTTGTCTAGATGTTACTTTCTTTTCACTAAGTTTTAAAGGTTCTCTGTGAGCCTTTTGCATTCGTCAGCCTATTCATTCTTCAACACTGAAAAATTTGCTTCGCTATTGTTTCTGCTTCATTTGCTTTATCTTCTGTTTCAGGTAACCCTGTTACACACAGATTGTACCTCCTAGTCCAGCCTTCTAGGTTCCTCTTTTTCTTTTTTTTTCCTTTTTTTTTTTTATAATAAGGTCTCAGTATATATTTCAAGCAGGCAATCCTCCTGCCTCAGCCTCCTGACTGTTGGGATTACAGGTATGCACCACCATGCCCTATTTCTACTCATTTCTTATTTTAAATTCTTTTGGTTCTTTCTCTGAATTCTGTGAGAGTTTCTCTCGTTTTTCATTTACTTCAGTAATTTGATTTTGTAACTAATCTCACACATTTCCGTCAGCCCTCTCAAGCCCCAGACATCTTTCAACACTGTTTTTCCACTGAGCACATGTCTTTAATGCCTCTATTATAGGATGTTGAGCACTTTCTAGTTCTTCTATGGAGATGGATGTATCTATTTCAAGAGGAGTTATTTTCTCTATTACTTAGCTCTATTCCTTTCTCCTGAACTACAGTGCTACTATCTTTTCCACAGCTCTTCTCAGCAGTGGAGTCCAAAAAGTTGGTATCCTGAAGCACTGAATGAAACTGAAGAACATACCAAATAGTTCCCCAAATCTTACTTTAATAGCCTAATCAGAAGAACTCAATGAAAACACCATTGGCAATAACTTGGTGGATGATTCTCTAAGGCTAATGAAAAAGTTTTGAAGAAAAAGGTAAATGAACTCTTCCTACTTCCTATCTAAATACATTTAAAAAAAATACTTGAATCTTTTTGCAAAGAGCAGACTATCAGTATGTAAGACCACAGGCATCCTTTATAAAACAAGATTAATACCTAAGGGCAGAAGGGGATGTTTGTTTAGACCCCTACAAGGATCTAAAATATCAAATTAATGAGTCAGAACTTTGGCTACTTTTTATTTTATTTTTCTGCAAGTGCCTTTATTGGTGCCATGCTACATTAACAGAGTAGGGACAAGGAGGCCATATTTCTTTAGCCCAAACTAAATCCCTATGACACACAACAAGTGATAAAAACCTGCAGCATTCTTAACCCATGTCCACAGGAAGTGTCTGGCTTTCTCCAGTGACCCATTAAGTGAGGGTGTGACCCGGAAAGAGAAGACAATGTTATCACATGTTCTAAATTTTACAAAGTTTTGCTAACATTCTCTTCACATTTTTGGTATGGAGCATTGAACATAGCACTTCTCTGAGCTGTGTCCTCAGGCCGTTTTATTTTTTGAGACAGGTTCTTACCAAGTTACCAAGGTAGGATCTGAACTTGCAGCCCTCTCAACTCAGGCTCTCCAGCCACTGGAATTAAAGGCATGTGCCAAGCGCCCATTTGCTTTTTTGCCATATTTTAACTACCAAAAAAAGGAGAGGAATGATTCCCAAAAAGAGTATATTTAAAACTGTCAAAATACTAGCGGATACTGGTAATGTTCTAAAGAATTAAATGTGAAATGATTTGCATTCAGCTGCTTTTTATTTTAAATAGATCAGAAATCTCAGGATAAATTTGATCTGATCCAAAGTGGAACAAAGGTATCTCCTTGGAATAATCTCGGCTTTCTATCAAATTAACAGCCTAGAAACAAAAAAAAACTGGGATTTTTTTCAATTTTTTAAGAATAAATATGTACATCCAAGGGAAAAATAAAATAAATAAAGCATTTTTCCACCCCTCACAGCAGGCTGACAGAATCAGGTACAACAAGACAGCTTTGTTTCTTTTCAGCTAACATCTTTTCTCATCCCCTGTATTCCACCCAGTACCTCCTCCCCCACCATTCCATAAAGTCAACAAAATCTTTGTTACGATTTTTTAAAAAAAAGTATTAGTCCACATTTGCAGTACATAATGGTGACTTTCATCGTGGGGAGTTGGTACATGTGCATAGCTTTGTTATGATTAATGCCTAAAGAACAGGAGCAGATGTATAATCGTCATATACTTCAGGTTCGGATCAAATTAACTCTTCTCAACTCCTCTTTCTAAAGCCCCCCTGAGGACACACAGCCCGGGAATCCATTGCCAACTGCCGCCGCCCCTTTCCCCTCCGAGGCCGGCAAGAGGAGGGACTAGAGCTGGCTCCCTTCCCCCGCCCAGCAAGAGGAGGGACTAGAGCGCCCCCCCCCCCCGGCTTTTTAGCTCCCTCTGCCCCTGGCAGAAATTAATGCAAAGAGACTTCTGTGAGAGCAGCTGCCGGTGCCTGTTCCCTCCCCCACCCGCCCCTCCCGTTCTGCTGTCACATTCTTGGGCAATATCTCAGAAGTTTACTCATCCTGCCACTCACTTCCCCCACCCGCGTTCCTCTGCCCCCAAACAAGGCATTAGGAAGGAAACACGAGATTGTATTTTAGCCTAATTGAACAATAGCCTTTATTTTATCTTGAGTAAGATAAATGGGCTGTCCAACTTCACTTCTCACTTTATCTGTAATGAGGTTTCCCTCTCAACTGTTTACTGAAGTATTAAAAAGCACTTTGCAGTGCCTGCTGGTATATTCCATCAAAGAGAGTCAATAGAACAGATGAAGACATATGAGAAAGTCAGGGAGATAAGGTGCCTTTTATGAAAGTTCAGATTTAAACCTATTAGAAAGAACTGTTTCCCCCTCTATGAATTTAGTGGCCAAAACACAGCCTTTTTTTCTTTGGCAGCAAAATGGTTTTTTAATAAGGCAAGACAGCACATAACAGGTTTTCCCAGGATCAGACCAAAGTGAATAACTAATTGCAGTCATTAAGGTCCAGGTGGTAAGAAATTGCCGGAGTTGTGAGATCCTAATAGGCCGTTAGCATCTTTACACTGAATGCACTTTTGTGGACTCTCCCTCTTACCTGCAGGTTGGTGAAATGTGTGTATATTCTTGCTCGGGCTCTGTCTTCAGCTGTTCTTTTTTGGGGGTGGGGTACATACGATGCTGGGGATCAAACTCAGGGCCTTGCACTTGCTAGGCAAGCCCTCTACCATGTGAGCTAAGTCCCCAGACCTTCTTCAGCTGTTCTTGAAGGCAGCAACACATGGAGACACTGAGAACTAGAAAGGTGAGCACAGGGGATGGGAAGCTGGGAGCAGACCCTGCTGAGGATCTTCACGCCAAGTGTATCCACTTACGTGAATTACTAAACCTCGCTGCAGCACCCTTTCACTCCTCACCAAGTGCAGAGGAAATGCTTTACACTGGCAAATATTTCAGCACGGGCAATGATCAACCATCTGTTCAATGTACTGAAATTTTACTGTAAGAATTAAATTTTTATTCTTTATCGTGTTATAGCCACAGTCCTCTTGGGAGCTTGCATGTAGCAATGTGAAGGCCTATGTGTCCACACATGTAGTGGGGAGGAAAGCAAGCCATATAAAGATGAAAAGTGAACTGAGAGCCACAGCCCTAATAGAAAGGGGAAGTCAAACTTCTTCCGCTGAGACCCCACCAAATATCTCTCCCCACGTATTTTCAGCAAATCATTCATTCCACAGCAGAGCAAAGCCTTTATCACCTTGTATTGTTGTCTGCCTTTTCATTCTTTCCTACTAGGCTGTCAGCTTCTGAAAGAAGGGACTGCGTCTTACGCATTTCTCTATCCCCTGTCCCTAGCATAGCTCCTGAAACATGGTTGGCACGCAATGCTTGTGTACAGGTAAATGAATGGAGTGAATAAATAAATGCCAAATGCAGACTAGACTTGTAGAGGTAGTTATGCTATAGTGGAAAGAGCCCTGGAATAGGAGCCGCAAGACCAGAATCCAAGTGATCAACCCATTATTCTGTAAAATGTAACTTTCATAGTGAGCCTCAGTGCGCGCTCCTGAAAAACACTAACACCTAAACCAGACAGAGTTATTGTAGGAAGCAAATGAAATAACACAGGTGAAATACTGCTAAATAAATTTTAATGTTCTTATTCTCTGCCCCCTTTCCCTAAATAGATGGAACATGCATAGGAGTTCAAGAAAAGACCTAAGATGCAACCTCAGATTTCTAGTTTATCCAAGAAGTAAGAAGTTGAGAGCCACAGTAGATGGACTCTCAGGGAGAAAAGAGAAAGGGGCCGATAACAACATCCAGAAGAACGCCCACAATTAGGGGATGATGGGGTCAGGAGCTGAAGAAAAGATGAGAGAAAGAGTTATTGTGTCAATTTAGGAGAAATCTATAGAATGTAATAATAAGATCCAAGAAAGTAAAGACTAATCTATACTCATTAGCATTTTGGTTCCTTAGCCTTAAATTTCAATCATTATTTGAAGCTTCTTCTACTTAAGTGATTATAAAAATTCTCGATGCATATTCAGTAGTCTACCAAAAATGGAAGACAAACTTGTGGAGGAAAAGAAAACTTGCCAATATAGTATATTCTTCTTAAAATTAATATTTCTAAAATTCAAAACCCATAGACGTTTCTTCCCAGGAAAGCCCAGACCAGAACAGGCAACTGTAGTGGTATAATTTCCTTTGTTCAAGACATACTAATTCTGTTATTACATGTTTGAGTTGCATCCATGTTTGTAGCAACCACATCATGCTTCTAACTCTTATTCTGTGGTTGATTAAAACAATATTATTTTTTTAAAGATGTAAACTAAGTCAGGAGTTCGTCAACAGTATACTCACCTAATTATTTTAAACCTAAGTTAATGTTCAATTTGGATGTAATTGATTCTGGTCTAATAAAACTTCATTGGTGATCCAGACACTCAAAATTTTGATTGTCATTCCTTCTGTGTCTCTATATTACTACGTTTTTGTTTTGTTTTGTTTCATTTTGTTTTGAGATAGGGTCTTACTATGTAGTGCAGGCTGGTCTTGAATTCACTATGTAACTCAAGTTGGCCGCCAACTCACAGTGATCCTCCTGCCTCAGCCTCCCAAGGGGTAGGATTATATGCCACTACACCCAGCTACCATTAATTTTTTTTTTTTAAATTGAGTAGCGGGGCTGGGGATTTAGCTCAGTGATTAGAGTGCTTGCCTTGCAAGCACAAGGGCCTGAGTTCGATCCCCGGCACCACCAAAAAAAAAAAAAAAAAAAAAGATTGAGTAGCACTACAGTAGAAATAGAAATCCAGTTAACTATTCCTTAATCCTGTTTTTTTTTCTTCTTTTTTGGTTTTTTGAGATAGGATCTCACTATGTAGTTCAGGCTGTCCTTGAGCTCACTATGTAGCCTAAGCTGGCCTCAAACTTGCAGCAATCCTTCTGCCTCTGCCTCCAGGGTGCTGGGGATTATAGCCATGCGCCACCATGACTGACTATCCTGTATTTTTAACTTTGTAGAATTAATCTAAATAAAAATCCAGTAGAGAGTGTCTTTAGGTCAAGAACTGTTTATTTATCTAGCAGTACCAGGGCTTGAAGCCAGGGCCTTACACTGAGCTACACCTCTTTTCTGCCCTTTTTTTTTTTTTTTATTCTTTAGACAGGGTCTTGCTAGGTCACTAAATTGCCCGGGCTGGGCTCAAACTTGTGATCCTTTTGCCTCAGCCTGCAGAGTCCTGGGATAACACCCGGCTAAGACCTTTTTGCTTATCTTCATATTCCTCTTATCCAGCCCAAGACCTGACAGACAGTTGAATTCAACCCCTATTTCTTTTCCCCACGTTCTTTCGAAAGACTTGTCCAGTTCTCTGAAAGCCGGACCAATTCCAGCTTGCCAGGGACCCTCATTGGGCAGCCCATCTTTTAAGAAGACACTGCTTGCTCCTAACCTGTTCCGTCTGGCTCAGAGAGGTTTCACTTTCTCTTCTCAGTTTTCATAAAACATCTGTTTAATAATCCTTCTAGAACGTTGCCAAACACACATATCCTAATACAGTCCATATAGACACAGACAATTAAAGAGTGTTACATGATTGAAATCAAGTTTGTCTAGGATTTCTTTCCTGTCTGTGCTTTTTCCAGCCTCACTCAGGATAAGCACATGAAGGAAACAGCGCCCTCGGAGTGCGTGTCCCACGGAGCCCTTAGTGTGTCCCTCTCCGGGCTCCCCTGGCACGAGGTGACCATGAGGAGGAGTGGGGACAGTGACTTCACAGGTCTCTCATTCCCACTCTTGTTCTGTTCCAGCACTGTCCCTGTGTGCTGCGTCGTCCCTAGATTCTCCCCGCAGCCCGACGAGGTTACACCGAGTCTCACATCCCAGACGGAGCTCCCACAGAACAGATCTGAGCTGGGTACTTGAACGGCCCCGTCAGGCCTCTTGTGGCAGCTGCCACCAGCCTGTCCTTTAAATCACTGCCAGCCGGTTGTCCCGTCAGGGATGCCACTTGCTTGCAGCACTTAAGGCCGGAATGCTGATAACCACATGCTCCTAGCTGCCAGCCACCAAGTTATCACCTATTCCCAATCACCAGGGTGGGGCACCGCGGGGATGGGAAGTGACGCGGACACCCCAAATGACCTTGGGCTCATCATAATGTCAAAAACACAGACACAGTGTCAAGAAAGATGCAACTATGCCCGAATTAGGGAAAAGGTGGCACCCTGATTCTAGGAAATCTTTCTCTTCTCATGGACAGCTCTGATGACAGCGCGCACACTGCACCCACTCAGAACCCAGGCCTGAAAGCACGAACCCCAGACTGCTGGGGAGAAGGAGTCTTAGAGCAGCAGCACCCCTTCTCCACTCGCAGCCACTGAATAAGATATCCTGCCCGCTCCCAGAATCCTCTGGGAGCTTCCTGTGCCTGCTTTTTGCAAATGGTATTAAGTAGGGAAAAGCCCAGCAAATTCAGTAAGACAGCCAAAGGCTCTCATGGCCTCACTTTGGATTTCAGGCCTTACCCAGAAGCCCAGGAAGCATTAGGGAGAGAGTAACATTTTCCTGTCACAGCCTCTATCTTCTCTCTCTTTTGAAATGAAAAGAATCATGTTTCCGTTACCCACCAGAGAGAAGAAACCACCATCCCTGCTCTTTCTATAGGAGTACAGTTTCTAATACAATTTCCCACTAAATTCCCATAATAGTTTAATTTTCATTTTTCATATTCAAAAACTAATGTACTTCAATGGCAAGTGATCTATTCAAAAATCACGTATTTGCTAAGTAGTAAAGTAAGAAACTGGTCTGATTCTGGATGTCTTATTCCTCCCATTGCCCTGCCCACACTACTACTCAGTGAGCAAATATTTGTTGGTATTTCCAGCCCAAGGCCGAGTTCAGGATATACTGGTGAGCAAGCTATGGAGCATCTGACAGGGAAGACATAAAGTAAATAAATACTTGTAAATGTTACATGTGCTATGAAGAATAATTACCACATAGTGTTTAAAACTTTAGGCTCTGAACGTCCTACCATGTAGTTTAGGGGGAAAAGCAGGAAATCTGCAGTGAGAGCAATGAAACATTTGCAAATTGAAAAGCAGAGGTCAGTATCACAGTATGATTCCTGGCTTTCTAACCATGCTAGGCTCCCTCCTAGTCCTTCACAAAGTACAGCTACACTCCCAGACCTTGGCGGGGTGAGGTACCCACGTGTCTGAATTGTAAACTCCCCATTTTGTTTTTCTTCCTTTCTTCCTTCCTTCTTACCTTCTTTCCTTCCTGTCTTCTTTATTGTCCTGTACCACTGAACGGGGCTACTGTAGCCAAAGCCTTAGAGGGAAACACGGTCTAAGTTGCTAAATTTCCTGGGCTGGGCTCAGACTTGCAGCCCTACCACGTCAGCCTCGCAGAGTGCTGGGATTGCAGGCATGCACCACCATGCCTGGCTCCCTTTTTGTTTAGGCTGGTAAGATATGATTTCTATGACTAGTCACCATCCCTGAGGCTTGGGTTTAACTGTCATTCTTGGCTTTGTTAAGGTAGGCTTATAAGTTTATAGTACATTCTCCTTTCTGTGCAAACTAGCAAGAGTTTTGTTTCTGTTAATACAAAAACTCCTAACCAAATTCTTATCTATATTACAAATGAGAAATAAAGGTACATATAAAATAACTTATACTATAATGACATAATAAATTGATTTCTTTAAAACCTTTTTAAAAAGTTTAGGCTGTAAGTCAGATAGCTATTTTTTACTCTATAGTAGTTATGGGATCTTAAGGACATTAATTAGTATTTCTATGTTCTGATTTCTTGATAAAATAGGATAAATAGGATAAAATAAGAATGACAATATTGTTATCAATCTCATAGGTTTTGAGGATTAAATGAGTTGATGTGGGTTAGGTCCTCATAATATTTATTGGTGTCCAATAAATATTCAACACATAGAAATATGTGTTTTGAAAGGTGACTGTGATCATTAGTTATGCTATATCCACTTAACTGGATTAAGAGACACCTAACAGAGCAGCAAAGCACACTTCTGGGTGAGCTTGTGGAGTGTTTCCAGAGATGATTAGCACGAAGGCCCGCAAGCCAATGAGAGAAGACCCACTCTGATTGTGGGTGGTATTATCCAATAGACTTGAAGCCTGGATGGAATGAAAGGGGAAGAAGAAGGGAACGAGTTAAGTTTTGAAAAGCTCCATTGTCTTGAGCAGGTGCATCTTTTGCTGTTGCCATCGCCTGTGGAATCCCACTCCAGCTTCTTCAGCCTTTCAGTGCAGACTCACACCACAACTCTCCAGCGATCTTTCAGGCCTTTGATCTCAGAGTGGTGCTACCGTATCCTTGATCCCTCTTGTGTGAGGCTTCCAGGTTCTTAGACTGAGCAGCTACTGGATTGTGCAGATTTCCAGTGTTCAAATGGCCATTGTGGACTCTCCCATGTCTGATCCTGCAAGCCTATCTAATATGTTCCTTTGCACAACTTTTAAACAATTGTTTTCTGTTTTCCTAGAGAACTCTAATACACTGTGATTAGAGGGAGTTCTGAAAAAAAGGAGATTTTAACCTATGGGAATAAGGTAGGGGCTTGTGAGTGTTAAGAAAATGTTCCTGAAATGAAATTTAATCCGACACTTGAAGGATGAGTATGAGTAAGACCTGTGGAGGAGGTGGGCTCTGTGTGTGTGTAAGATGGATTGTGTGTGTGTGTGTGTGTGTGTGTGTGTGTGTGTGTGTGATAGCAAGAGATGGGGGCTGTTGAGAGAAGTGGGGCAGGGACAGGAGGAGAGGAGATCAGGCAAAGTGAACAGCATGTGCGTAGGACACATCACATTGTAAACTGAACCCACAGTTGCCACATTTCATAGCTGGCCCCATTCTCAGATCTCACTTACTAACACTTTTTCAGGGTAGAGTGTGAGGAGTCTATCAAGGAGGAAAAGGAGGAAAATTTTAAATTCTAAGTCTAGTTCCCTCTCTCTCTCTCTCTCTCCTTCTCTCTCTCTGTAACACATGAGGAAAAGAGCACCAAATGTCAAAGGGAACACTGGACAGATAGAGAAAAAAGCTCTTTCCATGGCAAAGAGCACCTTAAAAAATTTATGACCACCAAACCAGCACTTCGGAAAGTTTTCAAGGATATCCTAGAAAGAGGAAATGAAGCCAACAACAGCAAAAGGTCTAATAAAAGGAATGTACAAGGCAGGGTGAGCAGTTAAGCAGAAAGAGAAAAAAGAATCAGCAAAAAAAATAAAGTATGCAATGACAGAAATAACTCAACACCTCTTAGTAATAACCCTCAATGTGAATGGTCTTAATTCCTCAATCAAAAGACACAGATTAACAGAAAACATCAGGAAACAAAACCCAAAAGTATGTCGTATACAAGAAACACACTTAATCCAAAAAGAAATTCATTGACTAAAAATCAAAGAATGGAAAACAATATTCCGTGCCACAGTAACCCAAAAGTAAGCAGGAATAGCTATCCTCTAAAACAAAGTGGACATCAAGCCAAAACTTATCCCTAAGAGTCAAAGAAGTTTACTACTTGTTGGTTAAAGGAATAATTCAACGGGAAAACATAAAAGTTATAAATATACATGCACTAAAAACCAACACATCCGACTTTATATATTAAAAAAAAAACTATTACACACGAAAGATCATATAAACTTTCCGAATTTCTTCTGTGATCTGTTATACTAGGGGAACTCACAGCCCCAGGAAGAAATAACTGACTGGCAGTTCTAGCTCCAAGGAAAGACCATGCCTATCGTAAGCTGCAAACCTAGCTTGGGTTTCACTCTGAAAGTGACTCCTGCACAGCAGGCTAGAGTTGGAGAAGAAATCAACTGGCATGCGCAAAAGAAACATCATTGAACAAATGAACTTTGCAGACATCTATGGAGTGTTTCATCCATCGATAACAGAATACACATTTTTCTCAACAGCATATAGAACTCTTTCCAAAATAATATCTTGGGCCATAAAGCATGCTTAAATAAATACAAAAGAATTGAAACAATCCACTGCATACTATTGGATCATAGCAGCACAAAGTTAGAAATCAACAACAAAAGAACCACGGAAACTAACTACAAAAATACATGAAGATTAAATAATACATTATTTACAATTAACAGATCACAGAAGAAATTCAGAAAGTAATAAAAAATAAGTTGCTACAATCAAATGACAATGCAATCACAGCATACCAAAATCTATGGGACACAATGAAAGCTGTTCTAAGAGGGAAATTTATAGCTGTAAATGCACACATAAAAAGAATAGATCCAGCCATGGTGGTGCACACCTGTAATCCCAGCACTCAGGAAGCTGAGGCAGGAGGATCATTGAGAGTTCAAGACCAGCCTGGGCTAGATAGTAGTTCAAGACTACCCTGAACTACATAGTGAGACCCTGTCTCAAAAAAAAACAAAAAAAACAAAAAAAACAAAAAAAAAACAAAACTTAAAAAGAATAGTGCATTCACAAAGAAATAACTTAATGCATCTCAAGGCTGTATCTCCAGTCCCTAGAAAGACAAGAACAATCCAAATTTGAAACTAATAGAAGAAAATAAATTATAAAGATCAGAATTGATTGTTTGTTTGTTTTTTTGGTGGTGCTGGGGATCGAACTCAGGCCCTTGTGCTTACAAGGCAAGCACTCTAATCACTGAGCTAAATTCCCAGCCCCTAAAGATCAGAATTGAAATTGAGACAAAAAGAACAATAGATCAAAGCATCAGTGAGTTGGTTCTTTGAAAGGATGTGGATCGAGGGAGATGGGACAGAGGGAGGGGAAGGGGAAATAAAAAGCATCAAGATGCAATATGTATATGTACTAATTCCTCAATTATCAATGTAATTACTATGTATCATAAACATACACTAATAAAAAATCAAGGAGGGCAAAAGGAGCTCTCAAATCAACAATCTAACTTTACATCTCAAGGAACTAGAACAAAAGCAGACTAAACCCAAAGTAATCAGAAGAAAGAAAATAATGACTATTAGAAATAAAGTAGAAAATAGAAAAACGGAAAAAAAACACATTGAGAATGAGATCATTCTTGAAAAGTAGACAAACCCTTAGCTAGAATAACAGGGTGGGGGAGACAGGAAAAGAGAGAAATTGTAAGTATCTGAGATGTGTGTGTGTGTGTGTGTGTGTGTGTGTGTACATATATATATACATACATATGATCAACCATTTTTTAAAAAGGCTCAACAAAACTCAGAAATAAAAGACATGTTATAATTCATGGCACAAAATCAAAACAGATCATAAGAGATTCCTATGTATACATATATACCAACAAATTAACATAGAGGAAATGGAAGAATTCCTAAAAACATAGAACCTGCCAAGACTGAATCATGAAGAAATTTTGAAAAAACTGAACAAACCTATAATGAGTAACTATTAAAGATATTGAATTACCAATCGAAATCTCCCAAAAAAGAAAATCCCAAAGACCATATGGCTTCACTGGAGAATTCTGCCAAACATTTAGAAGATAATTAATATCAATAGTTCTTGACTTCTTCCAAAAATTAAAGAGGAGGGAATGCTTCCAAACTCATCCTATGAGATCAGCATTACCTGACACCAAATTCAGAGAAAGGATAGTACGAGGAAAGGAAAGCTACAGACCAATATCCCTAATAGATATTAATGCAAAAATCTTCAACAAAATATTAACAAATTGAATTCAACAGCACATTAAAGGGATTGTGCTTCATGACCAAGTGGATTTATTCCTGGAAAGCAAAGATGATTCAACATACAAAAATCATCAGTCATATTAACAGAATAAAGGACACAATACACATAATCACCATAATTATAGCAAAAATGTATTTGACAAAATTCAATACGCATTCATGATTTTTTTAAACTTGAAAAAAACTAGGAATTGAGGGATATTAGCTCAACCCAATAAAGGCCAGCTATGAAAAGCCCAAATCTAACATTCTATTCAGTGGTAAATAACTGAAACCTTTCCCTTTAAGATCAAAACAAGGTAAGGCTATCTATTCTTGACACTCCTGTTCAACATAATACTGAAAATCTCAGCCAGAGAAATCAGGACATAAATAAATAACATCCATGTTAGGAAAGAAAAAATAGAACTATCTGTTCACAGATGACATGATCGTATCTGAAGAAAATCTCAACAACTCCCAAAACAAAACAAAAACTATTACAATATTTGCAAACCACGTATCTGACAAGCTGTATCCCTGAGTCATGGATGACTTGGTCCTAATTTTTGCTGGCCCTTATTCTCTCTGTGGTTGAAGTCAAGGGGTTAATATCACCAGTATATAAAGAACTCCTTCAACTCAACAACCACAAGGAGAAAATCCAATTTAAACATGAGCCAAGGATTTCAGTAGACTGTTGTGGTTTGGATCCAGATCGTCCCTCCAAAGCTTCATGCACTCAAAGGTGATTGAATGATGGTGGTGCTACGGCTGACTTACCGCTAGGCGGTGGGGATGGGTGAGAGGTGAGTCAGTGGGCTTGTGACCTGGAAGGGCATACTTCCCACCCTTGCTCCTCCCCTCTCTCTCTGCTTTGTGACGGCCATGTGAGCAGCTGTCTTCTCCAGTAGACCTTTCTGTCTTGGAACCAGGCAACTAGAGACTGTAATGCGAGCCAAAATAAACCTCTGCTCCTTTAAATTGAGTGCGGGGTACTGTGTTTCAGTGACAAAGAAAGTGACTAAAACAGACATCTCTCCAAAGGACAAATACAAATTGCCAAGAAGCATATGAAAAGATACCCCATAAACTAATCACCAGGGAAATACAAATCAAAATTACACTGAGATATCACAAAGCTATTAAAGTGGCAAGTGTTTGCAAGGAAGTGGAGAAATTGGGTCCTTGTACATTGTCGGTGGAGATGAGAAATGATTCAACTGCCATGGAAACCGGTGCAGAGATTCCTCAAAAAATTGAAGATGGGATCCCCAGCCATTCCCCCCAAAAAATTGAAGATGGAATTACCATGTTCTATTCATCAATGTCAGTTCTGGGTATATATCTATAAGAATTGAAAACAAAAACTCAACAAGACAATTTGCACACTCATATTCATAGCAGCACAATTTACCATGGCCAAAAGGCAGAAGCAACCTAAACATCTAAACATAGATTAATGAAGCAAACCGAACATAGATTAATGAACAAAATAGGATACATATGTTAACAGAATATTGTTCAGCCTTAAGAAGGAAGGTGATTATGTCACATGCTACAGCATGGAAGAAACTCGGAGACAATGTGTTGTGCAAAGTAGACCAGTCACAGGACACATACTACATGGTTCCACTTAGGAGAGGCATCTAGAGTAGTCAGACTTTTAGAAGCATAAAGTAATACAGTGGTTGGGGGAAATGGGGTGGGAGGAGTTGTTTGTGGGTATGGAGTTCCTATTTTGCAAGACCAAAAATTTCAGAGATCTAATGTATAACAATATGCATATAGTTAATGCTACTACCTTGTTCACTTGGGAGGGGCTGAGATGGTAATTGTGTTCTATTCTTTCCCATAATAAAAGAGACATACTGCGCAGAGTATGTGGACTCCTCTTTGAGGTCCGTCAGAAGTCCCATGACACCAGTTTGCTGTATCGTTAGTGACTCAGTATTGTCTGTCTCACTTTGGGACTTAGTGAATTAATGATGGTGGGAGGCAGGCGTGTAATCAGAGACAGCTGGTATGATAAGGATGACTCTTTTGAAGGTCTTCCCTAGGCAAGGTTCCCTATTTCTTTTCTTCTGTGACTGTGGTGCAGGTTCTTCAGCAGGCCTGCCCAAAATCTTGTGGTTGTATCTATGAATGCTCATGACTTTCAGTCTACACAAAGAGGCTCTGAATCATTCTGGTAACAAGACAACAGCTTGTTCCCAGAATGAAGATCTCTGAGCTATCTTTGGAGTTAGTCTGACCACTTCCCTAGGGGAATAATTGATCTGGTAATGTCTTTGGTTACCTGTTTGCTGAGCGATATTTTTACACAAAGTAATCAGTTTTTCTTAGCCATCTAAATTTAGAATCAAACGCTTCATCAGAGCTGGAATAGGAGATTCCTTCATTCTTTCAATTAGTCAACATAGATCTGACTGACTAGGTCTCAGTCTCTCTCCTCAGGAAGTCTGGTGAAGGACACTCTGGCGCAGTGAGGGGACAGAGAAGATCGTTCAGTGTGTACAGCATGCAGGGTCTGGGGCGGGGCCCAGGAAGGGCTGTACTCTGGTCGGGAAGTATTAGCCACCTCTCCTAGGGCAGGCACTGTGTTCATATTCATCCTTGTGAGACCTCTTTCTAGTCCTTACTTAAGTGACTACACTTATTCATGGGCGAAACTAAAATAAACAAGAGATGGTAAACTAAAAGACCACTCACAGAGGTAAAATAGTTCGATTATACTGGTGCCATGAAAACATGGCAGTAGATGAGGAGGAGGAAAATATACACCCTGAGGTGAACAGAGCCATCTGGCTCTCTTAACCCTTCTGGGCCTCGGTTTCCTCATCTGTGAAATGATACAATACCAGGACCCACCACATGGTTGTTGGGAGATTACGTATGATACCAGCATAAAACACCTCTAGCAAGTGTGAGAACTGGCATTGCTCAAGGCTGATCTCATTATTTGGCTGATATAAACATGGTCTTTTATTATCTAAATTAATTCAATAATTTAAAATAGTAAGATTCTGGCTTTCTATGGAAATACCCAGAAAAATTTTCTCATTAAAATGCAGCGGTAACCAATACTGTGGCTCGCTACTGCCTTAGTGGCAGAACTTGAATGTTTTTATCCCTGAGCCACAGATGATTTGAGCCTAATTTTCCGGCCCTTATGATCTCTTGTGTTTGAGGACAAAACTGCTCACTCCATACTCACCAAAAGCCCAATTCAGGGCCTTTATCCTCTCCTGAGTTTCATCTACAAAAATATCACCACCGTACCTTTCTGCTTCAGTCCAAATTGCTTCATGGTATTGTAATTTTGCTTTATCAAATTTTGTTTAAAATAAGCAGGCATGCACTGAAACCTGGACGTCCTTGAGCTAACTGAATGTTTTAATGATGAGATTTGACCAGGAAAGAGCTGGCTTGGCCACTTTTAAAAATCAAGTCATAGATCCGTAGAGGCCTTAAGATAACATTGAGTCCTTGACAGTGCTTTAATCTTTTATAAATATTACCAGGAAAATTCATAGATTAGAGCATTTCAAGATCAAGAATTTGGGCTCTTCAGAAGACACTGTTAAGAGAATGAAAGACAAGACACAAACTGAGAGGAAATGTTGTGTAACAAACATATCATAAAGAACTTATATCCAGAATGTATAAAGAATTTGCATACTCAATAATTTTAAAAACCTAGTTTTAAAATGGGCAGCAGCACAAACAAAACCAACCAAACCAAAAAAAAAAAAAAACAAAATAAAATGGGCAACAGATCTGAAGAAAAAATATACAAGTGGTGAAAAGAGAAAATTCTTCACCAAAAGATGGCAAATAAGCACAGGAAAAGATACTTATTGGTGTTAATCATCAGGAAAATGCAAAGTAAAATCACAGTGTGATACCACTACATCGTTATTAGATAGGCTAAAATTAAAAAGTGACTATGCCAATTGTTGGTGAGGCCAGAGAAGGAGAGGAAACTTAATATACTGATGGTGAGAATGTGGAATAGTACAAACCTCTTTGGAAAGCAATTGGAAGTTTCTCCTGCTTGACCCAGTGATTTGCCTCCTCAGAATTTACTCAAAAGATAGGAAAGCATATGTCTGTAGAAGAACTTGTACAGAAATATTCACTGTTACTTCACTTGTAGTAATCAAAAACTAAAACAATCCAAATGTCTACCAACAGGTACATAGACAAATTGTGGTATAACCACAAATGGGATACTATCGAGTTATGCTACAAAGCTACTCAGCTATAAAAAGAATGAAATAATAATAAACACAACAACACAGATAATAGGTTTAGTGAAAGAAGCCTGACCCTCCGAAAGAGTGCATAATAACATATGATGCCATTCATGTAAAATCTGTAGGAGGTTCTAACTATTCCTCAGTGATGGAAAGCAGGGCAAGGGCGCCTGGGAGAGGTCAGAAGAGACTGCAGGAAGGGGCTGCCCTCACCCTTGAGAGCAGGATTACAAAGCAGCAGGAAGAAACTTTGGGGAGTGATAATCCTGATCATGGTGATAGATTTTTTAAGTTAGCATTTTTAAAAATTAGATTTTATTTTTTAAAACAGTTTTAGCTCCATAGCAAAGTGGAAAGGAAGACACAGAGATTTCCCATACACCCGCCCCATGCACATTTGCGCATGCCCAGCCTCTTCCATTACCAAATCCCATCCCAAAGCTGTCCATTTTTCTACATGGACACATCATTATAGCAATGGATTTTTCACAAGCATATGTACATGTCAAAACTTCTCAAATTTGGGGCCCTGAGTTCGATTCCCAGCACCTTCTCCCAAAAATCTTCTTAAATTGTACACTTTAGCCATGTGTACTTCGTCACACAGAGAGTACACCTCAATAAAGCTGCTTTTTGTGTCTGTGTGAGGTAGTAAGGATTGAACCAAGGGCCTTGCTGCTGGTAGGTAAACACTCTTACCACTGAGCCATCACTGAATTGTGTGTGTGTGTGTGCGTGTGTGCGTGTGTGTGTGTGTGTGAGTGAGTGTATCTCAAGACAGGGTCTAGCCAGGTTGGCCTTAAACTTGAGATCCTTCTGCCTCAGCCTCCCAAGTATGTAGCTGGGATTACATGCACCTGCCACTACATCTGGCAATAAAGCTGTCTTTTAAAAAGAAAAGTCATTTTATTTCACTTAAGAGTATGGTCTCAAGATGCATCCATTTACCTAGAAATATCTTAAGCTTATCATTCTTTATGTCAGAGTATTATAGACAGCTAAGTTAGGTAGAACTATTACAGGCAGTCAGACAGGGCCTGGCCCTTGACAGAGTCAATACACAAGAAGAGAATACATTACAACTATGGCCAAAAGTGCATCCATCGAAGGCCAGACCTCAAGATAAGGATAAAATGACCAGAGCCACACACCTGCCCAAGAGATAAACAATGAACTGAAGATTACACTCATCCTATCCTATAAAGCCTAGACAAATATCAGTCACCCAGGTGGGCCACCAGGACCTCCGCATCCACTCCATCCTGGAATGTCTTTGTTCTTTCCATGTCCATTTGTTACGTGACCTGTTTCCCCATTGGATCAATATTACCTAAGCAACTAAACCTGTAATATTATTGGTTGATCATAATTTTGACTCACGTTGTACCTACCTCGTGATTTTGCTCTATAAAATTTCCTCTGAAAAGTGGGCTCGTTGCCAACCCACTCGGGTCCCCTCCTGTCTTTCAGGAGCTATCTCTCAATAAATTTTCCTACTCTTAACTTCCTTTGTTCGCTAGAATTCATTCTTCAATTTTGGGGAACACGAATTTGACGTATCTGACATCTCGCAGGTCAGGAGTTATATGTTTTCCCCATTGTATTAAAAAACCTCATCTTCTTTATCCATTCATCGGTTGATGGCTGTTGGGCTGTTTCCAAGATTTAGCTATTACAAACTGTGCCGCTATACCACATTGTTTCTCTGGCGTGAGAAAATGAAAGTGTAAATAAGGACTAAAATATATTGTATTGGGAAAGGGAGGAAATTGTTCAAATGGGAAGGGGAACAAGGGGGGGAGGGGGAAAGAAATGGAAGGACAAGAGAAAAAAGAATAGAAAGGAAAAAATGGAAACAAAGCTTTTATAAATAAGGAGGGAGAGGTTGAAAGGAGGGGTGAGGGAATGGGAAAAAAAGCAGCAAGATACATCATGTACAGATACAAATTCCTTATGATGAATTTTATCACTATGTATACCTAAAATGTATCATTAAAATTTAAAATAATAATAATAATAAAAAGAAAAAGAAAATTTATCGGGAGGGTTAACACTATTTGAAGAAGGGGCTTCACTTTGTTTTCCTTAGTACTCTGATCTCTTTTGCCTAATAGCTAGTTTACCACGCACCCCAAGCAGACCTCAGCCCACAGCACTCTTTCTCTTACATTCCTGGTTTCACCCTCAGCAGTGAGTAACCAGAGTTCTGGAGATCTGTTTCCACCCTCAGCACAGATCCCAACAGCTGCCAGTGGGTGGGGGCCATCCAAGCAACTGCTCCAACAGCTGAGGCAAGCTGGGACTGGGGGCAGGAGTTTGAGAGCACTGTGGGCAGAGGAGGGGTGCATATATGCCACAGGACGCCTTGCTAGAATTCAGCCCCCACCTGGGGTCAGACAGGGCTGCCTTCCATACCGTAATGAGGAGGCAGAAAGCTCATCTTTGACAGCACTTCAGCTTCTCTCTCCCGTCCTCCTGACCTGTTAGGCTTCCTAACCTTTTGGGAGTCGGCTGTGTTTGTCTGTCTGCCATTGTCTGAGATTTGCTCGCAGTTAGCAATCCTGTCCCTTTGTTCCTAGGAGCCAGAAAAGGAAACTCTTTGACCCCTGCTGCTGAGCACAGTAAACAAAGGCCTTCTTGGCTGCCAGGAAGCTCAAAGTGCTCATTAAGCAAGAAGTTTTCTGGCCAGTGGTCGAAATGACATCATGCTTCCTCCTGGAATCCAGCTAGAGATAAAAATCAGGTCATTCCATTTACAAAGAGCCCATGCTCTCTTCTACTGCCAGCTTTCAGGGGTTACTGGCTGTCAAAGCAATCAGGGAAAAGAGGAGCCTATTTGAACTGGAGCTTTGAGAAAATCTTTTAAACTTCTTCCGCTTAATTCCTGATAACATGCGAAGACTGTTCACTCTAAATTGCCATGTCAGAGAGCAGGGGAGGGGGGTGTGCGCCTCACGTACCATTCCCGAATTTTCAAATTGAGTGTTTAACAAGACATGGCACTGGCAGATAGGTCTTATTAGCTAATAAGGAGATAGCCCTTCGGGCTCTCTCACAAAGTACAAGAGGAAGGAAGAAATTGATTTTTTTCATCTTTTACCACCATTGATCACAATTTGACATGAGAAAGAAGATATCATGGTCTTTTTTTCTTTTTGGTGGAGCTGGGGATCAAACCCAGAGCCTCACACATGCTGGGTAACACTGAGGATATAATATTGTGGTATTAAAAAATGTTCGTTCAGATTTTTTAAAGATAAAAACAAAAAAGTACAAATTCCAGAGGGTGGTGATCCATGTTCTTTTATCTTTTTATTTTCTCTTTTAAAGACCACTGTAGGGCTTGTTTGAGCAATCAGTAACTATTTTTAAAAATTCCGATGAATCTAGAATAACCTATGTTCCCAGAATCTTGCCAGTTAGGAAAATCTTTACAGAATACATCTATAACCAATTTCCAGATCTGGAATTTCCAGGTAATTTCACCAAAATACTAGTCACACTTAAGAAAAATTAAAATAGAATAAGCAAAATCCCTCTCATGATGGGGAAAGTTTTGAGCAGCAAGTTTTTGTTTTCAAAAATGTCTTCAAAATACACTTGGTCCAAACAAGTAAAGAGAGTTTAAAACACATGCAAACACATATACTTTTCACAGCTTACCAAGAATGTTGCAATCATTAGCTCATAGGTTACTTATAAATCACATAAAATTTTTCTACTATTCAGAAAAATGATTCCAAACTTAGAGATAAATAAAAAAGATAATGGGTAAACTTTTGATGATGCTAGGGCCCATTTGATTGGTGTTCTCATATAAGTAGGTTCTAACATGGCTGACTTATTATTATTAAATGATCAAAGGCCTAGATCTTTTCTAACGTTGTAAAATTTGAGTTTGTGTTTGTAGAAAACTGGTGAGTTATGATATTTACTCCTTTATGTGATAATATAACTCAAAGAGTGTTAGCTTTCCATTACAATAAAAATGCCTGAGAAAATAAAATTTTAATGAGAAAAGGTTTATTTGGGCTCTCAGTTTTGGAGGTATCATTTCATGACCAATTGACTTCACTGCTTTTGGGCCTGTGGTAGGGCAGCACATCATGACAGGAGCACATGGCTGAGAACAACCATTCACCTAATGGCCAAGAAGAGAAAAGGGGAAGATATGGGGCTGGGGTCCAAGGATCCTGTTTAGGAGCAGGCCCCAAGTGACATAAAGACATCCCACTAGGACCCTTCTCTTAAAGAGTCTACTATTTCTCAATAGTGCCACCAGCTAAGGACCAAGTCTTTAAAACATGGAACTTGCAGGGACATTATCCAAATTACAGCAATGTACTCTGGGAGGCTGAAGCAGGAGGCACATAAATTGGAGCCGAACTTGGGAAATTCAGTGATTTAGTGAGACTCTGTCCAAGTTTTAAAAAGTAAAATAAAAAAGGCTGGGAATGTAAGCAATTGAGAAGCCCCTGGGATCAACACCCAGTACTGTAAACTACAACAATGATATTATTGCCTTCTGGGGCAATAGTTGGTTTTTACCTCTAATTCAGCAATCTTTTTTCAGCTGATTCTGTACATTGAAATCGATTTTGTTATTCTGCCAGTTCTCTCATAAATGAATTCAATAAAACCTTGACACATGCTATCTACTCATATGAGAATTATCTTTTTAACAGTTTGAGTATCATGCATCAACTCTCTACCAGCATTTAAGAATCTGAAATAGCAGAATGATCTCATTTTCAACACATGGACCAGCTTAGTTTGGGTTTTCCAGAAGTAGACTCTAGGACAAAGATTTTAGTACAAGAGCTTATTTTGGAGGGGCAGGGACTCCTACAAGAGAAGTAGGAAAGTGACACAGGAATGAAAGGCAGCCAGCGCGGGTGGACCATCAAGCCCGCTCCCGTCATGGGTGGCATTCAATCCCACAGGGAAACTGCGGGAGACAGTATCAAACACACATATCCGGATTATGCCACCCCAAGGGAGGGGAGTCAGAATATTTATACAGCACTTCCTTTCAGCCACCTTTTCAGTACTGCTCCTGAGTAGCATTCATTCTCCAGCACTTCCTGCCATGTATGTCAGTTTTTCTCAGTGCTAGTTTAAGTTCTTAGGCAGGAAGAGACCGACACAGGCAAGTTTTGAGGTCTATTGAAATTGGAGGGTTGAAGGGAGGTAGACAAAGGGGCTAACAGCCGTTTAAAAAAACACACAGAAAACAAAACATTTCCACTTATTAGAAAATTATGTCATCCTTGGGGTAAAAGAATATACCACCATCGTCATAAAACAAAGTAGCTCCTTTTTTCATACAGTAAAATATCCAGATATAAATCTTTACACCAAAGGATTTTTCTTCAAGATGCATCAAATGCCAAGTACTCAGAGCACAGTGCAGTTGATTTTCTAAAAGAAATGCTTATTTTCAGACAGTTGAGGGTTATTGTGTAGCACATTTGCCATTGGAAGTAAAACTTATTGACTCCATGAGAGGGTAAATGATCATTTTGCAAAGTGAATGAAAATTTGGGGTGAAATATTTCATTATCGGTCTTTTATAAAGCATATTTAGAACTTTTCACAATTAAGCCAAGCCCTTTACAAAGTGTTTTCCTAAATAACTTTTTGAAAGTATCAATTTGGGTGGCTTAAGAAAAAAATACAACAGGGTTGGGGGTGTGGCTCAGTGGTGCAGTTTGCCTAGCATCAGAAAGGCCCTTGGTTTGAGTTCCAGTAGCATGAAAGCAAATAAAACACAAAGCTGACAAGTATTTTTTAACCCTAAAAGCTGAATTCTAGGGACCAAAAAAGAAGAAAAACTAAGGAGCACACTATCAGATTTATAAAAGAAAAATTTTTCATGTTGCCTGATTGGTAGAAAACACCGTTGTGAGCTGGGGGAGTGTCACAGCTGTCCAGCTCGGCTGTGCTGCCCTGAGGCATTTGGACGATGCACGCTGGGGTCAAGGTCGTGGTGGCGCGGCAGTGTGTCCTGCGGACCGAGAGAGCGAACCAAAATACCTCCAGCCGAGAGACAGGCACGGCACAGAAGGACAGACACTTCACTCAAATACTTCACCATTATGTTCTCTGTTTCCTTGACACCAGACTGTCTGGTTCAAAGACCAGGCCGCCAGCCTTTAACTGGAACATGAGAATTCTTTACAGTGGCCCCAATTCCAAGGGATCCCACCCCTAGCTTTGCCACACACTTGCACGCAAATGTACTCTCTGAAAAAAAACAACTCAACCCTTCCATTTCTCTCCCCTGCTTAGTATTACTACCTCAGTTCAAGCTACCATCACTCCACCTAAATTATCTCAACAGTCTCAAGTCTTGTGAAACCCAAAAATATTCTCTCCTGTTGCTAGAATAATTTGAATAATTATTCAAACATAAACACCTGATCAGCACTCTCACTTCTCTTGAAAAATCTTTAATACTTTCCTACAGAACTCAAGGCAAAGTCAAAAACACAAAAAAGCTTTCAAGACCTCTTATGTCTGCCTTGCCCATTTATCCAGGATCGTCTCCTGTCACAGGCATCCCTGATATTCTCCGGAGATGCCACATCCTCTGTACTTGTGCTTCTCCCTACTATGGGATGACTCGTTTCCCATCCCTTTCACCTGTTAATTCTCGTTGGTCTTCAAAATCTCAGCAAGGTATGATGTTCTTTTCTTTTTTTTTATTTTAAACCAAGAACATGTATTGGTACATTCTACATACAATGGTAGGTATGATGTTCTTGAGGAAGCTTCCTCAGACTCCAGCTTAGGTTAGATCCCTTGCCTTAGGATTTAAGGTCAGATTACCCCTTGAGCGTACCTATCAGGCCTGTGAGCCACATTTTCTTCTTGGAGAGCTAAGCCGTACTTGCCCATTTCTTCACCATTTATAACCACCGGCTCCAGGAGCCATGTTCCCACTATGACTCTGCCAACTGGACCAGGATTGAACCTCTCACCCGAGAGGGCCAATTCGGTTCTTTTGTTTTGGGAACTTTCCGTAAGGATTTAGACATAGACAGCCGTCTGGGCCTTTTGGTAAGACTGGACCATGGAAACCCAGGAGTTACTGTAGGGTGGTCATACCCTCTGTGGGGATAAAGAAGCAGGAGGCCAGTCTGTAGAAGAAGAACGCAGGCAATCAGCAGAGAAAAGGTACTTGTGAGGCTCCTGGGGACTTTCCAATTCCTGGTCCTAGTCCCATACTGGCATCACTCTACAGCCTTATTTTTTAACTCTTCTCATTTTCTTAAGAGAGCTAAGTTTTTTGTTTGTTTGTTTGTTTCTCAGAGCCAGAGTTTTAACTAATAATTCATCCTTTCTGTGCTTATTTATTGCATGCTTCCATTACGTGTTCCGCTAGTGGAAGTTGCATCCTTCACTGGAAGTTGTAACCTTCTTACAGGTAGATAATGTTTTACTCATTGTTATTATACCTCAGTGTTTGGTAATAGCACACGTATTGAAAATTTGTTTTTCAAATAAAGGTAACAGGAAACACTAATTGCACCTTGATTACGTTAGCTCATTTAGTTTTCACCACAAATTTAGAGGCACCTATTTCACAGATCAGAAAATCAATGTGCAGAAAGATTACTAGCCTATGACCATGCAACTAGTAAGTGGCCAAACTAGGGTTCATGTCTGTTTAGTCTGACTTCAGAGATCATATTCTTACCCGTGAAGCCACGAGGCCTCAGCGTGCTAGCCAGACGTGAGAAGAGGGGAACAAGTCGCAGTGCCCATCTCTGAGTAACTTACAGAATTATTTTCCATCTTTCCTACGGCTTGCCATAGTTTTGTGATATCCATTTGGTACTTTACCTTCTGTGATCATATCCGATATCTGTATAGTCCTCTTCTGTATGGCTTTACTTCCTGTCAAATGCTTCATCATTCGAACTATATTGGAGCCTCTTTGGGGCCGGGCACCAAGACTTACACTTCTTGATATTATCCCCACTTGACTAAGATGCATTTATTTGCAAATATCAGCAAGCCCAACTAAAATCCGTTCCAGCGATCAAGGGATTTTATTAATTCTTGCACTGAAAGATCCAAAGGTAAACCTGGTTTCATTTAAGACTTGACGTATAATTCAATGTCACCAAAGTTCCTGTTTCTTTTTTTTCCCATCTCTGCCTTTTTCTTAAAAATAAAAGTAGCTTTTATAATGGTACTCAAAAAGCATCTGCCAATAGCAATTAGGACTTTTCCTTACACTTATCTAGCGGAAAAGAGAGAACATGCTTGTTTTAATGTTTCCAGAAAATTCTTGTAATTTACTCTAAAAGACATGCCAAATAATCTCTGCATCAATCACTATGGGGGTGTGTGGGTGGGGTGTGATATGAATTCATTGCTTTAGCATACTGGGTCACGTGAAATGAGCTCCTAAAATCATGTAGGGCGCCCAAATGAAAATGGAGGCTCTCAAGAAGAGGAACAAAGAGCCTCGTGATTGGAAGAGCCTTGAAAGTTGATAGGACATCCTCTCTTATGAGGCCCTCCCTCCTAATCTAGTCATTTCTTTGAACAGTTCAGTCTTTTATAATATACAGTGGTACCCCAGTACTTGTTGGTAATTGGTTCTGGGAGACGGGACTAATACCAAAAATGATGAATACCAAATTGTTTTGACTGAAAAAGGTAGTGAGTGAGTCACAAGGCATTCAACACCAATAAGTTTGTGCCCTGAATGCCAAACAATAAATATCCAGATGAAACCTTCATGTCAAATGCTTCGAACACCAGATTTTGACAAGTTTACTGCCCATGGCGAGTGTATTCAATGTTACTGCAAACATGTACTAATAAAAATAAAAATTTAAAAATAAATAAATAAAATTTATCTGTGAATTGACAGAAAAAAAGAAAGAAAGGAAGAAAGAAAAGCAGTTCAGTAGCAAAGTATAACTATACATATCAGTATCTGTACCCTGTTGGTAGATTCCACCCTCCCTGGTCCAAATTCATAGGAATAAATCTCATTTCCATTCTCAAATCAGGCATAGTAGTACACGCCTGTAATCCCAGCACTCGAGAGGCTGAGACAGGAGGAGTCCTGCAAGTTTGAGACCAGCCTGGGATATATAGTGAGTTTAAGGCCAGCCTGAACTATGTAGACTCTGTCTCAACAAAACAAAACAAAACGAAAAACCTTACCTCCGTTCTCCATAAGAACCCTTTCGCATTTGAACACTGCTGCCCTGCTTTCCTTCAGCTATTCCAAGTCACAGAGCTTCATGTTCTTTGACCACCAACATGTTGCTCAAAGCCTCCAGGGGCCGTGTTGAGAATCCTGGGAGTCCCACAGAACAGGCTCCCTCAGTTCCACTCACTTACTCCCACTGGTCTGGACCCAGCCTGATAGGAGGCAGGAAGAGATGCTTCTTGCTGCTGTGGCCCTGACAGAGCATACTGATGTGCCTGTGCATGTCAGGGCTGGCAAGTGTCAAGCTTTGAGATGCACATCTCGGGTACTTTTTCCTCTCCCTCAGTTCGTTGCTCTCTGGAGGAAAGGGAAGATGTGACCACATTTCTCTCTTTTGTTGGCACCTGGAGCAAACAGATAAGTCTTGCTGTTACAGAGAGTAACTCAAGGGAGGAAATCCATTTGTGGTTCAGGAACCATTTGCAGAGGGCTGGAGTGTAAACATGAATTCCTTAGATTCCAAAGGTCCAAGTTGGCCCTCAATTTGATTCTCAGGCCTGTATTTTCTTTGGTCGCAATTAGATAGACCGGGAAAGAGAAAGCAAAGGTTTGAGTGCAGACCAAAAGCAGAGATCACCAGGACAGGGGACAGCTCTGCCCGCTGCTCCAGGGCCACTCTGATTCCTCTGCTGGACACTGAGTTCAATTTTGATTCAGAGCAGGGAAGAAGATGGGAAAACGGGAATCTTATTAGACTAAATAAGGCAGCAGAAAAGGTTTATTTTGTTTTGAAACACCTTCACTTGCTTTTTAAAACCTGAAATAGGGCATGAAAAAAATAGTTAAGGTGGGACACATACATGTATAACGCCCCATGAGGAATGGAATCATTACGTACTACAAACATGTACTGTACCAGTAAAAAAATAAATAAAACTGTTGAAGACAGGAATGCAAGTTTTAACTTGGGCAACAGCAGGCCGGACTCCTCCAGTTTCACAGGCTAGAAAGAAATGGAGTGGGGCTTTCCCTCTTGGTTCTGAGTAAATTCTGCTTACTGCCTTTTTGAGGGGGAAACTGACAATGGGGGCCCCAAGCATCCTGCTTCTTAAGATTTCTACTGGGAAGCGAAATAGACAGGGCTCTGGATGGAGTCCACCTACTTAGAAAGTCACAGCTCTCTTGTTTAGACCTCTCCTTCACTTCAGCATAGAAAACCGGGTAGATTTCCGGGCTTATTGGTGATTCCTCTCTCTCAGCACAGCTTAACGTTGTTGGTCTGCTCGTCAAAAAGCCATTATTGGCACTCTAGGTACGCCTATTTCTTCCTCTCCATCCCTGATTACATTTAGCATCGGAACTATTTTGCCTCATTATTCATTGTCACAACACCCTGTTAGCTCTCTGAAAGGAGGAGCTAATATTTACTAACACTCTCCGCGGATCAGGCTGGGTGCTTTCTCATCCACTCCGTTAGGGATTTGCTCTTACCCATTTCAAAGCGAGGGAAGTTTAAGTTATTCATCCAAGATGCAGAGCAAACAGGCATAGAGCCAGGATTTTTACTTAGCCGCTAGAGTCTGTCTCTACTCTACCAGCAGGCATCAGCCCATGTTCCCTATCTGCTCCTCAGCATGTGTTCAGTACCGAGAAACAGTCATTGTCTGTTAACTGCACTTTTACCGTGCCTAGTTGAAATCTGATTTGTAGTTGACTAAGAGTATAAATGGAAGAGGATGAGGAATAATCTTCACAATGACTTACATCAGGCTGCAATAACGGAATACCATAGACTGCGCGGCTCAAACAGCAAACGTTTATTTCAAACAGCTCCAGATCAAAGAACCAGCAGAACAGGCTCACATACTGGTTTGCAGACAGCTGTCTTATTGATTCCTCGCCCCGCAGAGGGGAAGGGGGCAAGTTCTCTGTCTCTTCTTATAACAGCACTGACCTCATTCACGAGGGCTCTACTTTCATGAGCTAATTACCTCTGGAAAGCTCTCACCTGCTAAGGCCATCGTGTTGGCAGTTAGGATTCAACACAGGAATTTAGGGGAAACATAAGCATTTAGCCTGTAACAATGACTAATGATATTGTTAGGGAAGTAGTTAGACATTAGCAAGCCTGAGGGGCAAAGGAGGGGTCCAAGATAACATGTGCTGCCAGTTGATTAAAGAAATACTTCAGGGGATTTAGCTCAATGGTTCAAGTGCTTGCCTCACAAGCACGAGGTCCTGAGTTTGATCCCCAGCACCAAAAAAAAAAAAAAAAGAAAAGAAAAGAAAAAAAAGAAAAAAGAAATACTTCAAGGTATAAATACATTTACCATTTCTTATGTTCTAGCTCCAAAGCCAGCTCACAGAGCGCAATGACATTTTAAGGCTATACACTGCACATTCCTTCTGATGCTTGGCCATCTAACTCCAGAACAAGGCATACTGGTTCCTGGTTGCTATAGCCTACAGCCCAATGGTATCAGGAAAGGAAATTTTTTTTTTTTAAACACCCTCCTGCCTTGGGCTGGGACCTGGTTTAAATTAAGAACTTACTTTCTTAAATTTTGTTTTGTGAGTTCCTAACATGATGAAGCCCCTGAAGAAACGCTGGCCATCTAAAAGGGAAGGAACATTTTGCATTTTCAAAGTAACTTCTAAGTAGTGAATTCTAAATAAATGAATTATCCATTTTATTAAGGGTATAAGTTCTCCAAGTAGTTGCCAATGATCTTCAGGGTTTTGGCAGAACCCATTGTGATTTTGCCTTTTTCATTTCTAATTGCATGGATTTGGGTCTTTTCTTTCTTTCTTTCTTTCTTTCTTTCTTTCTTTCTTTCTTTCTTTCTTTCTTTCTTTCTTTCTTTTTCTTTCAAAGAATCAACTCTTCGGTTCATTGATTTTTTTTGGATTTTTCTTTTTATTCTCCATTTCATTAATTTCTGCTCTGATCTTTACAATTTCTTACCTCATACTAGCTTTGGATTTGGATTGTTCTTGTTTTTCTAGGACCTTGTGGTGCACCATTAGGTTATTCATTTGAGCTCAGTTTTTCTGATGTGGGCATTCACCACTACAAACTTACTTTTTAGGACTGCTTTCATTGTGTCCAATAGGTTTCAATATGTTATACTGTCATTATCATTTGATTTTAGGAACTAATTTCTTGCTTAATTTCTTCTGTTATTTATTGATTATTCAAGAGGTTATTGTTTATTTTCCATGTGTTTGCACAGTTTCTGTGGCTTATTTGCTTTTGTAGTCTCACTGGACTATGATCTAATGTGTCTGGGATAATTTTATTTCTTTTGCATTTACTTAAGTATGCTTTATGGGCTAGGATGTGGTCTATTTTGGAGAAAGTCCCATGTGCTACTGAGAAGAATGTGTAGCTATTTTGGGGTGGAACATCCTGTATTAAGTCCATTTGTTCAAAGGTTTTGATCAATTCTGATATTTCTTTGTTGATATTTTTGTCTAGTTATCTATTCCCGACAGTGAGTTATTGAAGTCTCCCATTATAATTGTATTGATGTTTAGATGATTTTTGTTTATGTTCATTGGTGTTTGTTTTATGAAGGGATATTTATAATGTTATCTCTTCCTACTGAACTGTTTCCTTAATCAACATGTAGTGAGCTTCTTTGTCTCTTCCAATGAGTTTTGGCTTGAAGTCCACTTTGTATGAAATTGGGATAGCCACTCCTGTTTTGTCTAGGTTCCCATTGCATGGAATATTGTTTTCTATCCTTCAATTTTTAATCTGTGAATTTTTTTTAATCAAATGTGTTCCTTGTACACTGCACATCATGTTTTGTTTGTTGATCCATTCTGCCTATCTGTTCTTTGGGGAGTTAAGGCCATTGACATTGAGAGTTATGACTAAAAGGTATTGACTTATTCCTTTAGTTGCATTATTTTCTTGTTGCTTATTTCCTTATCTTTTTCCCTTCTGCTTAGCTGTTCATCCTGCCACATATATTCATTCTTTTTGACTTATTGGCACTGTTGGTTTCATTGCCTTTTTCTAGGATATCCTTGAGAATTTTTTGAAAGGTTGGGTTGGTGGTCATAAATTTCTTGTGGTACTCCTTGTTATGGAAATGCCTTATTTCTCCATTGATTTTGAAGGAAAGTTTTGCAAAATACATAACTTGAGTTTGGAAGTCATTATCCTTTAGGGCTTGAAATCCTTTGCTCCAAGCCCTAAAAGGCCTCCTGGCCCTTAATGTTTGTGTTGAGAAGTCTGCTGTAATTCTAATGGATTTAACTTTGTATGTGATTTGTTGCTTTTCTCTAACAGCTTTTAAGATTTTGTCCCTGTGATAGATTTTGGTATTTTGATTGTGATGTGGTGGGAGAGTTTGGTTATGGTTATTTGGGGTTCTATATGCCTTGTTTATCTGTATGTTTATTTATTTCCTTATATTTGGGGAGTTTTCTGCTTTCATTTCTGTGAACAGGTTTTTTATGCCATATTTGCTGTCTTCTGATTGTCATTTATTCCAGTTACTCTCAGATTAGTCTTCTTTGCATCATCTAACAGCTGTTGGATCCATTTTTCATGTTCTCGTATTGTTTTTAAGGTGTCATGGAGTAGCTGGTCTTTGAAGACATGATTGTTTTCCAGTTCTGAAATTATGTCATTACAATGGTGGCTTCTGCTGTGCATAGTTTCAGTATAATTTTTAATCTCCTGGATTTCTGATTGAAACCATTTTGTGGACTCTAATTCTTTGCAAAACTGGTTATTCATGTTTTGTATCATTTTCTTTAGCTCATCTAGCTTTTTGTTAGTGTTTTCTCAAAGCTCCTGGGTCATTTTGGTTATTACCTCCATTATCTCTTTAGTTATATTTTCTCTGATCCTACTGAGTACATATTTCATGTTTTCTAACCTCCTCTGTTATCCTTTCAAGTAATTGGCATGTGTGGCTAATGCTATTCTCCCCCTGGATATCACTTGACTTGGCTCTGGGGGAGTAGGCAGTTTGGGGAAGCATTTTGTTGCCATGTCATCTCATGTTTCTATTTTGTTTGTTTGTGGTAAGGTTTGTGGACACTTCTAGTGGAAAGACGTTGTTGATAATGTAGAGATCTCTTTAGTTAGTCACTTTTCAGTGACGTACTTTGGGTATGCTAACTATAGTCCTTCACCTTTGGCCCAAGATTTGCCCACTTTGGTTGATTTTGGGGGGTGGAGGGATGCAGTGAAATTGGCCCAACACCAAGTTCTCTGAGAATGTACCCTAGTGTTGTTAATGCCCAAAGTAATTTGGGTGTTCACTTACAGGAAAAAACCCCCCAAAACCATTAATAGCAACAATTATGAAACTCAGGCAATTAATGTCATCTAAGACTGGATATTAACATATCATAAGAACCACTTATGCATCACATTTAACTCTATAGAAGAAATCCACAATTATGGTATAAACATGAAGACAACCCAGGTATTGACTTACAGCTAATATGTACTAAATGTAAAGCTATATCTCCACTAATGGTAGAAAAAAATTCAACAGTAATTTTATAGAGTTAACTAGTTATTTAAAAATTTACAAAGTTTTATGATTATATCATTAAAGATGTAGAGGGTTGGGAGCAGGAGAATGCAAGAGGAAAAATTTGAAAATTTAAACTATGTATGTTATATGAGGAGAACAGCTGTTGGTACCAAGGAGTCTACTGGGGGGCAGAAGAATGCATAGAATTAGGTAGGGTGGGAGGAAAAATTGCCAAGAACTAAAAGATAAAGGGAAAAAAGGGAGGAAACAAGAAATCATAGAGGGCGTAAAAATAAGGAGAAAAAATTAAAGGGGGAAGTTAAAAGGGAGAAGAAAAAAAGAAAGAAAGAAAGAGAGAAAAAGCAAGGAAAAGTATATAAGAAAATTCCCCAAGCCCCAGGAAACTAGCGAAGAAGAAAGAGGAAAGAAAAGAAATGAAACACACACACACACACCCCCCATCCCGCTACACAAAAATTTAAAAAGAAAAAGAAACTTCTCTGATTTTAAGTGTATGGTTTTCTTCCAGGACCTATAATTTCGGGGTTTGGCAACTGTCACTTATCTCTGAGGCCCCCTCTTTTTAGGCTATGGCAGTGTCCGAGTCAAGATATGTCCCTGTTCATGCTGGTAGGTAAAGAAGGCAGTCAGACCCCAGATCCAGGGTGGTGGCAGGCACCAGCAGGCAGCAGGACTAGTGTGAGGTCCCCAGTGCTGAGGCTTTCAAATCCAGAGCAGTTTAGGCTGTGCTTGGCATCTGGCTGCAGGGAGTAGGGCCTGTGTCCTTTAGGTCAAACCCCTCAAGGGATATCTTTTGAGCCCACTCCCCAAGCACAGCTGTCTCCCATGGCTGTCTCCCACCCAGTCACGGTGGGAGGGTAATACTGGGAACCCTGAACTGAAGCCATCCCATGTCTGCTCTGAGTTCTGGATTCAAACAATCATCCCTACCCCAGAATGGCACCCAACAAAGCACCCTCTCCAGGTGGGTACCTCGATTGGGATCACTCACCGGCTGTTGCCTGTCGAAGGACTAGTGTGAGAGCACAATTCGTGCTGTCTCTGCAAATCACAGCAATCACTTGTCTGTTCCACCACCACACTGGTCCCTGGGGCCTTGGTGTCCTCAGCATTTACCTTGTCTTCGTAGGGTCAGTCTCCCTTTCCCACAGGGAGCTGGGATCCAAGGAGAAAGTTCAGGATGTTTCTTCCCTTCTCCACATTAAATTGTCTCTTCAATTTCTATGTACCTTCCTGGTCTCTAGGGATCTATTTCTCTCTCTCTCTCTCTCTCTCTCTCTCTCTCTCTCTCTCTCTCTCTCTCTCTGTTTTTCTTCTCCAAAAGTTGTTATGTTCTAGTATCTGGAGCCCAAATCTCAGAGAAGCTGAGTTGCTGCTGCTCACTACTCTGCCAACTGTTTTCTTCTCTTGATAAGATTTTAATCCCCATAGTTTCCACCGATCTATTCTTTTTCCAATGCTATAGATGAAGATAACAAATCATGCTGCTTTCTCCAATCTCTATCTTTTCCACTTGTCCTGTGAATAATACAAATGACTTTTAACTCGTTCTACTCTAAAAAATGTAAAAACTATAGCCTTGCTGTCATCCAACAGTAGCCTTGCTATCAGCCTTGCTGCTTGATCCTCTGAGGAAAGTCCCAAAGTAGAGATGGAGAAGATGATGATGAAACTTTCAGAGCTTTCAGTGCTAAAAAAACAGCTGGCTGTGGCACATGAGCCATAGGCTCACCACCTTGGACCTAAACCCACTTTAATTGCAGAATAAATTGTAGGTTTGCTGACTCCCATTGCCAGAGCTGGGCGTGGTGGCACACACCCACAATCCTAGCACTGAGGACAGCTGAGCCAGGGGGATCACTGTGAGTTCAAGGCCAGCCTGGGCGTCATAGTGAGTTCAATACATATACATAACATAGGGAAACCCTGTCTCATAAAACAAAAAACAAACAGACAAAAAAAGAATTTTCAAGACATATCAGTAAGACACATAAAGGAATTTATTAGGCAGAAATGTTAAAGTACAACTCAAGATATATACAGTGCAGGCCCTCAAAAGAAAAGAACATCATAGTGTGGGGCTGGGTATATTTTGGGGGACTTTCAGGTGGCAATCTGTGGAACCTGTAAATCTATAGAAAGAGGAAACGAAAGGTGGTGGTCCTCTTCTATAGAACAGGGGTGAAGGCCCATCAGTAGGTGATAGCTATGGCAATACTAAGTCCTATTTACAAGTAAAAGAACTGGCCAAAGTCCAATTGCAGGCAAAAGGGAATGGTCCAGGCTGTTTAGAAACTGTATTTATAGAGTTTGTTTCCTGAGCCTGTAGTTTTTATTAAAAACAATTTTTAAATTATGATTTTATATGTCTCCTTTTTACCCATCTTTATTTCTTCTATCCTACCTCATTGCCGCTATGTCAAAGTGTGTGTGTGTGTGTGTGTGTGTGTGTGTGTGTGTGTGTGTGTGTAGCTACAACTTAACAGTAATCTTGGTCATGGTAAGGGTTTCATCTTGAACCTAACCTCTGAGGGAGGTGTGTTCCACATAAGTTATGGAACCTGAGGCTCAGGAGTTTTCGACCTTCTTCAGGTCACATACTTAGAAAGAGGCGCGTCTGGGGCTCCAACCCAGGCCTGCACAATTCTAAAGCCATGCTATTAACCTCTGCACATCCTGCTGCCTCATTTCCTACAGGAAGTGGTCACCAGTGCCTTGAGATGAACCACGGTAAGCAAGATTGAAGATAAAGGGAAACAAAACAGATAGACAGCATATTTAAGATCAGAGTGTAGGAAAGCATTCCCCATGTGTGAAACTGTAAAATTCCTTTCTGAATATTAAATCTTGTACAAATAGTCTTGTGACACCAGTGACTGATAGAAAATACATTTGCATGGAGAACAGGCAGCAAGTTAATAGTCTGAAATTTAAAGAGTTTTTTTTTTTTCTGACAGATCAGAATTGTTTTATAAATTTTTAAGAAATGTTAATGGGTATCTGACATGAACGATTAAAGGGAAAGTAGTATTACAAAATGAGTTAAAGTTTTAAAATGTCTCTACACAATTATGAGTAGAAGCAAAGATTGCTAAAATTGGAAGAATGAACTGGGAAACTGTCACTTCAAAAAAGAAAAGGAAAGAACTGAAATTGATCCCTCCAAAAGTAAAACACTAATATCTGGAATGGGCCTGGAAAGCAAGGAGTTTAAACCTCAGGAATAGGCACTGAGAATCAACCTAGCCGAACCTGGTAACAATCATCGTAGTTCACGAAGAAGAGAGGGACCACATCTCAACCGACAGCCATGACCACCTCTTTCTCTTTCAAAGGTTCCTCAGCCTTTTTCTTGCAGAGTGTAGTTTCTACTCACTGTTTCTCACAGGCATGATGGCTCCTTCATCATATATTTAATATTGTTTTCCAAAATTACCACCACTTAAATGTAGTGCTCTTAAAATCATAGCTCTTTACTGGAAAGTACTCATAATGATACATACTTGATAATAACTTCACCATCGGAGAACGAAGTGAGCTTGGAAAATGATATATCACAGAGTATCCATTTTCTCTGCCTATAGTTAACTTTATAGTGTAGAAATAACACTGACACCATGAACTTCATTCTATCATTAGAACAGAAGTAAAAATCTCAAGAATCCGGGTTTCCTAGGAGAGTATCTTGGAGTGGTGTACTCCCCACATTTGGGAGAAACAAGGGTTTATCCACAGTTCTAAACTCATTGGATGGAGCAATAAAGTTGGAGATATTCATTAATTAAATATCCCTATTTTCTTTCCTCAAGTGGTTATTCTTCATAGAGATGGTTTTAATCTAATGTTTGATGGAAAAGAATACTGAGGTGTTACAGGACTGACAATCTGGAGGAGTCTCCGGAAATATAAGGTTTGAGATTTGATTTTACACTCAAATTGATATTTTTTATTGTCTCCTCCCAGGTGTCTCTCTGAGGATAAAGTTTGTCCAATTTTAGGTGGACGACACTGTCACTGAAGAGGGTCCAAGGAAGTCCTCCAAAGAGGAGATGAGGGCCTCAACTTGACGGGATAGGTTCTTGATTCTTATTGTGGATAAAAATTTCAATATGTATCAGTGAGAGGCACTCACAACTGAAGAACAAAACTACCCTTTGTGGATTAGCTGAGGTGGGCTAGAGTCTGGTTGATGATTATCGCTCTTCTGGTTTTGCAAGATGGCTCTGGGAAAAATATTTATTTTTTGAGGGGGAAATTTGGCCTCCATAAAATGATTGTTTCAGTTTGGAGCCATCTCAGGCTTGCAAGGCTCTCCTGGAATCCAAGGTGACTCCAGGTTTAAGACAATGACTGAAGACCTGTAGGTGCTCACTGGTAATTTAATGTCCCTGTAAATCTTTTGTATTTGTGTCCTCGGTTTTAAATGGAATGAGATAGGTTATGTAAATTTAGGCCAATCAATTTTGTATTGCCAGCTTTTAGATAGGCCCTCCAGAAGTGATTAACATACTTATATGCAGAGCCGAGAAAGGATCTGACCAGAAGATTTAAGGTCAACAATGGAGACAGATACAAAATGAAGGTCAAGTTTTGTTCTGCTTCTAGTTACCTAATGGGCCTCTATAGGGCCTAGTGAAGAGCCACTGTTTCATTAGTAAAAGTACATTTTAAATCCATGACTGTCTAAGAAGAAAACAAATAACATGCTTATAATAAGTAACACATTAAGGGCTCGGGAGTTTGTTTGTCCTATGTCCCCATGGTGGTCTCTGACTATGTCATTTTGTTACAGGGTTTTGGGGTGCTGGAGTCTTCCTCTGGTGTTTGTAGGTTCTTTACATCCTGAGCAAAGAATTGGTCAAGACAAGCACAAGTGCAAGGCACTATAGCAAAGTTGTATTAAAGGTAGGGAAAGAAACAGGCTCTGCAGAGTGAGTTTGGGTCAAGTGAAAGTAGGAAAAGAAGTACACTCTACAGCGTGAGGGTGGGCTACCATGCAAGAGAGAACACAGTGGCAAAAACTCGATGCGGACTGTCTTTTTGTATCATCCACTCTCTTCTAGCTGACGGCAGGTCTAGGCCATCCTATCACAAACCTGGTCAAGTTCTTTTGAGAAGTCCACATGCAGGGCTTTGGGAACTGTTCTGCGCATGTGTTCTGCCTTCTTTCCCAGCCAGTTTTAGCCACATCCTACCTTCCCACCTCAATTGTAACAAATTATGCCTCATCTATACACTATAAAGCCATTAAAAATGACGACACAGATAAATAGCAGCTTTGTTGCCCCACTAAATATCTTATGCAGAACCCTAAATAACAGAGGACACTGAAGGGAACAGATCTGGTGTTATCCAAGAGGAGGTGCTTGGGACACTTCCCACATGCGTGTTGTAGACCAGATACTTCTGAGATGGAATAGAAGAAATAAAGAAGGTAAGAAAGAGACAAGTAAAATCATAATTTATAAGGCCTACTTTTAAGACGATTATGACTTCAGAACACAATCAAACTTAACCAAGATTACCCATATCTGTCCTTCTAGGTTTATTTAATGCTTCTTTCATCCAGGCCCATCACATCCAGAATCCCTTGAAGATACTGTCAGTCTGTAAATTACCTTAGCCAATAAGGCAAAAAAGGTAGAAACCTAATACTAAAAGAAACAGATTCAATGTGAGGTAGGATAGAAGTGATAAAGATAGGTAAAAAAGAGACAAAGAAAATCATAACTAAAATTGTACTTTTGAGGAGACTGCAACTTCCAGGACACAGTCAAAATTACCCAAGGTAATTTTGTTAGCATTCCTTTGGTTAATTTAGGCTCCTTCTCTTCCAGATCCATCAGATCCAAATTCCTTAAGGACACTGTGAGTTCATAAATTGATTTACTTGAGAAATTAAAGAGCAGGAACTTGATCTCATAAAGCAACAAGTTGAGAAAACTCAAAGAATGCTTAAATTATCCATCTTTTTTAAAAAACTGAGCTATTACCGATAAGATGAGCCAGTACCTCTCCGGAGAGTGGACCACTTTTTCCGTAGGTTCCCACCCCCTCTAGAAAAACATAAAAATTCTGTGATCCAGAAAATAACACATCTCATTTCTGTAACACCTGTACTCATCTCATGACTGTGCACTTTTAAAATTCTGCCTAATAGGTCCCTTTATGCCTCTTTCTGACTGCTTCATAAAATTCCCTTTCTATGATGGGAACCAGTGAGCCTGCAATTTATTCTATAGGTAGAATGGGTTTAGGTTCCTTATTTCTACCTTGGAAACCTCCTCAAATCCTGTCTCCTGTCAAGTCAGCCGGAAGGTTTAAAAAAAAAAAAAAGGCACTAAGACCACAACTTCGAAAAGCCTAGCCAAAGGTTTACTTTATTTTTTCTTCCCCAGTTTCTCTAATCCTTCGCCCTCTGAAGCATGCTTTTATCTTCTCCCTCTCTCTCTCTCGCCCCCTTCTCTCCCCAAACCTCAGCCTTAGGTTTTTCCCTTTTCACGTCCCTAGAAAAATGAGTGCTTACATTTGTATGAGTGCATACACAAGCACCAAAGACAAGGGGCAGCACTTTCTCTTACAGAAATGGGAAGAGCTGCTGAGAGATACATTTTATGACAGGTAATGGGGTAATAATGCATTCCTTAAGTCAACGTACTCTATTCCTGGGTCAGATAGAACTAAAATTTGCTCACCAGTGAGACACAAATAAGGACAGACCCGCCCAGTATCTCAAGAGAAGTTTCTCATGTAGCTGGCATGGGAAACCTAATCCTGAGACATACTGGAGAGAACCAGGCCTGGAATGATACCCAAAGAAGCAGCAATTGCCTAAAAATTATGCACATCTTTGGGTCCTAAAAATTATGCATATCTTTAGGTAAAAGGAAATCCTCTAAACTGCTCTTTTCATTCTCTCTCTTTCTGTCTGTCTCTCCCTCACCTCGCTCTCAAAACTAAAGGGAGTAAATTTAGTCTGCCTGAGATGGTGGCTCCCCTTTTTGGGTAGCTGGGAACATGTCCTAAGCCATGTAGATTCAAGTTCTCATTCGGGGGTGACAATACACACTATTTTGGGGACCTGGTGGAGTTCAGGGACTCACACTGAGAAGAAGCCCTGTAGGGTTTTTTACTTGTATTTTCCTTTCCTTTTCTCTCCCCTAAAAGACCACATTCCCCTTCTAGTCCTTTGCCCATTCATCTTGATACTTGCGTTTGTTGGAGAACTCAGATCCTTTAACTTTTCTTGTAATGACAGTTGTGGTGAACTTACTATGATCAACTTGAACAGGAACACCCAGCTGAACTGAGTTGGTGGAGTTCTGGGCACAGAAGATCCACAGAGGACTGTTGCTGGCACAACATAAAGGAGAAGGGGAGCAGAAGGTAGGGGCCGGCTGTTTCCCAAAACAAGCTCAATGCAGCTGGTTCTCCAGAATGAACTCAGCTGTTGTTTTTTTTTTTTTTTTTGGTTTTTTTTGTTGGTGGTGCCAGGGATCGAACTCAGGCCCTTGTGCTTGCAAGGCAAGCACTCTAATCACTGAGCTAAATCCCCAGTCCCTGTTTTTGTCATAGAAGGAGCTCAGGGCTTTGCTGTCATTGGGGATGCCTGCTGTTGCTTCAGGGGAGCTCTGGTCTTCATCTCTGCTGCGAGCATCGTATCCTGGTTCCAGTAGAGATTTTTATGGACATTTGGTACAGATACGGATGTACATGGAATAGTGCTGTGGGATCTTTTGGGTCTCCAGTGCTTAGGTAGATGATCTGCACTCTTTCTGCATTTGGCTTGTGTGTGACTGTTGTAATTTGTAAGTGTCCTGTATTAAATCCGTTCTCTTGTAAACTACTGACTAGAAAAGTAACTAAGACAGCAGTTAACAGAGAAAAGCGGGAAGCTGGAGGGCAGAGGAGGATCTGCATGAGCTGGGAGCTCAGGAAGTTTTCTCTGGGTTCCAGGGATAGTTGTTATGCCCGGGTGGGGTGGGGAGGTGCCCTCCCATGGTGTCCCACCCATATGCTAGTGCTGATCAAAGATGAGGAAGAAAATGAAATCGTGTCCAGGCCACTAGGTCAACTAAGGTCCAAATTCCTATCAGATTCCCCTTTGCTCTGGCCAGTTCTGTACAGGAGGTGAGAGGGGCAGCCTGTGTTCTCTGGGTTTTCCCTTGGCGCACTCAGAAAGAAAGATGAATGGTGACTCAGTGGTTTGGTGCGGCTGGCTGGAATCCTGCCATTTTCCTCTCCTTCTCCTCAGCCAGAAGCTCCAAGCTGTGGCTAGCAGGGGAAAGGGGTTAAACACCCCCTTCCATTGGGCCACACCTTAAAGATGTGTGCCATGGAGGCTTTCCCCACAGGCCAGCTGTGGGAAGGGCTCCACTTCAGCCCTTTACAACTGTCCACGGCGTGTCTGCCATCATCTCTCTGGGTCCTAGAGCTGTCTGCTTCAGCACTGCTTATAGCACTATTACCGGGTTATTGTCACAATGAACAAAGAATTGGATGTAGCATGAGATAGTAAAGAAAAAGCGGCATAGTTTTAATTAGGCTCACAGTACACTCAGTGAGTGGGCTCCTGCCAGCAGAAAGGAAAATGGCATGAGTGGCATTGGGTTTAAGAATCTAAAACGCGCTCGGTCTAAGGCACCTTCCATTGGTTCTTCCAGACAATATGATTGACAGGCCACTGAGTCATGTCAGCTGTGTCTGTTGTGCATGTCCTCTCCCACAATTCACTGTGCTCTGATTGGATGTATGAGATGCAGTCCATGCGCATGAACCGTCAATGAGCTCCAGGTGAAGAAAGGTTACAGCAGATCAGGCAGGAGGAGCTGACCCACATGCATCTTATCTCCACGTGTGGGCAGTAGGCCTTAAAACAAACATGGGAGTTGGCCCTGGGGTGTTGCCCAGGTTCAAGTGAGTGGAGAGGAGCAGTCCTGTGGCCCCAGTTGTATTATCCATATTCATAATCTTCTGCAACCCCACAGGGTTGCTTCTCCAATGCTAGCTTCCTCCTTCCACTTTACTTGGTTTTGACATTCTTTTTTTAATGTTTATTTCATTTTATTCATTTAGTATTACTCTGTTTTTGCTTGGCCTTTTGAAAGAGAAAAGTAGCAATTTTTTTCCTAGTTTTACCAGAGGTTTATTAAGATATGCAGAGTTCTGTGATGCTTTTATTTTTGTTCTGTACCTTTTCGTTCAACTTTTATTTTTATTAGTATATGCTTACAGTACATAATGATTACATTCATCATGGAGAGTTGGTACATGTATCTAACACATCTTAATTTTTTATGCCACCTCCCCTTTCCTGTCCCATTTGCAAAAGATCTATCTCTCTGTTTCCCATTATTTATCCAGTGACACAAAGTTTTCAAAAAACATTATTTTTAGGCAAAACACTTTAGATCACCTATCTTAAAAATAAATAAATACAATAGACTGTGCCCTGTTCTTCTCCTGTAAATGGGTCATCATTTCACTGTAAAATTTGGCCTTTCTCTGGGTGGGCTATCACTTTTCTCCATTACAAAATCTCAGACTTACTATAGAGTCACAAATTCCACAGATTTCCACTGCCAGGAATGCATAAATATCCCCAGCTCCAAACTATAATATGCTTCTCTCTGGAGAACCTGCATTCTATGTCTTTGAGTGGGTACTTTCAAATTCTGCCTAGTAAACCTCTTTATGCCTTTTACTGATGCATCCTGAAAATTATTTTTCTAGGATGGAAGTCAGCAAACCTGCAACCTGTCCTGTGGGTGGGGTGAGTTGAGGTTTCCTGTCTCCTCCACAGGGACCTCCCTGGACTCTGTCGGGTGACACTTCCATGTTCCAAGTCTCTGGAGGATACGACGACCATGTCATACATCAAAACGCAATTTATTAATGGCTATCTATGGCCGGTGACACTATAGATGATGTTTTTTTTCTGTCATACTTGCATTAAAATTTCGCACAAATGTATTTTTATAAAGAGAAAAACTAGCATTTAATTTTTAAGACACAATGAAGCTCAGAAATATGTTTAACTTGTGTTTCTGACTCTCGTTGGGGAAACAAGTGATAAAATAAAAGACTAGTTTGGATCATTTGAGGGCCACTTGGGAAGAGAAGATGGCAGGGGAAAAAAATCTGGTCTTTCTGTGTTCAAAGACCCATGTTTTCATTTCCTGTACCCAGAGCAGTCAAGGTGAATAGATGACGTGTATTTTAACTATGCTCTACCAGCCCTGCATCAGCTGCAGGACCTACAGTGACCAGGTAGGCTCTCCTGGTGCTAAAATCCAAGAATCTGACTCACTCTGAGAACTTGGGGGCTCCTAATACACAGTCTTTTGGGCACTGAGTGCTGTCCCTCTTGGGGTCATGGTGTAACCGCCTGCCACATTTCCTATCTGAAGCCCTTTCTTTTGCTGAGATACCATTACTGCCTTTTAAACACTGACTCTCTGCCAGACCCTGTTGTTCAAGCAGAGCTAACTCTCACTGCTGTTTTCTGGGCTGGTTTCCCTCCACCCTGACTTCCCATCAGGCCACAGCCAGACCACATCCATCACTTGCTGGGGTTTAAGTTGATAGTGAGTTCGAAGAGTTAAGAGTGTTTTGGGGCCATCCCAAAGCAAACAACCCTGGTGTTATCAAAGTACTCACTCTGACACAGATGGTCCTGGAGGACGTTATGTTAGCAATGTTAAGTGAAATAAGCCAGGCACAAAATGACACATACTGCATCGTCTCTCTCATCTGTGCGATCTAAAAAAAGTTGATTTCATTGATGTAAAGAGTAACATAGTGGTCACTAGAGGCCAGGAAGGCTAAGTGGGAGTGGAGACAAAGGAGAGAGGGGCCGGATAATGGGTACAAAACAGGAAGAATATGTTCCTATTATATAGCCAGTAGGGTAACTATAGTTTCTGACCACTTATTATACATTTTATAAAGCATTAAAAGGGAGGAGTTTGAAGACTTCCAATACAAAGAAATCATAAAAATATTTAAGGAGATGGAAATGCTAATTACCCAGATTTGATCACTACACATCATATACATGTATTAAATTATCACCCTGTTCTCCCATAAATATGTACAATTGTGTGTCAGTTAAAAATGCTAAATTTTTAAAACTTTTTTGAATGACCAAAAAGGAAAAAAAAAAGTTCTCACTTTGGAGTCAAGCAGTGAGCCAAATTCTCTGCTCTGCCATTTACCTGCTGCATGACTTCCACCAAATTAATCAGCCTAAGACTCAGAATTTTTGCATTTTTAAAATAATGATAATAAATAAAGCCTGCTTCAGAGTTCCTTCACACCTTGATATAAGGATTAAATGAGATTGTATATGTAGAACACTTAGCACAACACTAGACATCTTGAAAACTCTAAATGATAGCATTTTATTATTATAATGTGCTTGATATTTAGATTTGGGAGCAAAGGACATGGTGGCAGTGGGCTGGAAAAGAGCCCTGGACTGGTCCAGGAGACCTCAGTTCTACTTGCTCAGCTTCTGTGTTGTGAAAGGAACTACCATACTAGACACGGTCCTGGCAAGACTCACATGGTATGCTCAAAGGGTGCATTAAGAAGAGTTTAATCAAGGGATTAATTGCAGAGGAGTGTTGTCTTAGTTTTTTTATTGCTATGATAACCTGAGAAAACCAACTTATAAGGAGGAAAGGTCTATTTTGGCTCACAGTTTTAGAGGTTTCAGTCCATGGTTTCTTGGCCTCATTGCTTTGGGCCTGTGGTAATGAAGCACACCACAGCAGGGAGTGTATGGTGGAGCAAAACTGCTCATCCCATGGAGGCTGGGAAGCAAAGAACAGGACAGGAGGGAGCCAGAGTCTCCATATCCTCTTCTAGGACAATCCCCCAATCACCTACGTTCCTCCAATTAGGCTCTAGCTTTTAAAATTTCCACCACCTCCTAGTGGTGTCACAGACTGACAGCCAAACCTTTTAGCATATGGGTCTTTGGAAGATATTTTTTTTTTTGGAGGATGTTTAATATCCAAACATTGCCAGGCATTGTGATATAGTCCTATAATCTCTGCACTCTGAGAGCTTGAGGCAGGAGGATTGCAAGTTTGGGTCCAGCCTGGGCAAGTTAGCAAATTAGTGAGAACATGTCTCAAAGTAAAAAACAAATTAAAAAGGCTGGGGATGTATCGTAGTGTGAAGGCCCTGGGTTCAGTCCCCATTTTCCACAAAAGAGAGAAGCATTCAAGGACTTGCAGTGGTATGGAACCATTGCCACCAACCATTCCCATCCAGAAGGGGCAAGGGCAGGGAATGGTGTTACCAGAATCTGGGAACAGCTGGAGACCTGGAAGAGAAGCCAGCCCACAGGACCTGTGGCTGCAGAAAACTTTAGGCACTACTGAAATCCCAATCCTGCAGAAAGAGCAGTGCAGTACATTCCAGGTTTCTCTGTCTCCCTGACTGCTAATCTCCTGCTAATGTCTTGCTAGCTAAATCCACCAAGAAGTTATAGTGTAAGGAAGCAGTGTGCTGCACATAGCAGGACCAGGAAGAGTGGAAAATAAGTGTAGAAGAGCAAACAAGTACTAAGCCCAGCAAATCTGTAATTCCAAGTCTCAAAAAGTCCTCCTCTGCACTGGTCAGGTCTACCTGGCCCGGAGAAATGTTCTAAGCAGGTGCAGTTGTTCAGCAGTAGCCATTCTGACTCCTTCCTGGAAAAGTGGGAATCCATGCTGCTGGTCTAGGTTGGAAAATGGAGAATTCCAGGGGACCTTGGGATGTGTACTACGATTCTGAGAAAAATCCGAGAAACAGCTTTAAAAAATCAAAACCTGAGCCAAGCAGATGGTCCAGCACAAATCTCGGGCTGCAGAAGTTGAATAGTAAAAATTCTGGGAGAGGGAGAGCCTGTGGGGTGACTGGACAGGCTAGGAGAAGGTTTGGAAGGGAAGTGTTAGGCTGGGACTGGGGACTTTCTGATAGCAAAATGCACTCTTCAGGGGTCCTTTAGGGCCCCTTTTGTTCAGGAACGGGATGACATGTGATTCATTGGCTCACTCACTTATTCATTCATTCAACAAGTGTATATTGAATGCCTTACCTGTGATAGGCAGGGTAGCTGAACAATGAAGACAAACTTGTCCTGATGGAGCTCAACCACTGGAGCCCACTAGTGAGGTCAACAGCCAATCACAACACAGTATGTATACATACTGTGGGACTTCCAGAAAAGAGATGCCCATCCCGGACTGGGTGGACAGGGAGAGCTTCCCAGGGAGGGGACCTTACACTCACCCTGAAGGCTAAACTAGCCAGAGAGGAAAAGGGGAGGGAGGGAGGTGGGGACAGCTGGAGGAAGTGTTCAGGTATTTGGCAAACTTCTAGTAGAGAAGTTCAGTGTGGATGATGGGATGTGAGGAAAACTGAAGCTGGAGCGGTGGGCAGAATCAGAGCGTGACAGGCATTGTCAGGGCGAAGACACTGAAGACTATGGACAGCCAAGAAGAGCTGAAGGCAAGGGAGTGACGTGATCAGATTTGGATTTTAGAGAGATCACTCTGGCTGTGTTGTGAAGTGTCTACTGGGACAAGGTGGGCACACCAAGGGGCAAGGAACCGGAAGTCAGGGTGTTTCCACTACATAAGAGAGAAATGATGATGTTCAGGAAGATGGGAACCAGTGGGCCTGAGCTGGCCACCCTGGACACATGTAGCGGGGAGCTGGCAAGACTGGGTGGCTGTCAGGATGTCAAGGGAGACAAAAGGGGCCGCTCTGGCTTGGTCATTGGGCGGCTTGTTAATGTCAGTCACAGAGATTCAAGCCACAGACAAATGAGGCACAGCTGGGCACAGGGCAATGCAGGCAATGATTCTGGGAGGTTCGGCTCTTTCTGTCAAGTGAGCATGAATCATAAGACCATAATAAATTGTTAAACAGATTACACTTCATATAAGTGCCTATAGGGTTTGGACAGAGGGAGGTATTCTGGTGTTATGAGATTGGAAAACACTGAATTAAATAAAGCTAAATGATTTTTGTTACTTGAGAACATCTCAGAGCTCTTAAGTGCCTAGAGTCCTTTATGCTAAACTGGTATATATTCTGTGGTATTTGTCAAATCCATTTGACCCCCATCTGCAGCAGCAGCACATTTATCTACTTATATTTCCTGTAAAAATATGTCTTAAAATGGTCTTACTCCAAGCATGGCTCACACGCCATCACTTGTCCACAAATTAACAATCTATGACAAAATAAGTACAGAAATTGAGACTGTTCAGAAAAATTGAGTAACAATTTTGTGTTTTTGAATCTAATAATGAAAATACTTGGACTTGTATTTTGTATATCTATTTTTTAATCTTATTTTTCTAGTGATTTAATTTAATTGTATTTTACAAAGGTGCTGGTCACCAAAGGATTCATAGTTAAAAAGAAAGCCATAAAGCTGGTCCTTCACTACAGAGAGGCACATCTCAGAAGACATTGTGGAAACATGCTAGCTCATGGCTCTCAAACTCAATCACCCAACACCTGAGGATTTTAAAAAATATGTAGAGATCCTGTGGCCCATTCCAGGAGATGATGATGTAATTCATCTGAGGAGCAGCCTGGCACAGGGATTTTAGAGAGATCCATGAGTGTCTCTGATGCGTGCCAAGGCTGAGAAGCACTATGTCTGCAGGGAGAGTTTAAATTACGTGTTTTGGTTTCACCCTTACACACCTGGGTGGGGATCGAGGGTGCACAGAGAAGTCACTAGGGCTCTTTTAAATGGCTGATCCAATTACATGAGTCTGGTATATTAACGAAGTGGTTCTAGATCATTCCAAAGGGAGCCACAGTTGAGAACCACTGATTTAAGGGAGTCTCATCATAGATGGTGTGGCCTAAGGTAGGGCAGTCAGTTCTTTGTTTTCTGCAGGAGCCTGGAGTCAGGGTAGTTTGGGATTTCAAATCTTTTGCCTTTTCTGGGTCTACAGAGCCAGGTAGTCATGGCTGCAGCTGGGGGCGATGGGCAGGGGAATAGCTGAGCACCTTGGTGTGTGAGAGTAGCTAGGGATGCTGGGATAGGGGAGTAGCTGGGGATGTTGAGCAGGTGAGTAGGGTAGGGTCAGAGGGACATTCTGGCCCTCACCAGAAGAACCAGTGTGAGGCCAAAAGGCGTTGGTAGCAAAAGCAACCTAGGAGCTCCTGCCCCAGCCCTCTTCCTGCTCCTGGCTGGTGCTGTAACTCTGGGGAGGCAGCAGCACTTCCGCTTCTTTTCTACTGAACCAGTGCGACCCCTGAGAGGCAGGTTTTCTGAGCAAGGGAAAAAATCTGGCTCTTCGTGCCTGAAGTTGTAGCCCTTTGTGCTGAGCAGCCAGTTTCGGTCCTTGCAGCAGCTGTGTTTCAGCATGTTCCATCACTTCCTAATGCGTCCTCTGAAAGAGTCCAGCTGTTTATTTCCATCAGCTACTGAAAAGGATGCCTTTTATTTGCGGAAGGCACAAAGACATTAGGACTTGATGTCTACCAGGAAAAAAGAGAGGGGAGAAGGGAGCCAGTAAAGATTGGCTTTGACATTCGCTGGCAGAAGTTGGGAGCAGAAAATTACAGCCATTTTAAAAATGCTTCTAGAAAAATGACAGGACAGGCCTGAAAGCAACTGAATACACCCATTTTGTTGCCACACTGCTGGGCATGGCAATAGCTACTCTTCACAACAAGGTCTGCAATACTCCGTTGTCTTGTGTATGTGGCTGCTGAGGTCTGTTTGCGCCCTTCCAAAATGTCTATGTTGAAATCTAATGCCTGGGGTCGTGGTGTGAAGAGGCGGGGCATCTGGAAGGTGAGTGGGTGTCATGAGCCGAAGAGGAAAGACATCTGGAAAGGGGATGAGTGCCCGTATGGACGAGGCTCGGGGGAGCTTATCTGTCCCTTCCTTTACATAAGGGCACAGGCATGAGGTGACATCTATGGATCACAGAAGAACCTGTACTGGAGTAGTGACCTCACTTCTCAGCCTCTATGACTGTGAGTGATACATTTCTGTTGTTTGATCCCCAGCACGGCACAAAAATAAATAAGTTTCTGTTGTTTATAAATCGCCTAGTCCAAGGCATCTTGTTGCAGCACTGAGAACTAAAAACAAAGGTTCTAAGACAATGGCCAGCATCACTTCTACTCAGTAGTGGGGGACAATAATGTTTGGATTGGCCTACAAGTTTGTATTGAAATTCTTAGCCTAAAAAACTCGTTTCAAACAATATTAGACTCCAAAACTGAGGAAAACAGAAGCTCGATAAGTGAGATCTCTTTACCCAAGGGCACTTGGCTGTAGAAGTTTAAAAAAAGGTCAAAATTTGTTTTCTGGTAGAAAAAGGATGATTTGGGTAATGTACACACTGAAGTTGTGAGAGTATGCTGTGTTAGTAACTGTGGCGTTCTGATTTTGCTGTTGTTGCTCTACCTTGTTTAACAGTTAACTTCTTTTAAAAGATAAATAATGACTGTTTTAGGCATCGCATCAGGCCCTGAGGTTCAATACACGATGAGGAAGGCAGACATGACCATTGTCTTCTTAAAGTTTAAATTTTAGTGGCAAACATAACTATTAAAAAATTACTATCGTGGTAAAAGGTCCATTAAAAATATACATGACCATCTCTTTCTTTTCCTTCCTTTCCTTTAAAAAAACAATTCTCTCTTTCCTCTCTCCTTCCTTCACTTTCTTCCTCCCTCCCTCTCCTCCTCCCTCCCTTTCTTTCTTTCTTTCTTCCTTCATTCCTTCTTCCCCTCCTTTTCTTCTTTTCTTCCTTCCTCAAAAATACTATTCAGCAGAACACAGGAAAGCAGGCAGCCAGAGTGGAGAAGATACACCCGCCCAGGAACTGAGCAGCACAAGAAGGGACAGCCGTCCAGCAGGGTTAAGAGATAAAGGAAGACTGAACAGCTAAGAAAATGTATTGAGGGTAAATTAGAACCAATTTTCTCACAAGGAGGTACAAAGATGGGAGAAATCCTTGGCTGTGGAATTGGCATTGGGAGGTATTGTCATGAACTCTTAGATTTCAATATATACAAATAAATAAATAAAGCTGTAAGTGCCTGTGTGTGTGTGTGTGTGTGTGTGTACACATATTTCCTAGTTCACAGGACTGAAAGGAACTGTGAGCAGTGATGCCCAGTGAACATGGAGTGCTCCCACTGCCCGGGTCTTGACCCCTCGCCTGTCCACTAAAAGAACCTATTAAAGGCTCTGCAGAGAAAGTGGATTCCACTACTGGGGCAGGGAAATGACAAGATTAGCCTGGACTATAGAACTTTTTATGACCAAAAGTGAAGGGAGTGCTCAGAACAATAAGAACATGTTAAAAGCACACAGAAGCTTCAAGGGGCGCCCACTGGCCCAAACTGCATGACTCAATCATCAAAATAAATGCCAATAGTAATGGATCATATTTATTTTTTCCCTAGTGGGGATTGTACCCAGGCCTTCACACTGAACTCTATCACCAGCCCTTTTTAAAATTTTTTATTTTTGAGACAGGATCTCACTAAGTTGTCCAGCCTGGGCTCAAACTTCTGATCCTCCTGCCTCAGCCTTCCAGAGTGCTAGAATTACAGGCATGAGCTACTGTGCCCGACTGGATCATAATCTATTGAACCAAACAAGGAACCTATGAGTCCACATTGACATGAATAAATAAATAAATGGGGAGATGATAAAATTCCTCTTTGCAGTAAAAAGATAACTAATAAATGTAGAAAGAATGATAGAATTAGAAAATTATCATTTGACATCAGTAATAATTAGAGTGAAAATTAAGCAAGACGCATCTGTGGCTGCTAAAATTCATGTGTGAAAATAGGATAAGTAACAGTAATTTCTACAGTCTCAAACTATCTCTGCACAAAATATTAACTGCTGTGCCAGGCAGAAAAATAGAGCCTCAACGATATCCACCTCCCATTCCTCCGAACCTGTGAACATGTTGCTTTATATGGCAAAAGTGACTTGGGTGGTGACTAAGCTGATGGACTTGACATGGAGTGGACACTTGGGTGAGTCTGATGTCCACGAAAGAGGGCAGCAAGAGCATCAAGAAGGAGATGAGATGGTGGAAACAGGAATCAGTCAGAAAAAGACTTCAAGATGCTATACTGCTGGTTTTGAAAATGGAGAAAGACAAGAAACAGGTGGCTTTCTAGGAGCTGGAACCATGTTTGGCAAGGAAAGCGATTCTCCCCCTGGCGCCTCCCTGCCGACTCCTTGATTTGAGCCCACTGAGACTCATTTCAGACTTCGGTTCTTCAGAACTGTAAGTTTGTTTTAAAAATTGCCTCCTTTTAACTCACTAAGTTTGTGGCAATTTGTTACAGAAGCAAAAGGAGACTGGAACAATTACATAAGGGAAAAAGGTAACTTGACAGAAGAGGAATCCTACAGAAGTGATCAGAATTAACCACATCAGAAACCGTGTGTACCACAGATAGGATGCAATGAAAAGACACAGCATCTGTTGTATTTTAACCAAAAATGCATAAACTGAGTTTTATGAGACATCAGAAAAACTCAGATTAAGGGGCTTTCTACCAAATGGCCTGTAATTCTTTAAAATGCCAAGCTTTTGAAAGTCAAGGAAAGAGTGAGGAATGTTCCAAATTAGCAGACACAATACATGACAACTGGAACAACATGTGATACTGGGCTGAATCTTCCGCTATGAAGGAGCTACCCAGATGATCGGAAAAACCGAAGTGGGGTGACTGGGACAAGACTACAGGGGAATTCTTTGTACTGCACTTGGAACTTTTCCATGAGGAATCACCACCCCCCCACACACACACACAATTTTTTTTTAGGGTTAGATGACTGTCATGATCACACGAGTCTTGTGCAGGCTTTAGGGTGGATAACAGAAGGTCAAGCGCTGGAGGGGGAGGGATGGGGGAGGATCTGAAAGATGCAGCTCTGGATGAGAGGGCACATTTTAGGGGGAGAGGATTCATTTAGGGATGATGGTTTGATTTGCCTTCTGAGGGCCTCGTTCCTAAATGGCCATGAAGCGCCCACCGTCTGTGTCCGAGTGTCTTGCTGGAGACCTGGCGCGGTGGTCTCTGCTATCACTGCCTCCGAGGCCCACCCAAGGATGCCCCCGGAAGCGGAGCCTCATTAAGACACTTGGAAAACATCAACGTGATTATGATTTTAACTTCATGCGGCCAGCAGATGGCAGCAGGCAATTCAGGAAAAGGAGAAGCCGGAAGCCAGGCCCGGAGGCCGCTGTCGCCGCGCCCACAGCCCGGGTGGAGGCCGGGCTGGCTGGAGCGTGTTGGCCTCTACGGATCGAAGTCTCCTGCAGGCAACGACGCCGGCAGCCGCCTCCCCCAGCCGCGGTCTGGAAATAACGGGGGAAGGAGGACCGAGAGAAAATGTTCATTATGCCTTTAAAGGAAGAAGCTTTTATTTCTTCCTAATAATCTAAAAGAGACTATCATGCCTGGAACCTTGACTTAGAAGACGCCTTGAGAGTCCCAAACGTTGAGAGTTAGATTCACAAGCCAAGTGACATGAAGTGACATCATGTATTTATGACAAAAAAAAAAAAAAAAGACTCGGTTTATCTGTAAAATGGGGACAGAGGTTTTGCAAATCAGATGAATCAATCAATATATGTAGCATTTAGAACAGTGACTGGCATGTGCTAAGTACTCAGTAAAAATTAATTGTAGTTATTATTGTTGTTGTTTATGGAGCACTTACTATGGACCAGTAAATGACACCAAGTATTAAGCTAAGTGTTTCATAGGTGTTGGATCATTTATTCCTGTCCTCAGTCTCGTCTTATAACTGATGGGATAATAGCCAAGAAGGGTTATCCTCCAAGTGCTATTTGAGGTATCTTTTGTACCAGAAGGACGAATGGTTCAGATTGTTGAATGTCTCCCACACCCACATTCTGGTTGAAATGAACTGCGTGTACAGAATGTCGGGGGCACATTCTGTACTCTCCTCATGGCAGCCCCGTGGTCACGCTCTTCTCTGGATCTGGAACATTTGATCTCCCTTCCCAAGCTCTCTCCCTGCCGATAAATCCTGCCTGGCCCTCAGAATTCAAAAGCTGCCTCCTCGATGCCTTGGACAGAAAGCCTTCTTTCCGGGAGCATCAGTATCTCTGAATGTTCTTGCATCTTTCCATTATATTTTAGTTTTTTATATATTTGTCTTAAGCCAACCAATCCTAAATGTTGAGTTGGTTTCCTTATTTTAATGAAAAACACTCTGATAATATGCAGAGGAAGGAATTCTCATGTTTAGAAATTTTAGTCAATGGGGAAGATGGATGCCTCAGTGAATTACTTTCTGATGGAGGGTTTTGAGCAGTAGGCTGAAAGAGGTTTAGAGCTAAAAGTACTATCTGCCGTCAGCTGTGCCTGACACTTAGCAGACATTCAAATGGTGTGGGAATGGACATGAAAGCGAGACAGTGAAACCTAAATTTACTATACACAGACTCATAGACCCTAAAACTTTAATGGATTATAGAGTCAGGATTCTGATGGCCCACTCAAAATGTGTAAGTGAGGAATATCTAAGGAAGGGACTATTGACAAAAATATGTACAGATATCAGACACATTTTCATTGCCGCATATAACAAAGGATGGTGGTGCAACAGCTAGAAAGAGCAGTGAGCTGTGACACGTCTGCATCAGATGGAGCCAGAGAATAGAGCAGTTTCCCAAGCCCAGGAAGAGCTGAAGGGAGTACAGGAGCTGCGGCCTTCGAACTCAGCCCCAGAGCCAAGGAAAGTAACACTCCGTACGATGTTTAGAGCAAGGTTCTTTGCAGCGCTAGGAATTCAACCCCATATATACTAGACAAATGCACTACTACTATGTTATACATCCAACCCTTTTAGTAAGCCCCTCATCTGTAGTTGTCTTGCTCTTAAAATGGAAATTAAGGGCTGGGGATTTAGCTCAGTGGTTAGAGGGCTTGCCTTGCAAGCGCAAGGTCCTGAGTTTGATCCTCAGCACCAAAAAAAAAAAAAAAAAAAAGGAAATTAAAATGCCTACTTCATAGAGCTATTGAAGGATACACATGATAACGTTTCTTAAGTATTTACCATCGTGTCTCATACCAAACCTCATCAGTAAGTGCCTTGTTATTAATAATAGCTGCCTGAAGGGTCTCTGGCCACACAAAGTTTCAGGGGCATGCCTTGAGAAATGTCCAAGGCCAGAGTGTGAACCACCCAGAGGTAAAGGGGATTTTACCTCCCCAGAGGCTTTTCCCTTGGCCCTCATTTTATTCTCCATCCATGTGTCCCGGATGTGGCTGATTCAACCCCAGTACCAGGTCTGATGATGTGACCCAGGCCAAGCTACAAAGCATGATTCTGTCCTCCTCACTAGAACGCACCAATCCAAGGATGGGTATCTCACCCAAGTTGTCAGGTTAAATTTAAGAGCTTTTTCAGGAGTTACCAGAAAAGAAATGTTCTTTTCGACTAGGACTATTAGCAGAAAGGAGTATCAGTACGGAATGAAGCCAGAGAGTAAAATCATCTTGGAGAAAGATCATAGGCAAAGATGGCAAAAGAATCCTGGTGACATCATCTGTGCCCTGGAGCCAGGGACTGGCAAAGTTTTTCTGGAAAGGAGTGTGGCTTTAAAGTGGCCTTTTGCAAAAAAGCAAGTGTGGCCATGGGCCAATAAAACTTTACAAAAGCCAGCAATGGTCTATAGTTTGCCGGCTCTTGCCCAATGCCTGTGTCTTTTCATTTAGGTTTTTCATTAAATTCCCTGTTTGATTTAGGCTAGTTCAAGTTAGATTTATATCATTACATTGGAAAGAGTCCTGATATATGCTTCTATTTGATAAAATATGACCTTAACTAATCTGACATTGCACAGACTACCTAAAGGAAGAGAAATTGGCCACTTCTGTCATCAAAAAATGGAAACTTTTAGAAGGGAAAAAAAAATTCTTTTTCTGCAGTTGTTAGTTGTTTGGGGTCATGTGTTACAGCACAGAAGCTGGATTTCAAGTGGCATCTAGCTCCTTCTTGTAACAAAGGAGAAACAAGTGAGCCATGTGTCTGTTCCAAAGCAGACAGCCCAAGAAGAGACCAAGATGAATTACTGCAGCCAAGATCCCAGCAGTTGTCATCCTTAAATATTTAAGAACCCTGTAGAAGATTTCTTATCCAGTTCTTGTAAAAAAGGGCGAGGCTGTGTTATGTGCAGGGAAGAATGGAACCTTTAGTGAAGACGGGTCCAGCCCTCCTGTCAAGTGAATTTATCACCCTTCTTAGGAGATGACTTTGCTATATGGAAGATCTCATGTTCTTTGGATCAAGGCTGCCTGCTCTATCCTTCCTAATTTTTTTTTTTTGCAGTTACTCAGACTTTCCTGGAATTAAGCTGATTTATTTGAAAGCTGAACATTACAGTACTGATCTTCAAAACACAATGGAGTTCCTGCTGGAAAGTCGCAAATATTGTATCTAAGTATGTACTTATAAGGAGTTTCAGTGTTCACAGAGCAACTACATGTGCTAGGAGCAGCAGATAACCCTACAGTCCACAGCATCTTTACCTGAAGATGAAAAGAATATTGCCGGTGTGGGATATAATCGAATGCTAAATAGTATTGCACAAACTTGAAATGGTCTCACTATTAGAAGAGTGAGATTAATAATCCCTCTTGGGAAGATGAAGAGTGAGGACATTCCAGGTGGATTTAATTACTGAGACAAGACCTGGCCCTGGGAATGAATGTACCTTTTAATTTCACACGCATTTGTGACATTCCTTTGTGTCAGTCATTAGACAGAGCCTTATAGTGTGTACTAACCAGGTAGGCAGGAAATGCCAGTTTGAGGGGAAAAGAACTTATTTGTGTCAATTGTTAGAGGATAGTTGAAGGGAAAGGGCAGGTCGGTATCCTTAGAAGAAGATGGAAATGATGTGATTGCTTCAAGACAAAATTTGATGGGAATACATGATTTTTTTTGCTGGTATAAGGAGGGGATTGAGGTGGGGGAATGGAGAAAGAAAGGCCAGCATGAGTGTGAGACAGTGGTAGGAAAGACTGAACTAACCCTGATTTCATCCTCTGTCTGCTTTTGTCTAATACTGCAACCACCTGGGTGTTTAGAACCCTGCAAGTGAGGACCAGTGATGTTTTGTTTGTTTGTTTGTTCGCAATACTGGGGATTGAACCCAGGGCCTTTGCACTGAGCTACACACCCAGCCCTTTTTAATTTTTATTTATTTTTTGGTGCTAGGGATTGAACTTGGGGCCTTGTGCTTGCGAGCCAAGTACTCTAAGCTAAATCCCCTGTCCCTTATTTTGTATTTTGAGACAGAGTCTCCCTAAATTGCCCAGGCTGGGCTTGAACTTGTGAACTTCCTACCCTAGCATCCCAGAAGGCCAGATTAGGGCACATGATACCACACCCAGCATGGGACCAGAGGTTCTTGAACCAAACTGCAGTGGCCCTGCTGAGCTGCTGATAACACATTACGGAGAAGAGTGGTATCTTGTTAGTCTTTACCCCGAGAGTAATTCCTCTGAGTCTTCACAGCAGCCTCAGCAAACGTGAAAATTACTCTGTGAAGCTGCACATCATTTCAAGCAATTTCTCAGAAAAATATTCTCCTGCTATTTCAAAAAACAAAAAAGGCGTCTACTCGGAGTGTGAGAGGAAATGCACCTTCAGATGTAGGCTTTTTGTTCAGATTCTTCTTTGATACAAATTTTCTCATAGAAAATTGAACTTCAGTGAGAAAGGAGGTTTAAAAAACTACATATTCGTGGTTGCTAAATCCAGGAAAATTGAGTCTTCCAGTATGGAAAAGACAGAGTATAGAAAAACTAAGATTTTTGGATGAAGAAACTGAATTCTTCCCTTTTTATGAGTGTTGATGTTCCCTTCTGATTTCTGTACAAATGATAGATGTAGCAGTATAAATATAATCTGGATGGGTGTCACAGATGGGAGACATGCACAGGAGGGCTGGAGGAGACACTTCTAAATAGAAACCAAAAAGGGCCCTTTGGAAACTTTGAAGATGAAAACTGTCATTTAGTAAGAGGTGGTTTGCATAATATTAAGAAGTAAATGTATGTGAGTCTCCAGGGAAGCCTATTTTACAAATTAAAAGTAAATTATGTTGAGTGACTTACCAAAGCCCCTGAAGTCAAAGTCAGGAAGGATTATGTTTTACTATGTAGGGCTTTAGTGATACATAAAACACTCCATAAATGAGTGCTGACCTCAGAGTCCTAGATAGAAACACTTGGTTCTGAGAACGGTTCTGTCTCTAAACAGTTCACAAAGTGGGTTTTGGCCAAGACAATCTTTAAAAACCTTTCATTTGTGGCTTTCATTATATGAGAACTCTTTCTCCTCACCAAAGTTTCCACCACGCCCTATTAATTCTATATGACCTTCATGTTACCTCCTCTTCATGGCCTGGCACTTGCTGAAATTGTTTTTGTTTTTTTTGTTATTTTTTGTTTTGTCAGGTGGCAGAACCGGATCAGGCTTTATTTTGGAAAAGACAAATGAACTGGTTTTTGGTGGAGGGTATGGGCAGGAAGGGGCACCCAGGCAGTAGATTGCCCCCAAGGGTAGGCCGGGGGCTGGGGCTGAGCCCCTGGTGGGTCTCTTGTGCTCAGTGCTCCCATATGCAGCTGTCTCCCAGGCAGCTGTTCCCAGGCCCTGGGGCAGCGGAGGGAGGGGTGCAGGCTGGAAGAGGCTGCTGTGGCCGTTCACTTGGGCAGGACATCAGGGGTCTCAGACACCAGCTTCCTGTCACGGGTCTCCATCTTCTTCACAGCCACAGCGGACTTGGTGTGGGTGAAGCCAGGGCTCGGGAGGCCCCTGTAGGGTGAGCTCACCACTCCTGTGTAGCCACTGGTGGTCTTCACGTGGATGGTCACGTTCTGCAGCCCAGCCTCCAGCCTGCTCTCCTCACCCGCCAGCAGCTTGTGGTACTTGGCGATCTCAATGTCCAGGGCCAGCTTGACGTTCATGAGCTCCTGGTACTCCCGCAGCTGCCGGGCCGTGTCCTGCTTGGCCTTCTGCAGGGCGGCCTCCAGCTGGGCCAGCTTGGCGTTGGCATCCTTAATGGCCAGCTCACCACGTTGCTTGGCATCAGCGATGGCAGCCTCCAGGGATGCCATCTGGCCTTTGAGGGCCTCAGTCTCCCCCTGGAGGCAGCTGATGCTGCTGTTCATCTCAGAGATCTCGGACTTGGTGCGGCAGAGGTCATCCCCGTGCTTCCCAGCCAGAGTCTGCAGCTCTTCCAACTTGATCTGGTACATGCTCTCAGCCGGGCTTCGGTAGGCGGTCTCCTCGTACCGGGCCTTGACCTCAGCCATGATGCCGTCCAGGTCCAGGGAGCGGCTGTTGTCCATGGACAGCACCACAGATGTATCGGAGATCTGCGACTGCAGCTCTCGGATCTCCTCTCATATAGCTGCCCGAGGAAGATGATCTCGTCATTCAGCCCTTCCAGGTGAGACTCCAGCTCAACCTTGTTCACGTAAGCGTCATCCACATCCTTCTTAACGAGGACAAATTCATTCTCCATCTCTGTACGCTTGCTGATCTCCTCCTCGTACTTCTTCTTGAAGTCTTCCACCAGCCCTGCATGTTGCCAAGTTCCGCCTCCAGCTTCAGCTTCTCCCCACCCAGTGTGTCCAGCTGCCGCCAGAGGTTATTGATGGAGCTCTCAAACATGTTGTCCGTGTTGCTCCGAGACGTCTTCTGCTGCTGCAGGAGGCTCCACTTGGTCTCCAGCATCTTGTTCTGCCGCTCCAGGAACCTCACCTTGTTGACGAAGGAGGTGAACTTGTTGTTGAGGTTCTTGATCTGCTCCTTCTCCTGGACGCACACGGCCAGGATGTTGGGGTCCACCTCCAGGTTCAGGGGGTTCACCTGGATGGCTGTGATGGGCCCCACACCACCAGCCCCGCCATAGCTGCCCAGACCCAGGCTGCCCCGGAAGCTGCTGCTGCTGCCCATTTGGGAGAAACTGGAGGAGCTGATGCAAGAACCGGGCCTGCTGGTGTACCAGAGGCTGCTGAAGGCCCGGGGCTGGAGGTGGACACCGTGTAGGGTCCACTTCTGGGTCACCCTCATGGACACAGTGGAGGCTGGGGTGAAGGCAGGTGGGCTGAAGACAGAGATTTGAGAAGGAGCTGGGTAGCTGCTTCTGGACTGTGGGGCACTTGCTGAAAGTTGATAGAAAGAGGAGGGACAGTGAGGTAATTTGGGACAACTGCAGTATCATGGAGGGGGATAGACACAGGAAGAGTAAATGTGGAAGAAAGAGGAGAGAAAGGGAGGGAGAAAGAAAGAGAAAGAGATAGAGGGGGTGAGAGAGTCAAAAGAATTAGTAAAAGTAGTAGTTTGGAAAAATAGTGTTTTGGAAACGAGAGTGTGTTTCCATATACAGTAGAGTGAAATTGGTACTGAAATTTAAAATGGATGAGGACAAAAGATTAGCAACTAAACTACAGATAGTGAAGAAAAGTATCAGTGGTAGAGTTGAGACAGAAACCTAAAATTAGGTTAAGGAATTGAAGTAGGATTAATGGCTCATGTATCTTTTGCTATAAAATCATGGTTCTGACTTGAAATCGAACATTCCCACTGACAGGCAAAAGTCCTTTCCAGTCTATGGCCGATAGAAAGACCTTAACTGAGGTCATTGGGGAACATGAAAGAGAGACCAAGTAGAAACCATGTTGATTTCTTGACTCAAGGAAACTTGAGGTGTTCTAGAAGCCGTTAGTGGATTTTACCAGACTGCTTCATCTCAGGAAACCAGGCTCACGTCTCTATAGGGTAAGAGGCAAAGACTCGTCTCACTTTACAATCCTGTAAACCAGCTTTGAGCAGAGCAGAGATCATTGCTAGCAGAAATATGTCTTTTTAGTGCCTATTTTAATCTGAAAATATATTGTTATGTGTTTGTTTTCTTTCTTTGAAGAAAAACAGGCTTTATTTGGAATGTTCTGGAAATAGTTAAGACTAAAAGGGCAAGGGAACACCTACCTCCTGGCTTATGTTTTGAATGGAAAATGGAGTGCTATCATCAAATCCAGACAGACCACTGAGCCCTTGTAAAATGGGCCAGGTGAAGCCTGAATAAACAAAAATGAGAAGGAAGCTAGAAGCAGCGCTAGTGTTGGGCGCTAGTGCAAGAAGCAAAATGATACTAATACTGTCACTGAAAATTTAACTATTTTCCTAATTACTGTTCACAATAATGTGCTGCGTATACAATAGATATTACTAACCATTTTGCATAGCAGAATAACATGACAAAGAATAATTAGGTAATTTAGCTAAAGAAGTGTAGTAGATCAGTGAATATCCAGAATTAGACTCCATGTAGAACAATCAATCCACTCAATTCATCCTTATCTGAGCGTCTCCTTTCCTCAGCAACCATTTCAGACCATTTCAAATCCATTACTGCACCTGTATCTAGTCTCTGGGGTCCACAAGAAGGAGCTTATCTACCATGCACTGAGAAAGCTGAGGGCCTTTGACTTTCCATGCTGTCCTCCCACTGTGAAGTCTGGTCTTGTCTTGTCCACCCTTGCCTCTTACCCTCCAGGCTCTCTGCTTTGTGTGAAGCCATGTCTTGCCCTTTATACATCTGATTCATCGTCTCTCCCCTACTATTCTCTTTCTCCTTCTTCAGTGGCATTTTCCCCTCAGTTTATAAGGATACTCAAATTTCTCTCAGGTTTAAAAACCCCGTCTTTGGTGCTCAAATCCAATCTAGCCCTTCCTTGTCTTGCTCAGATTTCTCCAATTGTCTCTATTCTCCACCTCCCAGATTCTCCTCAACTCAGTTTTCTCCCTACTCCTCTGAAATTTGTTTCCTGGCAGTGTTATGAGCTTATTTGTGCTTTCATTTTCAGTGGAAGTCCTAATCCCAGTATCTCAAAACATAAGTGTGTTTGGAATTAGGATCTTTAAAGAAGAAATGAAGTTAAAGAAGTCACTAGGTGGGAACTAATCCATTATGACCATTGTCTTTATAGAAACAGGAGATCAAAACACAAATACACAAATAAAGGAGTATGTGAAGACAACAGGGCCAAGAGGAGAGGCCTCTGAAGAAACCAACCACGCCAACACGTTTATGGTGCCCAGGCTGGGTGGCCTTCAGATCATGATTTTCTTGCCTCAGCTTTCCAGAGTACTAGAATTAGAAGTGTGTAACTACTACACCCAGCCAACTAAGGCTGTTTGATAATGTGTGTGTGTGTGTGTGTGTTTGTTTTTGTAGAAATCTTAGAGGTCTCCTGGGGTCAAGAGCACAGAGGAGCCAACATTTCAGTGTACTCAGTGGTTAAGAGAGTACCACTCATAAAAAGAGTGCAGATGACTGGAAAGAAGTATGAGATACAGAAGCAAATTTATAGTCTGCTCCAGAAGAAGTCACAGGGAGGGGAAACAATAAAAGTCAAGTGCCAAAGGGAAAAATGACAGGGAATAAGAGAATCCCCAATTGTTGATACTCCTTTGTCCCCCTCTTGGCTACTCACTGCCAAGTACCAGGGTTCTAGCAACAGCCACATTATAATGGAAACCTGAAGACTCCACTTGTTTTGTTCTATGTTGATAGTGATCTATTGAAAGTCACTGAGAACAAATCCTTCAGCATTCTCAAATGCACCCGCTTAAGAATTGAGGCGTTAGATCGTATTTTTTCTAGTTTACAAATATCTATGTAATGTCAGACAGGATATAATACCTAGCTATATTGAGGGCAGATTACATCCATCACTTCTTCCTGTTCTAACAGGCCAATAACTCTGTCAAAAAAGATCACATTAATTTGACAAGAGGTATTTCTTCCAGAGCTAGTTTATTACCCAGTAACTTTTTCACTTCTGCTTCCAAACAAATTACAAAACATATTTTTCTGCACTATTGTTCTGCCTTTCAGAAACTTCTGAAACCAATGTTGGTTGTTGAATCTGTCAGCATCATTGTTGACATTCAAAAGATGATTTTTTTTTTAAACATCTGTTAAATCTTTCTTTGTAAACAGCGTTAAGTGACTCAATCAGCTTTGATGGTATATGCTATGTACGGCCAAACATAAACACAATCCCATGTGTTACTGCTAATGAGGCAAACACCACCACCTTGGTGAAGGCGCGTTGGCTAAGCTGCTCAGAGAAGGAGTCTGTTAAATTTCTGTTCCATATCACAGATGGCAGTCTCGAAATGTAGGTTGAATATGGGGCCTACAATAGTCTAGACTTAGATCTTTTCTTGCAAATCTTTATAAATGAAGGTTAATCATTAATGCACAGAATATTGTGAGAGGTGAATTAGTATTCTCTGGAGAACAAGAACCAATAGAATCTCTTTGTCTATACAAACTCTAAGGATTTTTTTTTCCCTATTTTAAGTATCTGGCTCATGCAATTGTAAGAACTGGGAAGTCTGGAATCTGTAGTACAGTATATAGCAGGCTAGAAATTGAGGCAGGGGTTGGTTTTGCAGTTTTGAGTCAAATATTCCTGGGGAAGGCCAGCAGGCTGGAAACTCAGAGGTTCTATACTGTAGTCTTAGGGCAGAATTCCTTCTGCTTTGGGAAAACTCAGTCTTTGTTCTTAAAAGTCTTCAACTGGTTGGATGAGGCCTACCTGCAGGTAGGTAATTTGCTTTGCTTTAAAATTTACTGATTATAAATGGTATCCAAATCTAAAAGTTACTTTCTTTATTCTTATTTTTCGTGGGTTGCACTCAGGGCCTTGGACTTGCAAGGCAGGCGCTCTACCACTTGAGCTAAATCCCCACTCCCAAAAGAGAGTGCCAAAAGCTACTCTCACAGCAATGCCTAACCTTTTGTTTGACCAAGTAGCTGGGTAATGCAGCCTAACCAAGTTGGCACCGCACAAGAAATGTCAGATTATTGAAAAACAAACTGCTCGTTTATACAAATGACTTGCGAGGAGACTTGCACAGGGAAGGCACGCAGGGACCTGGTACCGGTTGTCCTTTCGAGTCAGGAGGGTCGTGCGGTAAACCTAGACATACACCTGCTGCAATGCAAAGTATCTGAACAGTACAAATCTCAAGTTGCTTTGCTCGAATTAGAAATCCAGGGGCCAAGTTCTTGTTCCTAGTTAAATCATCGGAATGCCTTACCAATGGGTAAACCAGGAGGAATATTTAGCAGAACAGAATTTCTTAAACAGTCCCAAAAGCAAGTCTCAAGTAAGAAAAATTCTTAAAGAAAAACACAGAAAAAGAAGTCACCCAGATGCATTGGGATATAGATGAGTAGCTGTGGCAGATTTAAAATATCACTTAAAAAAAAAGTTTTTGATACCTGTTCGAATGTCCCAAGAGCCCATGTGTTGAAGACTTGGTTCCTAGCCTGTGGTGCTACCAGGAAGTGGTGGAACCTTTAGAAGGTGGGACCTAGTAGAAGGAAGTGAGCTTCCTTCTAGGTGTGCCATCTGAAAGAGAATCTTGGGACCCCAGCCTTTTTCCTGCACCCCCTTTCCTTCATGGTCACAATGAGGCGAGCAGCTTCCTGTGAGACATGGCCCACAATCAACAGGCCATGGCACCTTGGACTGAAAACAGGAGCCAAGATACAACTTTCCTCCCTTTAGATCGATTATGCCATGTGTTTTGTCATAGTAATGGGAAGCTAATACAACATCTGTCCATTAAGTCTATACTCCCCCAGTTTAGGGGGTCTGTGACTCCTTCACACATAGAGGATGGCAGAATTAACAGCTCCATTTTTGGGCCCAGGCCTAATCAACTGGCAGGTTCCACTCTTGGATGCTTACTTTTGAAATCCAGTCACCATGCTGTGAGGAAGCCCAAGCCGCCTAATGGAAAGGAACTGACACTCAGTGCTTGTTTGCTGGTAGAGTGAGTGATCCATTTTAGAAGTAGCTCCTCCAGCCCTAGTTGAACAGCTGCAGCTGATCACCTTGTAAACCAGAGATAAGGTGTCTTCATGGAGCTGTGCCCAAATTATAAATTTTGAGCAAAAGTAATCATTGTTTTAAACCATTAAGTTTTGCGGTAGTTAATCTGTAGAAGAAACCAGACTAGCAGAGGCACGGCTAGGGTTAGTGATTGTTCATAGGACCAGGTTAGGCAGGAAAATGTAAAAATTAGATCAGAGAGTTTGGGCTGTAGGTCAGCATCTAGATATTCAAGCCACAAAAGAAGCAGAAACATGAGTCAAAACAAAATAAATTTAAAAATCTGGGGGCTGCGGATTTAGTTCAGTGATTAGAGTGCTTGCCTAGCAAGTGCAAGGCCCTGAGTTTGATCCTGGGCACCAAAAAAAAAAAAAAAAAAGACAGACAATAAGACAATAGGGTAGTCTAGGTGGATCACATATGCATTCATGATCTGGAAGATCAGGCAACAAGAAACAGGAACAGGCGTCAAAAGTCTGGATGCATGAGGAGGTGAAACTAGCCCTAAGAACCTTTGGTATGTTATAGTGGGGGAGTAGGGGTGGGGACAGAAAGACTGTTGCAGATATTGACTCAAATTACTCCTAGGGTGGAGCTCCATGATATATATAAATTTTTTCCCCCCAGTACTAGGGATTGAACCAAAGGTCTTCACACTGAGCTGCATCCCCAGCCCTTTTTACAATTTGAGACAAGCTCTTACTAAGTCACTAAGTTTCCCAGGCTGGGCTCAGATTCCTAATCTGCAGGGAGAAGAACCACTGGGCACAGTGGCGAACACCTGTTGACTTGGGAGGCTGAGGTGGAGGATCACTTGAGCTCATGAATTAGAGAGCAGCCTGCGGAGCACAGTGAGACTTCTCCACATCAACAAAAACAGAGGGGGAAGAGTGTCCAAGGATACCGTGAACTAAAGTGCCTGTCTACCTACCTACCTAGTCACTACTTAGTGAATATTTTAAGATCCTTTGAATATATATAAATGAACATTGGGACCTCAAACAATTTAGTATTTATGCTTAGGCTTGTCTTTTTCCCCTCAAAGCAAGCTGATGAGTAGTTTTTTAAAAAGCAATTTGGGGGAAAAAAAGCAAAATGTATAGTCCAGGCTCCTAAAAAGGTTACTGGTCATTAGTGAGAGCACTAAAACACTTTGGTGTTTTACACAGGCATAAGTGAATATTTGCTGATTGTTCATGATTTTCAGAGTCGATCTTACTAGTCATTACCTGCTTAAGGGCTTTTCCTTTTCTGGTTTTATTCTAAAAATAACCTAGAACATTCTGCAGGTGGTAGGAACTGCATCCTCTTTGCTTATCTCCCCAACTTCATTTCCTATCACTGTTCCCCCCCACCCTGGCTTACCGGGTTGTGGACACATTGATCTTTTTCTTTTTCTTTTTTTTTTTTTAATAAATTAAGATTTTTAATAACAATAAAGAAAGTAAGAGAAAAGGAAAAAACTCCAGGAAAATCATACCACCAATCCATCGTTTGTATCACTGGCAAACTGCAGCACAGGAGTAGTTCAAGCACAGATCTTAACTTTTGCTAGAGAAGCAGCACCACGTGGGACGCGAGAAGAAACCAGCAGTCACGGAGGCGCCGCCAGCAGCAGCCCCCATCGAGGCACACAGGAAAAAGTATCATCAGCTCCGCGAGCAAAAAACATCAGCTCTATGAGCGAAAACATCAGCTGCGCGAGCAAAGAACATCATCAGCTACGTGAGCGAAAAACATCAGCTTCATGAGCGAAAGAAATCATCAGCAACCTTGGCAGGCATGAGAAAGAGAGAGAAGAAGAGAGAGTGCAGGAGAGAGCGAGAGTGAGAGTGAGAGAGGCAGAGAGAGAGAGCACCTGGGTGCTGCAGCTGAAGTTATCTACGCTCTGACAAAGGAATGCTCCCCTCCAGGAAATGGGCGTGCACGACTTTACCTCAGGCATTCACCCTGGGTCTGGCTAGGACCCAGGATGCAGCCAGAGTGCATATCAAAGTAAATTCTTTGTTGATAGTAAAGCTGTCCCTGCAAGGTTAGCCAGACCTTGGAAGAACAGGCGCACACTGGGAAGGTGAGACCTTTATCAGAACACGGGCATTTGAACCAACTCTCAATAACTATATAATCAATCTTACATTTTGGCCCTAGAGTTGGGGAGAATGCGTGCAGATAGAAAGCGAGTTTACAGTGAGTTTATAGTACATAATATGTACTTGATAATACAATCAACAATTGCATAAGAAAACTTCAAATATCAAGGTACCCAGGTAAAATGAACATCAGTCACTAGATCGGGAACCAGATAATAAACATCACCATTCTAGTAAAGAATCTCAAGATGCTGCAGACATCCTGAGAAAGGAGCAAACACTCTCATTAGGCCTAATTCTATAACATTATTGCTGGTAAACACACATGTTGAAGTTCCACTTCTTATAACACAGAAAAGTTAGGGGATACACAGTAAAGGTACACAAGTTAATAGAATGTTGTAACAAACGGGGTTCCATTACTCTAATCAGGCCATTACAATTCGGCCCTTGATCTGTAGGGGAACACTCACTAAGCAAGAAGGTAACATTACATTTATCAGTATATGAGCATCCTATTTGAGATAACATAAAATAATTGCCCTTTACAATAGGCAAGACATGAAAAGCGCAGAGGATTTTGATTACTTGTGGACAGAAATATACTATTGTCCCATAGCATCAAGTGTATTTGTAGGTGACATTATCGTATGTAGTTACATTAACTATTTCACATGGTTGTAAAACAGGACAAAAGAAGTTTTCTTGTTTTCTTTTCCTTGTAGCATTGTTCACCATCATCCCAAATATCGTTGAGAGGCTTGTCATAGTCCAGGAGTCCAGGATACAATAGGACGAATTGCCAGAACATAGAAGAAAATCTGTGCATAGCAGGATCGCCTAAGTGTCCTGAGTAACGTTATCTCGTTGTTCTTGGGAAGGCTGGCATTCGCAGTAGTGGCTAATGAGTCTGCTTTAGTGTTATACTCACACTCCTTGGAATTCACTTGTGCATGTGCATCACCAATCCATTGTTTCTATCACTGGCAAACTGCAGCACAGGAGTAGTTCAAGCAGAGATCTTAACTTTTGCTAGAGAAGCAGCACCACGTGGGACGAGAGAAGAAACCAGCAGTCATGGAGGCGCCGCCAGCAGCAGCCGCCATCGAGGCACACAGGAAAAAGTATCATCAGCTCCGTGAGCGAAAAACATCAGCTCTATGAGCGAAAACATCAGCTATGCGAGCAAAGAACATCATCAGCTACGTGAGCGAAAAACATCAGCTTCATAAGCAAAAACATCAGCTACACGAGCGAAAACCATCAGCTTCACGAGCGAAAACATGAGCGAAAACCATCAGCTTCATGAGCGAAAGAAATCATCAGCAACCTTGGCAGGCATGAGAAAGAGAGAGAAGAAGAGAGTGCAGGAGAGAGCAAGAGTGAGAGTTGAGAGGCAGAGAGCCACATTGATCTTTTTCATGTGTGAAAAATGCCAGACTTTCTCCTGGGTGGGGGGTTGCACATGCTTTTCCTTGACTGGAAGGCATTGTAATTCACCATTCCTGGATAGCTTCTGTTCATTTTTTATGCCTCAGTTTAATGTCATATTTTCAAAGACCCCTAAACTCATGTTTCTTTTGTAATTCTTTCCTAGTTACCTTTTTCCTCTTTATTGTTTTTGCCATAATTGTAATTATATATTTAAGCTTTTAAGAAGCTGGTTGCCCTCTGACCAGATGTGAAGACATTATGGGTTTTTTCCATGGCTGAAGGTGGGGATGAGAAAAAGGAGTAAACTGACAGATGACCGAAAAGGCAGGTAAAATTAAGAAAATGAAAAATACCATTCAAAGATTTAAAGAATAGCAGTCTAAAGACTGTTTAATGAAGGGCAAAGTGCTTATTGCAGCTAAATGGCTCTTGATGTAAGACTGTAAAACAACGAACATTCTCTTCGAGAGAGATCAACAATTCTAGGACGAGCAGAAACCAGGGATGTAGCGTAAGGGTAGCGTGCTTGCCTAGCATGTACAAGGCTCTGGGTTTGATCCCCAGCACAGTAAAAAAGTTAAATATAGTACATGGCTCAGCAATTCCACTCCTATATGTATGTCTGAGATGAATGAAAACATTTGCACATAAAGACTTACATGAAGGGTATACAGCTGCATTTTTTAATAATAGCCAAACAATGGGTGGTATGTTATGCAAAGGGATATTATCTTTTGTATTTTTAGACACGGTCTCACTAAGTTGCTCAGGCTGGCTTCAAACTTTCAGTCCCCCTAGCTCAGCTGTCAGAGTGTTGGAATTACAGGTACTGCACATAGGCCCAAAGGGATATTATCTGATTATAAAAAGAATACAAATGAACCCTGAAGATATACTAAGTGAAAAATACCCAGGAAAAGGCTATTCATATTGTCTATATGAAATGTCCAGAACAGCAAACCTATAGATACAGAAATCAAATAGTGGTTGCCTAGGGCTGGTGGGATAGATGTGGAAAGTGACATTAATGGGTATAGGATTTTTTTTTTTTTTGGAGTGATGAAAATTTCTAATTTCTCACACTAAATAAGCAGTGTGAGGAAAAAATACAATGAATGTTTACATTTCAAAGACATATTACCATCAATCCCCCACAAAATACTCCCTCTCACTTTGAACACACTTATTCCATCATTCTTTGTTACTTTCTGAAGTAGTTCTGGAACTCTTCTTTTCATGAGTGTCTTTAGTTGTGCTGTTGTGGCTGCCTTATTGTCCTGAATTGATTAAAAACGTTTACCTTTCACAGGCATTTTGACTTTGAGGAGGAGCTGGAAGTTGCATGGTGCTAAAGCTGGTGAATAAGGTGGAAGAGGACACACCATGTTTTTATGAGCCTGCTTTTCTGTTGGTGGCACTCGGTAGCAGTACTTTTGATCACACATCATAAAGACAGTCCTCTGCTATTACAGCATATGATTAAAAGTTGGTTTTGTTTTGTTTTCAGTACTGGAGATTGCACTGGGGATCTGGGCTATGGCTCCAGACCTTTTTAAAACAGGGCCTCACTATGTTGCCCATGACTTGAACTTGCAATCTTTCCGCCTCAGTCTCCCAAACAGCTCAGATTACAGGTGTACATACCCAGCTTCAAAAGGTATTTTAATTTCCAAATAAGTACTGTATTTGTAAACATGCTTTGGCATCCTAGCTACTGCCAACTGTAACTTCCAAAATTCATTTTAATTAAAAAAATGTATTTTGTGGTGCTGGGGATCAAACCTAGGCCCACATGTGCTGGGTGAGTGCTCTATCACTAAGCTATAGCCTCAACCTTTAACTTCTAAAATTTTGCAGTATTTGCCTTCAAAGGTGTTTTCTGTCACTTTGGAATGGATTTCAAGCCTCAAATTCTCTTAAAACAAGAAATGTCAGTTCTTGCTTATAGTTCCTTACAACAGGCTTCTGCTAAATTTAGAAATTTATAGATAAATTAACTGTTTTAGTTTATCAGTAACAATTTGGCAGGGGGAGCTAAGTTATAAATATCAAACTACTATTACAGATCCATATTTTTTTTTTTTTTTGTGGTGCCGGGAATCGAACTCAGGGCCTTGTGCTTGCAAGGCAAGCACTCTAATCACTGAGCTAAATCCCCAGCCCACAGATCCATGTTTGAATTTGAACAAGCTTAATCAGATATCAGAATCTGGCTATAAAACGGTACATTTTAGATCAGTATTTATAACCCTTTCTTAGTAATTAGTATTTGTTTCTTTAAAAAACTGTTCTTTGACTGTAATTGACAAGAAACACTCGGAATTGGCTGATTAATTTGAACCTCCCAATTAAAATAGTGGGGCTTGGTCCCTTTTATTCATCAACTTTACAACTTCAACTTCTGCAATACTGTGGGGATCTTTAGCCTCTTTGATCTCTCATAATAACTTGAATACAACAGACTTTTTAGTCTTCTTTTCATCCTACCATCCCAAACCCAATGTCAGATTTAACTGGCTTTTCTTGCCTAGAAACCAGTCCAATTAATTTTCTATGTGCATCTGAGATGTGTGGAAGTTTTATCCTTCAATACAACTATTCTTTTGTAGGTGGTGGCAATTCCTCTGTTTTTCCCACTGTCCACAGTTGGCTTAATCTCCTTCTTGTTTTGAAGTAGCAATAACCACTAAGAATTAGTGACACATTAACCAGAGCCAGTACTATGAAAATGAGAGCCCATCCCATTGCTACTGATGATCAAAAGCAGACCACAGTCTGTTTGCCAAAAGTTCATATTACACACATTTATAATCGTTCTCTTGCTGGCTTTAAAAACAGGCTTAATTTTAAACCAGGAGTGGTAGTGCATGCCTGTAATCCTAGCACTCTCGAGGTTGAGGCAAGAGGATGGTAAGTTCCAGGGCAGCCTGGGGTACAAAACAAGACCCAGTCTCCCCCCCACAAAAGACTTAAAAACACTGTATATAAAAATACCATAATCATTTTGAAACATGACAGTATAAACCACAATAATTTCAATTCAGACAGTATTTTGAAAATTTTTATTTATATTTTGGTTTTATAGGTATAACTTTTAAATGTGACTTTTTGTGAGAATGCAAAATACAAAAATTTGCTAAACATCAGAGCTACACAAATCCTTAGGTTTTCTGTGTAGTCCTCATTAATGCAAATCTTTGTGACTATTTCACTCTTACTGTAGATCTTCAATATTTCATAATGATGAAGCTACAAAGTTTTTATGCAGTACATCTATTATAAACTATACGTAATTACTTCTACTAAAAAGAAAGTTGGGCAATACAAAAATAGGAGAGGTCCGAAGGAGTAGGCAATCTTTGATGCTTGGTATCTTCTTGCTTTGTAGTTTTCTGTCATTACTTTCAGAAGACCATACAAGTAGATGAGTAATAACCTCCCTTATTAACCAACGTAATTTAAAAATCTATTGTTTATAAGACTGACTAATGACCACAAACTCATTTGCATAATGAACCACAAGCCTGTTACAAAGCACTTTTGTTAGTGGTACCCTCAAATGCAAGAGAACAGAAATTTGTTAAAGAATGAGTTCTGTTAATCTTGCCAACTCCTTAGATGTCATGGACTGTGCTGCCACTTCAACTTTTAATTAGATGTTTAATGCCTCACAGTAAAAGACTGATTAATGGAAGCAAGCAAAACTAAATTCTTTTCTAGGTGCTGTAATATTTCATTTGATAAGATAACAAAAAGGACAAAATGTAAGCAAGATTTATAAGCGTTCCAACTTTTCACTCAGGAATTCTTCTACACTGTCTGTGTTCCATTTCAGGATGCTTAGTTCTTCAGCAATGTTCCCATTGTCGTCCAAAAGCTTTAGTACAGGGTCTGAACCACGAACATACTACAAAAGAGGAACATCATCACTTTTTTCTGCTTAGAAAGAGATTTCTCAGTCTCACAGAAGATCAAAACAGCTTAATTAAATGTAATAGTGATAAAAAAGGTTTTAGATATAACATCACAATCAATAGGTCTTAAAGGAAGTCTTTCTGGAAAGAAGTATAATTTAATAAACAATGAGAAATAAAAAACTAATTTTACTTCTAAATAGAAAAATATCTGTTGGTATCAAGACATTTTATTTGGGACTTAAGCTTATTATTGAATGTAACAAATATTTATTACACATGATTCTCTCAAATTCAAACGAGCTTAAAAATCTAATGGTGGAGGCAGGCCAAAATAATGAGATAGAATAATGGTGTGAGAACAATGTTTTGAAATAGTCTATGCATAAAAATTATCGAACATAGAGTCCCATACTGGATCATTAATTTTCCTTGGCTTAAGAAACCTAATGATTTTGTTGTAATCAGTTTAGAATAAAGATGAATTCCTGAAACTTCAATCCATTAGCTCCAGCCAACAGAGAGGACTAAGAAATTCTAACTCTGGGTAAATATGAAAACAAATATTAACTTATTTGTTAAAAGAGTAAATCTTCAATTTCACATTACATAGGACCACGTAACTAAAAAATGTAGCAGTGATGAGAACTTCTCTCAAGTGTTTTAAGTTCTCTGGGATTGTGAATTCCAGAAATAGAGGTAAACTCTGATATAAATCATCAACATAAGTATATTCCCAACACAATTATGGAATACAGAAATATAGGTTCTCTGGGTGAATGAATAAGGAATGAACATCATTCCCACATTACTTCAACATTTCTGCTCTGGTTATTACACAAATTGTTTTAAAAATTTTATTCACTTTTTCATAAATTTATAAATTTATGAATTTATAAATTTGGATTAGAAATTCATAAATTTCTAATCCAAAAAAGAATTAACAAGCTAAGTAGACCACAGTTGCAAATATCTTCCACAAAATACTAGCAAATCAAATATAACAACGTGCAAAAGAAATTATCCACTATGACAATGGGGATTTATTTCAGATATATAAGAATGTGGCAAAATTTGAAAATTGTTAGTCCATTACTATTAATAGGTTAGACCAGAAAAAATTCATATAATCATATTAACAGAGTACAAAGAGCATCTGACAAAAACATTCATCACCCATTCATGATTAAACACTCTCAGCAAACTAGGAACAGAGGAGACTCCCTCAATTTAAAGAAAAAAAAGCCCACAACTAAAATTGTACATAATGGAGAAAAAACTAGATACTTTCTCCCTAAGAGAACAAGTCAAAGATGCCCCCTCTCACTACTTTATCTCAGTACTGCTAGAAGTCCTAGCTAGTGCAGTAAGTAAAACAGATATGATGTGTACAGATTGAGAAGGAAGAAATAAAACTTTGTTCACAGATGACATGATTGTTTATAAACATCCCAAAGAACCAACAAAAAAACTTATGGAATCAGACTGGGATTATAGCAGAGATCCAAGACACAAGGTTAATACACAAACATCAACTGCTTTTCTATACATCAGTCATAAATGGCTGAAATTTGAAATTAAACACACAACACTAAGGGTTGGGAATCTTAGCTCAGGGGAGAGCACTTAGCTCACAAGCACAAGCCCTGCATTCATCCCCAGCACCACCCCTTCCAAAAACAAAACAAAACAAAAACAGAACAAAACAACAACAAAAAACAACACTATTTATATTAGCAATTGCTAAAGCATGAATCTTAAATATCTCCAAAGGTCCCAGCTTGGAGCTACAGAAATGTAGTAGAACCTTTAAGAGGTGGAGCACAGTGGGAGGTCTTCTAGCCATTGGGGGATGTTCTCAAAGAGGACTGTGGGACTCCAATTTCTTCTCATCTTTTTATTCCTGCTTATGAAGGGAATAGCTTTGTTCAACTATGTATGTGTTCCAGCCCTGAGGTGCAGCCACACCCCCAAAGCAATGGTGACAACTGTCACGGACAGAAATCTCTCAAACTGTGAGCCAAAATAAACGTCTCTCATTCTGTGGAGTCCTGGAGACTGAACCTAGGGCTTTTACCGAGTTATATTTCCAGCCCTGTTTAATACTTTTTTAGACAGGGTCTCATGAAGTTGTCCAGGCTGGCTTTGAACATGTGATCCTCCTGCTTTACCCACTGAATAGCTGACATTACACAGAGTGTGTGTGTTTAAGTGTGTGTGTGCACGTACACGCACATGTGTGTGTGTGTGTGTGTGTGTGTGTGTCTCACCAGGCTCGGAAAACCTAAATTGATTTATCTCAAGTATTTGTTACAGTGACAGAGATGACTAGCAAAGCACATGTTACACACACACACACACACACGCACTAAAAAAAGGGCAAGAAATACTTATGTATAAATCTAGCAAATATGTGTAAGAACTATACAAAGAAAATGACAAAATTATGAAAAAAATCAAGGAAGACTTAAATATAAAGATACTTTGTGTTTATGAAGTCTCAATGTGGCTGATTATCAGTTTCTCCCAATTTGATCTACAGATTCAATGCAAACCTAATCAAAACTCTGTCAAGTTACTCTATGTAAAACTGATTCTAAAGTTTATATGGACAGGCAAAATATCTGAATAGCCAAAACAATACTGAAGGAAAATAACAAAGTTGAAGGATTCAGACTACTTGACTTCAAGTTTAAAAAGCTCTAGCAGCACACATAGAATCAACAGAATACATAGATGAACAGAACAAAATAAGGGCGCTCAAATAGAACTACACAAATACAATTAACTGATCCCTGATAAATAAGCAAAGGTAATATAATGGGAAAAGAGTCTTTTCAACAATGTTGGAACGAACAGAAATCTACATGCAAAAAACCCAAGTCTAAACACGTATCTTACGCCTTTCACAAAATTTAATTTAAACTGGATCACGGACCCAGTTGAAAAACACAATCATAAAAACTTCTAGAAGACAACACAGGAAGATATCTGGATGACCTTGGGTTTCTCGAAGAGCTTATAGACACAACATCAAAAGCATAGTTCTTGTAAAAAAAATACTATGTTAGAATTAAAGGATTTTTTTCAGGGTAGTGGAGATTAAACCTAGGACTTCACACATGCTAGGCAAGTGCTCTGGGCTATGTCGCTCAGCCCGAAAAGGAAAAAGTTGTGCTCTCTCCAAGACATTGCTTAAGTAAATGAAAGATGGCCACAGACTGAGAGAAGATCTTGGCAAAACACACTTCTGATAAAAGACTTGCATTCAAATTATACAAAGAACTCTTAAAGATTGGCAAAAAACAAAAACAAAAACAAAAACAAACCCCAAATAAAAAAAGTGGGAAAATAAGCAAAAGGAGACAAATAGGACCCCAAAGCTTGAAAGCTTCTACATATTAAAAGAAATAATGAGCAGACTGAGAGGAGAAAATACTGGCAAATCATGTACTTGACAAGGGATTGAAATCCAGAATATATATGTAGAACCCTTACAACTCAACACCTAAACAAACCAACCTCCTAAAAGCCCCAATAAAATATAGGCAAAAGACAATACTCCATGTATAATATATGAATGGCCAACAAGTAAATCAAAACAATAAGATATGATTAGAATGGTTAAAACCCCAGATAGTTAATTAAATATCTAATGCTGGTGAAGATGTGGACCAATAGTTAGGTAGGAATAGGGCATGGCTAAGGCTGACTGGCAAGGGAACATGACCTGGGGAGTGCCCTGGACCTGACGTCAGCCTGAAGCATGATTTTCAAGAACCGCCCCTCACGTGAACTGTAGGGAGCTCTCACAAGTTTCCATGAGAACTCCATTTGATAAATAGAAGCAACACCGGAAGCACGCTCTCTTCTTTTCTACGGAGCCGCCAGGGAGGGGGCTCTCCCTTTTCCCTCCCATGGAAGATGATGGCTCTAGCCCCAGCACCGCCGCTATCATGCCTTTCTCGTGGTAACCCCTACCGTGCCTCATAGGCCCAGTACACATTTTGCTGTTTCTGTTGTTATGCTCAATTTTCCTTTTCTTCTTTTCTCTATATTTTTAAATAAAACTTTAGAACTACTTTTTGTCCCCCTCATTCAATTCTTTGCTTGAGGAGGGAAAGAACCCAGGAATATCGGAACCTACCTGATAACATCAGCAACTCTTCTTCACTGCCAGTACAAATGCCATGTGATAAACCACTTTGGGAGAGTTCTGTAATTTCTTACTAAGTTGAACAATCTTAACTGTATAATACAGCAATCATACCCTTAAGTATTTACTAAATGAGTTGAAAACGTTTGTATACACAGAAACTATTAGGGCTATGGTAGCTTTACTATTGATAATCATCAAAAATTGCAATCAAGATAGATGCCCTTCCACGGATGAACAAAAAAATAAACTGGCAGCACACAATGTTGCTCTGCAATAAAAAGTAGTTGTTTAAAACATAGAAAAAGACACTGGGGAATTTTGTATGCACACTATTAAGAGACCAATCTGAAAAGGCTATACAGTATATGATAACTATGTGACATTTTGGAAAAACAACAGAGAGAGTAAAAAGATCAGTGGTTACCAGTGGCTAGAAGGGAAGAGAGGGGTGAACATGTGATGCACAGGGGAATTTTAGAGCACAGGAACTGTTCTGGATGATACCGTAACAGCAGATACACGATATAATGCATTTGGCAAACTCCCGTAATTATACAACCCCAAGGGTGATATCTAACGCAAACTATGGAATTTACTTAATGTATCAAAATTATTTCAACAATGCACCACATCAGTGGAAGACTGAAGGCCAGGAAATTGAGGCTGAGGATGAGGATGAGGGCCAAAGAGTCTAGGGAACCAGTCTACTTTCTGTTTACTGTTTCTGTAAATCTAAAACTACCAAAAAAATAAAAGTGTGTCAATTAAAAAAATTACCCAAATATTTATTTCGATTAAAAAAGACACAAAGTTGATCCCCAGAGAAAAGAGATCCCATTATAATCATCTTACCTTGATTTGTAGTCCTCTGAACAGTTTGGGCTTATCACTTCTGACAAAAGCTAAAAAGAAAAACACTAAAGATTAAAGAGGGACCAGGGAGAAGGATATTGCCGGGGGTGAGTCATGGGACAAAATGCAAACCTCTTCCCTGAAAGGTATTTAGGAAAACAAACCAGCAGTCTTCAAAGGTGCACATCCTTTAAACTACTGGTCTACTCCTAGGACTTTCTTTATACTGAAGAAACAACTGATACAAAGAAACTACATCATTTAAGGTCTCAATAACAAAGTACGGAAAACTGAAAATAATCTAAAGGTGTGAAAGGCTACTGGTTAAGTAAATTAACAAGTACCATCTCTGAAAATCATGTTGACTTGTGTAGTATTCAGCAAAATAGAAGCAAACTCCTTTGATATATATAACTCCTGTAATGATTTGGAACAGGCTGCTATCAGTTTGTTTCCTATGGTTGTTAAGAAGAAAAGGATGGATATTTATCTAGTTTCACTGCAAATGAAAAAGCCTGGAACCATTAAATAAAATCTTTTAAGATTGCTATAATTATTTTAATGGAGGCTGTACCTTGAGACACAGATTAGGGGACATTTTAAAGGAACATTTCCCTCTTTTTTGGTTCTTACTGATGTTTTTCAATGTTTCAATAATGATCATGTCTAATTGTTCAAATTAAAAAGTTTGTAGTTTTCTAAAATAAATATGAGTCATGCTTCACTTAGATACCTGAAAGCTCACTCTATTTTTTTTTTTTTTTTTTTTTTGAGACAAGGTCTTGCTACATAGTTCAGGCTGGCCTTGGCCTTGGCCTCACTATCTGGACCAAGCCTGCCTCCAACTTGCGACAATTTACTTGATAGTTTTTAATACTAGTTTAAAAAATCACTTCTATCACTTTAAACTCAAGATTTTAAAGCAATACAATGCGCTCTGGATAATTTATTAATTAACCTTAGAATTAGATAGCAATAGCATATAGAAGTGACTTTACAAATGTCCTTATACACTTACTATTTAGGACAACAAAACAAAGATTGTAAATGGTCTTTATTTTTTTAAGGATTTTTTGGAATATATTTAGATAACCAATCTAATCTTCCCCTACAAAATTTAGTTTAAAATAAAACTGTTATTCTGGCTGATGAGAGTAGTTCTCAATTAACGTTATCCTTCAGGACTTGTTTACTCTTATAAACTTCTAAATCCCACAGATATGTATGCCTATTTAAGTGTGTTAATTTACCTTTCCCATAAAAAAAATCTCTCTGGGAAAAGTACTATTCTTAAATCTTTGTATACAAAACAGAGCTCAGCACATTTAATAATTTTCATTCATTCAACGGACTTAACAGGCTGGGATGAGTGAATGAATTTAAAAGGAATACTAAGATGAGTCATCATGACTACTTTCATCAGCCCCTTCTTTTCTGGCTAAGCACAGATCCGCAGGGATCATAATTTTGAATGAAGAAAGTATCATAATTTTGAATGAAGAAAGTATCTATTAAATACCTTGAAGGCAAATCACATTTTACAAGCAGTAAATGAATCTTTTAACAAATATACGAAGACTTAAATACACATGGTATTGGACAGGCTATATGAGAATGTGAGGAAACTGAATTTTTTAACCTCAAGAAACTTATGATAAAACATGTATTTAGAATATACCAGGCCCTGGGTTCAATCGCCAGCACCAGGGGAAAAAAAATGCTATTAGTTTTTCCTTCTCCTGTGTTTGCACTGCCAGGGATCAAATCCAGCAGAGCCCCAAGCACAGAAGCTAACTCAAATGCTGTTAATTTAACAACAGATAATAAGTATTTCGAGCTTAGAAAAAGATTTCATTATGTTGGAATGACAAAGAAATAGGACAGGGGAACTGAAAATTTAAAAATTCACATGCATACAAAACAATGTCCTTCCTTCAACATAACCTAAAGAATGCAAAAAGCTTTATTTCTTAATATTTCAAACAAATTATTCCTAAAATTTGAATTTAATAATAGTCAAAACAGCCCCAAATACTTTGCCCAAGAGAATAAACTGGAAAAGCATGGTAAAAACATATGTTAAGAAAGAAAGACAACAGTCTAGTTGGGTCTTTAGCCAGTCAGAAAAAAAAAAATTTCCTCAAGTCCAATGACTTTGGTCTCCACTTTAGTTTTCTTTTTCCACTTTAGTTTTGAATGTAGCAATATATTTAATTTCTCAGTGTAAACATATTGCACAGCACAGTTAGATATAAGGTAAAACTCCCATGATGGTTTACCAAATTATAAGCAAAATCATGACAGTGAATTTTTAAACATTTTCATAAAATGTTTTATATATTGTATTTACAAAATTTTGACATTTGAATACGTAATATTGTCATTCGTTGTAATCCTTTGGTTTAATGATTACTCATTATAATCACATTTAATGTGCTCTATAAGCTGCATGAGTTGTTAAATATACAAACAGCAAATGAAGTCCAGCAAAACAAATAAGGTGGAGTTATGGCACCCTTTTTTTATTTAAAAAATTTTGGAGGAAGAGAGCTGGAATAGTTCAACTTTTAGAATACAATGAAAAATTGTCATCATCATTTACCATCTGAGTTCATTGGACCCTGGTAGTTTTTTATATTTTTAAATTATTTTATGAATAATTTTACAAACGAATAAAGAGAAAGTGAAAAATTAGAAATTTTAATAAGAATTTAAATATAGCAAATTTATATGTTTATCCTGTATTTTCCTGGTTTTAAAGGTAAATGCAACGAAAATGGGCCTGTGCTTTGAATGCAAGTAACTGTTCACTGGCTGTAATACATCAACTCAGAATAAAGCCATTTTGCAAATACTGATTACAGATTGCAAACACATTTCGAATAGGTTTTAGCTTACTGTTACTCTGGTTTTTCTTGCTGCACTTAACACTGTCATCTTTGATGACATATTTTGATGAAGATAAAGTAGCCATCTTAAATTTATAAAACATGGACTTTAAAGTGTGTAAACACCATTTAGAATAATAAAGCCAATGAATTTTTCATCTCCCAATCATCTTTTTTTTGGTGCTGGGGATCAAACCAAGGCCCTGTGCATGCTAAGCACAATGCTGTATTACTAAGCTACATTCACAGCCTATATCTTCATTTTTTTCAGTCATGCTTATATACACACACTTTGGCACTTGCCCACTTACAAACTTTGGCAAGTAAATTTTAATATACAAACATAGTAATAGTTAAAAGAAAAATGTCGTGATTTACATGATCTTTTTGGAAAACAGGATGGCCCAATTCTTACTGTATGACTAACAAGACGACATCGTATTTCCTTTTTGTCCTCAGTAATACGTTGTTCACTCACTGATGCTGATTTTGAGAAAATTCATTCAAGATATGATCAAATGAGGTTGCAGTCTGAGATACTATTAAATCAATTTTACTATTCATTGTTAGTCTAGAGCACCACTGTCTAATGGAATGTCATACATTAATGGAAATGTTTTATATCTGATGTTTAACATGGTAGTTTCTGAGCATTTTCTTTAATTTTAAATAAGTTAAACAGCTATGTTGGGCTAGTGGCTACCTAATTGGACAAGGCTTTATTTTCTCTTTGAATTCATCTTCTGATCGATTTAATTATTATGAGATATTTTTGTCAATTTTCTTCTGTACCATTATGGGGAGAAAACAAATTTTGTTTTTTTTTTTTAAGAGCAGAAAAATTTATTGGGGAATATGAATGGGGAACAGAATAGCCACTGAGAGGCAGAGGTCCCAAATGGGTTGCCAACAAACCCACTTCTATGAGAAAGTGTTATAGAGCAAAATCTTGAGGTGGATACACATTGATCAAAACTATAATTAACCAGTAAGATTACAAGAACAGTCATGTGGCTAATACTGATCCAACAGTAGCAAAGACACATGGATGACATCATTAACCTTGGTCAATAATCTATAGTCTTAGTCTTATCTTTAGTTTTAGTAGTCTTAGTCTTAATGGGTGGGAGAGGATTGCGCACCCCTAATGAGATAATAGTTTCAGAAAACAAATTCTGAATTCTCAAATGTGTGCAACGAAAGTTTAAAAAAGAAAAAACAAAATAACAATACTATACAGAGATGGGGTCATATGCTACACAGGCCAAACAAAAACAAAATTGAAGAACGATGTAACCTCAATAATTCATCTTATTATTGTGTCATCCTTCTTTAAATTTAGTCTTTTGTAGCATAATTCTAAATAACAGCTGTTTAACAATTCCATAATATATCTTAGATATACAGAGCCCATCAATAAATGTATACACACTTCATGGGGTTGGGGTTTTAGCTCAGTGCTAGACTACTTGCCTAGTAAGCACAAGGCCCTGAGTTTGATCCCCAGCACTACCCCCGCAAAATGTATACATACTCCAGCAGTTCGCCACACTAATAAATGTCTGGAAGCTAATGGCCACCACTCTGAGAACTTCTTATAATTGTATTACCAAACGTAACCTATATCAATCTCATGATGCCTCAATAAATTTATTATTAAAATATTTATACAACTTTTTCTTTTCCTAATGTATACATTTTTGGGCAGACTGTATAAAAGGATTCACTGATCCTTTTATACTGATAAGAGTATACTGATAAGGACTGATAAGAGTAACTACAAGATAGAATAAATTTTATTCTATGAAAAATAAGCAAAATTTCTCTTTATTCTCTTGGAGACTTCTAAGAAAGAATAAAAGTAATGGAATAATAATAATCCTTACAAATAGCAAGAATAGTCCAAAAAAGAAATTTGAAGAAGAAAATTAAGCCCACTGGATGCTGACAGTATACAATGGTTAAACAAAGTCTACAAACTTGCAAAAATACCTCAGAAAAGTAATTTATCTTCTAGTTTACTTTCTGTTGTTTTACAAATAGATCAATGATACCTTTTGGAGATCTCTAATTTCTAAAGGAATTAAACCTATCGCTCTATTTCTGGACAATGTTCTGCCAATTTGATTACTTGTCAATTATAAAGGTAATTTTGTAAATAACACTTCAAAATGATCAAATATACAAAAGTGATTAAAAGTAAATGTTTCAGCATTTTCTTGAGATGTCATTTATACTATCCACTAAGAGCTAAGTTCTGCTGTGCACACCGCTCAGAAACTTCCATCTATCTTCCTCGTTCTATAAAGAATATCCAAGTGGGGATGGGGACATAATAAGGAAGTATATGCTTTGAGGTTAAAGAAAATAGCTATGTTATTTTCAAAAATGCATAAGTGAAAAATAAATGAAAAGAGACAAAATATACTTGGCTAGATCTAATCATGTACCTTTGATCACATAACATGTAGTCACACATTGTTGTTATATATATTAATTTTAAGATTTAATTTGATTGTAAGAGCTTATGTTAGGTATGATTAAGACCCATGAACTATTACATATAAAATTACACGGATGGACAATTAGATGTGCTCCTGTTGATTAGAGATAAGTACTTATGAATCAGAATAAACTCTAAATAAAAACATCACACCGCATCCAGAAGTAGCAATATGAGAAACAGAACAAGAAGCTACATTTAAATTCTCAACTGTGCCTAATAAGAGCTAACAGGTATTTTAAAAATTTATTATTGTATACAAACCTTAAAGAGTGTAAGATTATGAGTCATTGGGGTTATCCCCAAAAGACAATTAAGGCACTTAAATATATCCAGACAAGGATGACTTAAATAGAGAAGTTGGGGGGACTGGAGGTAAAATAATAAAGGCAAGACCAACCAAAATGCTTGGCTTTTCCATACAGAATAGCCTGATAAGGAATGTCAGAAGCCTACAAATTGATCAAGAAGAAATAACCAATGTAAACACAGGCTTTTTAGCAGATTCAAATTTGTCAAAGGGGCAGCATCCCACTGAACTACATAAATTCAATAAATAAATGCATTCACTCAATAAAAAAACTGAATTTCTCTTAGGAGTAGTGTTTGTTAGATTTTGGGTATATTTAACGATAAGATGCTTTAACGTTTCTGGGCTTTAAGGAGTTCCTAGGTTGGCAGGGACAAAAGACTGCTATGCCGACTACATTACAATATGATGTGAGATCTAGTAATAGGAAGAGTCAAAAAATTCTGTTCCTGTATTGTTGAGAAAGTACAACCCTAAAAACTTACATTCTTGGGAATACTCAATGAAACTATTCTTGTGAAATGCTGATTTTAAAAGATTAAACAATTACTACATACCTTGGACTTGAGGGAACCTCCCCAATTTTCATCCGCAGACTTCAAGAATAGCTCCTGCATACAGCTACAAAAGGAAAAACAAGAATTAAAAAACTTGGTCTTAATTTAAAAATATGGGTTGGGGGTATATCTCGGAGCCACAGAGCATTTGCCTAGTATGTGGGAAGCCCTGAGTTTGCTCTCCAGCACTGCTAAACCAAATTTTAAAAAATCCATAGCATAAACATTATAGTTAAGAAGATACAGATCTGAAAGAAAAAAAAAAAAAAAAGCCAGAGTGCAGTTTGACCATGGAGTTTCTGTCAGAGGAAGAAATGGAGGTCCAGCTAAAGTATACTCCGTTATTTGTAGTTTCAGTTAGACATGGACAACTGCAGTCTGAAAATGAACAGTTCCAGAAATAAACAATTCAGAAGTTTCAGAAGTTTCAAACCATGTATTGTTCTGAATAGTGTGATGAAATCTCATTCCATCTTGCCTGGGACACAGAATCATTCTTTTGTCCAGAGTATACATGCTAGATACGTTATCTGCCTATTTGTCACTTAGTAGTGACAGCACAGGGCTTGTACTCAAGTAACCATTATTTTATGTAAGAGCAGTAATTCTGGCAATTCAGATATGTCAGCATATTTTTATAATTTTCTACTGTGAGTCTTGGAATGCACCCCTCATCTCTTAAGGAGGGATGTCACTCCTCCTAAGAAGGGATGTACACTGCAGTGTCGGCGAACCTCTTAGAGACAAATGCCCAAACTGCAACCCCAAACCCGCTTATTTATTGCAAAGTGCCAACATTGGAATTAAACTTAAATTCTAAGGTTTTAGTTTAGAAAAAAACAACTCAGGCATTAACATATTTTGTTTTAAAAGAAAAACAACACGCGTGCCATAGGTTCACCACCACTGGTATATTGAATAGTAGAGGAACTTGAACCCTAATTGGGAGTATTCTTCTACCTACTCTAAAAGACTGAAGGAGACAAGGAAACTGGGACAATGAACTTCAATAAGATGTCCTAGGAAGGCCTTTGCAAAACTTAAACTGAACACAAGTATACACACTGTCCATCTATCCAAGACAGATCCTTAATAAGAATTCTCTCAGATTGCTTTTAATATGATCAATGGTTTAAAATTAAACCAAAGTCCAACACCTTTTAAAAGTAATTATTACAGGAAGTGCTATGTAAAGCTGATACAGGAAAGCCAGTAAAATCTCATTATAAAGGACTCAAATATAAATATTTTCCCTTAATGAAATTCAGTTGAAATTAATTCAGTGGTAAACACTGCTTCTCTAGTTGTAAAACCAGCACATTCTCTTCAGAGTAAAAGATTATAAAAAACTCAAATGCAAATACTTTATCGCAATGAATTCAGTCGAAATGGATTCAATGGTAAATACCCTTTCCCTCTTTTCGTAGCTGAAAAGCCTGCTTAAATCTTTATAAAGATAGGAATATATCTGGGAATAGTGTGACCCTAAAGAGAAGGCCAGTAATTTTAAAATCATAACATCTTCATTTCATTTCTTCTTAGTTTTTAGATTTGCTTTTTATGGAGGTCCAAGAGCTAAACACGGATTTACTTTTAGAACACTAAAGTTAGCATTTAATTAAGAAAAAAAAAAAAGAAATCATACACACCAGGCATGTTTGTTTAAAATACCTTGGAAAATACAGAAAGGTACAAAGTAGAAATTTAAAAAGCACCTTAGTTGATCTAACAAAAGATACTTTTAACATTGTGGTAATTCTGGGCTGGATAAACAGTTCCTCAGTTTTGGGGTGTTGGATCCTTTTGATAATCTTACAGAATTTTGCTTTATAATAGACTTTTTGTGAACTCTTTGGAACCAGTGATGGATTTCAGGTAAGAATTATGATGACCTCTAATGTCCTGTGAAACAGTAAAGTTTAAGATTAAAGCAACCTAATTCCATAAGTTGTTTTTGTACAAGATTTGGACACTCTTGGTCAGACTAGTTGAGAAAAAAAAATTCTTAAAAAAAATACAGCCAGTGGGGCATGGTGGCACACACCTGAAATCTCCCAGCATTTGGGAGGCTGAGCTGGGGCAGGAGGACTCCAAGTCTGAACCCAGCATGGGCAACTCAGTCATTTAGTAAGAACTTGTTTCAAAATTATAAACCACTCCCACCACTACTGCTGCCTCTACCACCACCACCACCACCCCCCCCTCACACAAAAACCTCTTCCCAAAAATAGTCATATTACCAATAATGCAATGAATAGATGCTCTACATCACTAACCATTAGGAATACAAATCAAAACCACAATGAGATAATTCATATGTATTAGGATGACTATTATCAAAAGGAAAACAATAAAGTGAGGTTTTAGGGATACTAGAAGCCTGGTGCACTGCTATTTGGAATGTGAACTGATGTAGATGCTATATAAAATGTCATGGTGGTTTCTAAAAAAATGAAAATACGATCTGAGATTCTGGGTATACAATCAAAAGAAGTAAAAGCAGGGACTAGGATATTTGTGTACAGTTCGTGGCAGTCTTATTCACAACAGCCAACAGCAGAAGCAATCGAACTGTCCATCAACAGATTAAAGCATTAGAAAAATGTGATACATAAACACAGTGAAATATTATTCAGTTTAAAACAAACTCTAACATATTATAACACAGAGGAACCTTAAAAACATTTTGCAAAGGATGAACCCTGAAGATAGTTTAATAAGGCAATTACAGAGGGCAAGATTATGGGTGGGTGGCTTAGGCCCACATTATGTAGATGTAAGAATCAAAAGGGAGAGTTTGTTTTCTTTATATTAATCAGATTAGCTGGGATGTTCCCGGAACTTTAAAAACAATTCAATATGGCTAGTAACAAGTATGCATTTGTTAAGTAGTAATATGAAAAATGCTAAGTGAACAAAATAAAAAATTTCAACTGCTGAGAAGAACTGACACCTGAGGAGTAACTGTATTTTTATAGGTCTTCTAAGGATTACCCTAAAATAAAACCACAACATTTTAAAAAGAAGGAACAACGCTTATACTGTAGTATGAAGAAAACTGAGCATTATATTATTTTGATATCCCATTAAAAAAGCATGATATACTCCAGTATATAAAAAAGCCACTTTCCAAGCATTACTTGAATCCAGTGTAATTTCTTAAAATCAACTTCACTTCTTTTTATATAGTGGAAAATTATTTCATGGAGAAAATGTTTTTAGCAAAATTTGGCCAAATGATCTCAGGGAAAGTGTTTTCACAGGAATTACGTTTAATGATCTGACAGATTAAAATTTAATTCATTGCCAGGTATGGTACACGCTGGGAGGTTGAGGCAGGGGGACTGCAAGCAATTTCAAGCCCAGCCTGGGCAACTGAATGACTTATCAAAATTAAAGGGGAGGGGAACAGTACCTCAGTGCTAAGGCTCTGAGTTCAAGTCTCATTACCACAGACAGATAACAGACAGACAGACAGACAGACAGACAGACACACACACACACACACACACACACACACACAGACTCATCGCTCATTTCCACATTTTAAAAAATGCCTGGCACGCCAGAAGCAATAAACTACAAGTACGCATGGGTAAATAATGAGGGCACTAAATTTTTTTTGATCTAGGAGAAACCTTTTGTCAAGATTTCATAGTTTAAGCCACAAACAGATTTTTTTATAATGCATAAGCAAATCTGCATCTGTTGATACTTTCTTACCGACTCTGATGACATTCTTGTTTAGGAACCAAGATATTCTATGAAAATTTTTTTTGGTTATAATTCTAGCAAATCAAACTAGCAAATACACTTCTCCAGTATGATGCCTTTGAGTTAAACTATGCATTTTTGGGTGTTTCCTACTGAATTTTCAAAATTACTAAAGCAACAGTTTTATGCCCAAGGAAGCTCAGGAAGTTTAAAACTCATGCTTATATGCTATTAAAGTGCCACTCCTTTCTTAACTTTGGTTCCTGCTTTGTGGTTGAGAAGTTACAAAACATGCAAGGTAACACTTGGCCTTATTTGAATTATGTTCCAAAGAAGGTAATACACTGGAATAATCTTTTTATAAAGATAAAATCGATATTCCACTAAAACACTCAATGAAAGTACACAAAAATAATACATCTGCAACCAAAGGGATAAGACTGCAATGATGAGACTTTCACTTGGAAACCAATATAATGCTGACCCTCTCCTCACCATACTCCATCCTCCTCCCGCCACATAAGCTTCAGCCCAAAGTATGAATGATTCAGGGTCATCACTTGGAACAACTCATTCAAGTCTATTGATACTTAGAAAATATTAGACAATGAAAGGAAATAATGACAAAAAGAGAACATGATGACTCTATTTCATGAGGTTCAAATAATTGATAAAAATGACTCCAAACTTTAATATCTTAGTAAGAAGTTTTTCAGTGAAACAAAATAATCCCTTAGTAAAAAGTAGAAGTATTTTAGAAAATGGCAAACTATTTTCTATATAGTTTGTAATAAAGGAAAAAAACACAATGTCCTTTTTGGTCCTAAATGTTTGAAAAGTACAATCTATAATAATTTGAAAGATTGAAATCTAGTGAAAATATCTCAGCATTCACTCAGTAGCCTCAAAAACTAAGGTGCTATGGTAGCAGAGGTTGTCTTTTCAAAAGCAATTCTGTTAGTGCTGATATTATTGCTCCACTATTCAACAATCACTATTTCCCATAAAAAGGGCAATTATGATCATCTTTAAGAAAGGCAACAAATAGCTAAAAATAACACAAAATAGCTGGCACATGTTTACATTTTGTTTACAGCACATAGCTCAATGAATTCTTTAAAGAAATCAATGCATCTGTAAACAGTAAGCAATAGTCCAAAAGGGAATAAAATTAGAAAAAACTCTCTGCCTCTGTCTATAAAATAACTTCTGAATTGCTTGTTTTTAGTTTTTCTATTGGTTACTTCCATAATGACTAATATGTTGTATCTTTAGAGTAAGATATAACCGCTCATTTTGTTACGACAGGAACTGAATCCAGGAGGTGCTGAGATATAGTCCCAGTCCTTTATTTCTATTTTGAGACAGTCTTGCTAAATTGCTCAGGTTGGTCTTGAACTTGTGATCCTCCTGCCTCAGTTTCAAGAGTAGCTGGGATTCCAGGCATGCACCAGCTCTGCCTGCTCAACCTTTTTTTTTTGAGATGAGTTTGGCTACCTTGCCCAGGCTGGTCTTGATGTCCTGGGCTCCCGTGAATTTTCTGCTTCCGCTTCCTGCCTGGGATTACAGCCGCATATCACCTCACCAGACTAAGATATACCAATTTTAAGAGATTGACTGATTCTTTTCTTTTTTTTTTTTTGTGGTGGTGCCGGGGATCGAACTCAGGGCCTTGTGCTTGCAAGGCAAGCACTCTAATCACTGAGCTAAATCCCCAGCCCCGAGATTGATTGATTCTTACCTCCTAATTTTTACTTATTTTTAATTCTTTTAGTGGTTAACTTCTTAACATTAGATATTAGGTTTAAGCCCAAGAAGCACAGAATATTCTGTATTCTGGCAGTCTAATATTCCTGAGTATTTCTTATACTTTTAGAGGATAATGACTTTTGGCTTATTTTGGCATTCTAAAGAAAAGCTAGTTTTAGCTAATAAATGGAAAGACTGTTTTGACTCTGAAGTAGGTATTCCTAGGATGCACCTTTAAGTAGCCTGAAATATTTTAAGGATTTATTTTCTTTTAAAAATATTACAGTCTAGAAATGTGACAGAATGTGTTTTCATATGCTTAGATGCTGATACTAATTTGTAAAGACTGTTATTCATATTAAAGGCAGATGTGAAAATATTTTCAGTTCAAATAACTCCATAAAATAAACTTTAAAAACCTGTTATACAGATACATGTATTTATAGTCACTTACTAGCTGCATGACCTTAGGCAAGATCTGTCTGCCTTGGCTTTGACTATGAAATGGGGCTACTAATGATGTCTACCTATTACAAAGATATTATATAAATCGATTCACTTAAAGTACTTGGACGCATACCTTCACATATGACAACTCAACGAACGTTAGTGGCCATTATTATAAAGTAAATATTTGTGTCATTATTTAGCATTGTTGCTATTCAAGTGTCTTAGTGAGACATTGAATTTGAACTGTTGGCAAACTCATTCATATCAAGAAAAAGCTTCTTTGTGACTGTTTTTACATAATTAGAATAATCCATTAAAGATATTTATATATGTGTTTCCTCTGAAGAAACTCGTTCTTGTATTGATGCTACAGACACTTGTTACAAAAGCGAAGCTATTTTAAGCAACTGTGAAATTTCTTTAGTGACTACAATTTCATGCAGTTAGCTTAACCTCCATTTCATCCTTCTGTGTTTTACACAGCAATAGCATTCTGTTTCTGACAGGTTAAAGCTTTAAAGCAAAGTTAAGATTTGCCATTGTCTTGAATAAAGCTGTTTAAGCTGACTTCCGAATTACTTTGAAATTGCTTATGAAATGTCCGTGTAAACTGAAAACAACTAAATAACTGATACTTATCAAAATTAAGAAAAACTATGTCACTTATTTCAAGACTTATTTGGGTCTTAAATAAAACCAAATCAAGTAAAATATTATTGAGAAACATGAAGTAATGGGAGCCATTCTAGTGTATGGTAAGCTGAGAGAAAAAGATGTGATAACTAGTAACGGAATTGTTAAATATAAATGCAAAAGAGACCTGCACAAAGCTAGTTCAGTGTTTTATGTGTAACTCACTCAATTTCTTATTGAATCTCTGTGAAGTATGCCTTACTAACATTTTCGAGAGGACAAGAATAGAGGTTTAAAAACTCGGGGCTCTGGAATCAAAGAGACTAAGATAAAACCAGGTTCTGACACTTGTCACGTCATTTTGGACAGATTATGTCCTAGCTTCTTTTTCTGTCAAATAGGTATAAAAGTATTTGAATTATCGGCTTGCTATTAGGACTAAACAGATAGCATGAGTAAAATACTGAGCATATAACCAGGGTAAAAAAAACTTTCAAAGTTGAGCCAATGTAATTATGACATCCAAACTGAAGATTGTGGAATAATTTGCTAGTTCAAGGTCACAAAGTCAGTAAGCAACGAAGCGGCGATAAAATTCAACTGTTTCAAAAACTTATAAAAAGACAGAAAGGAATGGAGTTCTAATGAACTACTGCATACACATGTTAGCATTACTTTTGTGGCCTGCCAGGAGTGCATGTAAATTTCAGGGCAGAGTAAAATACATACCGAAAAGTGTGTGTATTTTCAGTGTGTGTGTATGTAGTGCTACTACATAAAGCTAATGAGATAAAATTAGTTCAACTACATAGTGGATTGGAAAGCAGAGGGGACCCAACCATATTCTTAAATTTACGTACTGCTTAGGACCATTTAGTCAAATCTAGGGTAGTGTGGTAATACTGAAGATAAATATTTATCATTTTTATATTATCTGAAAAGACTTTTTCTACCAGACTGGGGACTGAACCCAGGCAGTGCTCACCTGCATCCTGGGTCCTTAATATTTTGAGACTGGCTGGCCTCAAACTTGTGATCCTACTGCCTCTGCATTCCAGACAGCTGTGATCCCAGACCTGTACCATCCCACCAGCCAAGGAGTAGATTTCAAAGAGAAGACAAGAGCCCTTTATCCAATACCTGAACTTCTAAAGTACAGAATAGAATAAATAGTGGTACAAGCTGGTGATCTGTAGCCCAAGATTCTACTGGAATTGTGAATGATATCAAGATATTTTAAGACTCATATAAAGGAAACAGTATTTTCTCAAAGTGTACAGTGTTCTTTAAAAAAGTCACTTTTAAACTTTTATCTATCAAATGTTTCCTAAATCTTTGAAATCTGTTACCAGGTAGTAGATTAAAAACAGGAATGAAAGGAATGTCAATTGGAAAATTAGAAATAATTGTGATTAATTTGATAGCTACATTTTTTTCATAAAGTGAGTATTTTTATACTGCAAAGATATAGCTTAATTTTTTGCTGTAACGTCATTTGTGGGCTCAAAAAATATCATGGCTTTCACTTGATCTACTACTTGAGAGAGATGAAAACCAATAATGTATTTTATTCAAAAATGACTTTAAAATCTGGGTCTTTTTCAAGCTTCACAATAGACTTGGCCTAAGAAAATTAAACTGCTCAGGGGTAGTGTGCTTGCTTAGCATGCAAGAAGGCCTAGGTTTGATCCCAAGCACCCCAGAATGAATGAATAAATAAATAAGAACTCCACTTTAGTAATAGCTTTGAAAAAATTTTTAGTAGGAAACTTATTTCTTCAAAATGCAATTTTCTGTACATTCAAAAATTTCATACAACATATAAACTGGCACAAAATTTTAAAGTTAAAATTTGTAGTATTTTCCTTATTAAAGTATGTCCGTTGGCAGGATTCAAAATACTGAAATTTACGAGTATGTTTGCCATAATTTATATCTGCATTTTTTCACACTAACAAGTAGTTACGAATAGTAAAGTTTTTATATTATTAATTCTGTTATTATATTTCCTCTTGATTCAACTGATTCAGAAGCTGGGAAGTAGAGAAATAGAAAATCTTCTTCCCCTTTTTTGTCACTGGAAATCTAATAGTTTATGATTTATCTCTTGTGTATTTTCTTTTGCTTACTTTGCCAATAGCAATCATTATTATATTACCTGAGTTCTCCAAATTTTCTGTCTTTTCACTTGCTTTTTATCTAACACCAAACCAGATACTACTACTATTGTCTTTACTATCAGCAGCAAATGTATTTACCAAGTACCTGTACATGCTATGCACAATTCTAAGGGGTTGTATGCATACTGCCTCAATTAATCCTCATAACCACCCTATGAGACAGGAACTATTATTTTCCCCCACTTACAGTCAAGGAAACAGACACAATGATCAATTAATTTGTCCAAAAACACCAACTGAGTTGTTGAGAGGGGATCTCAATTGAGACAGTCCGGTTCCAGAACCAGTGTCCTTTACCACTAATCTAAATTCATCCAATTCAGTCAAGAGAGAATGAATAGCAAATTAAGTTGGAATAATTTTGGTTATTACAAGTAATTTAGCTAAACACATTACTTCTAGGAGGTGCTCTGACTGGGTAACAAGTTTGACCTTAAGAGCAATCATTCAGAAACAAGGGTAAAAAAGTGTCAAACCCAATTTAATAAAAATATTTTGAAGGAAGAAAAAAGAAACCAGTGGTATACTGTAAGATCTTGCTAAACCAAGGCATAAAAACAAAACCCAAAAAATAATCAGAAAGATACCAGCTAAATAAATAGGGGTATATAATCAAGAAAAAATAGAAAAGTTCTACAAGAACAATGCCAGAAAGAGGCTGAAGTCCTTAAGCTACAAAACCGTAAATGAAGTAAGAGATTGGGAAAAAAAAAATCTAATGCCATAATAAATTAAAGTTCATGGAATTAGAAAGACTACGAAAATACGAGAAAAACAATCCACCCAAAGAAATACTATGCTTCATCTTATAAATCTTAGAAAACAGAAGTTGAAAAATTCTTAACAGAAAAAAATATTTGATTTATGTTTATCCTCAGGAAAACCCTACAAATCTATTTTAATCTGATGGTCATGTGCACTTGAAAAAAAAATCCATTAGTTACTAGAATTACTAAAAAGGGCTAAATAATCGCTTTTTAGGTAGATGTGGAGTGCTTATCCTTATAAATAAAATGCAAAAATAAGAAATCTATATTTATAGTTAGTTAATTATAACCAAAGGATGTTCCCAATGAATAACTGCCAACATGGAGACAAGTTTTTTATTCTTCCTCAAGTTTTAAAATATCTTTCAGGATATATAAGGGAAATACATGAAAAAGGTATTTATAAAGCAGCTATAAAATTCTAGTGTATTTTCAATGTAACTTTTAAAACATCACCTTCTCCCATTTGTTCTTACTAAAAACAGCCTTATTCAAAGACAAATACCTGTGAAATACTGTGTGTAAAAGACTGGGGATTGAGAAACATAAAATATTCTTAGATGGCCAGGTGTAAGTGGGGTATGTCCGTAATTGCAGCATTCTGGAAGGCTCAGAAGGAGGATCATAAACTCAAATCCAGCTCAAGCAATTTAGTGACTTAGAGCCTGACTCAAAAAATAAAAAGGCTGCAGCTGTAACTCAGTGCTAAGGCCTTGGGTTCAATGCCCAGTACCACAAAAACAAAACAGAACAAAACAAAACAGTGTTTTAGACTTCAAAATTTATTGGGAGATCACACAGATTTTTGCTTTCATTAAATGAGGACTAACTGTAATTATGACTTACAAATTAAGCCTTAAGCCTAAATTGAGTGAAATAGAAATGAGTGTTTTGCATATTGTTACATATGATCATGCACCAATAATCCAGAGCAGTAGTATACAGATTAAATCACTTTTTTTCTCCTCTTCCTTCTTTTTAGATAAGGTCTTGCTACATAGTCCAAACTGGCCTTGAACTCTAGATCCTCTTGCCTCAGCCTTCTGAGCACTGGGATAATAGGTGTGTACCACCATATGTGGCTCTCAAGTACTACTTCCACACTTCTATAAATGTGTTTTGCATTTAAATGGAGGCTTCTCAACCTGCTGCAATACTGAAAAGTACTGATTTTGTACAAAAGGTGCTAGTAAATGCTTGATGAGAAATACATCCTGAAGTGGGTGTGGAGGTGCACACCTATAATTCCAGCAACTCAGGAGGCTGAGGCAAGAGGATCACCATGAGTTCGAGGCCAGCCTGGGCTATACAGTTAAGTTCAAAGCTTGCTGAAATACACAGAGAGACCTTGTCTCAAAAAGCCCGGTGGGGCTTTTTGGGGTGGGGGAGGAAAAAAAGAAATTCATCTTAGAGATTATGGGCTAAAAGCAAAAGAAAAAGTCCTAATGACTTCAGTACAAAAGGTTATTAGGATACAGGCTCATATGCAAATTATATTAAACACTTTAACTCATAATTAGTTTGACATATATTAACTGGCAGATGAGCTGCCTTCTGTTATTGATGATTCTATTCGCAGAAAACTCTAGATTCAGCACATATCTCAAGAATGAAAATTGAACAGGAATAAAATTAATTTTAGAAGTTAGTAATCTAAACTTGGTTTTACTAAAATTATACCACAAAATTTGGGTATCATGAAGGAGTACTGAGAAAAGGCAGTAAGTTAAAATAGCTTTTATTATGTACTTCAGTTACAGTTTAGGTATAGTCTCTATTAGTCAAAGAGTAGAACTCTCCAATTTACAATTAATTACAAGGGTGTGTGTGTGGGTAGAATAAACATTGTTTACTGTACAACAAGCCTTGTTATTCAGTCCAGGTTTGGGGTCTCAGTAAATTATCACTATTAGCTGAGGACTGGTATAGTCCATAGAATGAGGAGGGTCCTTCAGCAATCTGTCACACCAAAGGGGGGAGTCACATTAAACGAGTTAAAACTTACGATTTAAATCTACTTAAAATCAGATTTTTAAAATTTAAGATTCTGTCTATATACAATAAAGCTAAACTTACATGTATGGAAATTTAAACATAAACTGGATCATTGGTATATGTGAACCAATAAAATGAAAACCATGTTAAGGCTGCCACAGTTTTTAGGACACTGGGAATTTCAATTAGCAATGATCACACCTTGGATAAACCTCATTGGCTACGATACTGTCACTGCTCAAAGCTTGGGACACTGGGAATTTCAAGACCACGATATTCAGAAATCAAATGAGCTGAACATTAAATGCTAACATTTTCAAAGCGTATCTGCTTGTTTTTCCTTGATAACTATAAAAATGTATTTAGTATTAGAAATAAACTTTAATTACCTAGCCATAAGAAAGTATCATTACTGTTTGAAAGCTTTACACACCGTAACAACTCATACAGAATCCAGCATGTGCAAGAGAATATTAAGTGGAAACTTAATAGAAAGATGCTAAATTTTTTTCTCATTCCAAATACAGGCATCCCACTAATTCAGGGTTTTTGTTTTGTTTTGCGGGTGATGCTGGGGATTGAATACAGGGCCAGGCATATATGTGCTAGGCCAGTGCTCTATTAGTAAGCTCTCTCTCTAACTCTGATTCACTTTTATTTGGATAACATAAATTATCTTTTCAGGCAACTTTAAAATTTCTAGAAATCGAGGGTTTTTTCTTGTTTTTTTTTTGTTTGTTTGTTTGGTGCCAGAGATTGAACTCAGGGCCTTGCACCTCCAAGGCAAGTGCTCTAACCAGAGCTACATCCCCAGCCCCAAATTGAGGGGTTTTAGTGAAAAGATTTTAAAACTGATTAAATTTATTATTAAAGGTAGGTTCAAAACACATTTTATAGAAAAGAACTACTATCTTTGGCTCCATTTTCACATTTTTTTTTTTAATCAAGACCATGTATTGGTACATTGCAAACATAATGATCGCATTTATTATGATTAGTTTGTACCTGTACATGACGTATCTTGGTTCCCTCCCTTCCCCATCCCTCCCTTCCATTCCCCCCTTTCCTTATTTATGGCAGGTTTATTTACATTTTTACATTTTTTCCCCTTTTCTCTTTCTTTCCCTTTTCCCTGCCTCCTTCTCCCTTTCTAGTTCTCTCTTGAATATTACCTTTCTTTTACCTAATATCTTTTATACCTCTTTGCCTTTATGTACACTTAGTTTCTCACATCAGAGAAACAATTTGATGTGCACTCATGAATGACTGATTTATTTCACTTAAGAGTATGTTCTCAAGGTGCATCCATTTACCCACAAATAACTGTAGTTTATCCTTTTTATGGCAGAGTAGTACTCCATTGTGTAGAAAAACCAAATCTTATTTAGCCATTCCTTTGTTGTTGGACATTTGGGTTGTCTGCAAGACTTAGCTATGACAAATTGTATTGCTATGAACATGGTTGTGCATGTATCACTGTGATATGATGATTTTAATTCTTCTGGGAAGATACCAACCAGAGGAATAGCTGGATCAAATGGAACCTCTAGTTTTAGTTTTTTGAGGAGTCTCCATACTGATTGCACTAGTCTACAGTGGAGAAGGGTATCTTTTTCCCCACAGCCCCTCCAGCACTTGTTGTTGGTTGATATCTTGATAACAGCTGTTCTTTCTGGAGTGGGATGGAATCTTAGCATTGTTTTGATTTGCATCTGTTGAATGACCAGTAATGTGAACATGTCTTCATATGTTTATTTGCCATTTTTATTTCTTCATCTGAGAAATGTTTATTCATTTCAGATGCCCATTTTTGAATTGGGTCTTCAATTAGGAGTGTTTGATTTTTTTGAGTTCTTTATATATTCTAGATGTTAGATCTTTGTCTGAAGGACAGCTGGCAAAGATTTCTTCCCAGGTTGTGGATTTTTGTCCTGCTCTATTGGTGATTTCTTTTGCTGTGCAAAAGCCTTTTAATAGGATGAGGTCCCAACCACTGATTCTTTGTATTATTTCCCATGCAGTCTGGGTTCTGTTCATAAATTTTTCTCTTATCCCTATGTCTTCAAGAGTTGTTCCTATTCTATTCTCCAGTACATTTGGTGTTTCTGTTTTAATGTTTAGGTCTTTGACCCACTTCAATTTTAGTTTAGTACATGGTGAGAGACATGTATCTAGTTTTAGTTTTTGGCATGTGGCCAGCCAATTTTTCCAGCACCATTTGTTAAAGAGGCTATCTTTCTTCCAGTGAGGGCATTTGGTTCCTCCGTTGAAGATGAGGTATTTGAGTGTGTTTAGAGTTGTTTCTGCAACTTCTAGCCTGTTCCATTGGTCCTCAGGTCTGTCTTTGTGCCAGTACCATGCTGTTTTTATCACAGTAGCCTTATAGTATAGTTTCAGGTCAGGGATTGTGATGCCGCCTGCCTTGCTCCTGTTGCCCAGGATTGTTTTTGCTATTCGTGGTCTTTTCTGGTTCCAGACAAATTTCATTATTTTCTTCTAATTCTGTGAAGTATGTTAATGGTATTTTGATTGGAATTGCATTAAATCTGTATAGTAATTTAGGAAGTATGGCCATTTTAACTATGTTGGTTCTGCCTACCCAAGAACATGGTATATCTTTCCATTTTCTGATATCCCTTTCAATTTCCTTTTTTAGAGTACTGTAGTTTTCAATGCAAAGATCTTTTACTTGCTTTGTTAGATAGATTCCTAAGTATTTCATCTTTTTTTGAAGCAATTGTGAAAGGTACATGTTCTCTTATTTCTTATTGAGTTTGTTATTTGTATATAGGAATGCTATTGACTTTCAGGTGTTGACTTTATATCTAGCTATGCAAGTGAATTCAGTTATTAAATCTAGAAGCCTTTTGGTGGAATTTTTGGGGTCTTCTATGTAGACCATCATGTCATCTGAGAATAATGATAGTTTAACTTCTTCCTTTCCTATCTTTGTTCCTTTTATTTCTTTTTCTTGCCTAATTGCTCTGGCTAATGTTTCTAGAACTACATTCAATAGTAGTGGTGATAAGGGATGTCTCTGTCTTGTTCCAGATTTCAGTGTAAAAGCTTCCAGTTTCTGACCATTTAGGATGATGTTGGCAGCTGGATTGTCATAGATGGCTTTTATCAGGTTGAGATACAGACTGTCTATCCCTAATTTCTGTAGAGTGTTTATCATGAATGGGTGTTGGAGTTTGTCAAATGCTTTTTCTCCATCTATTGAGATGTTCATGTGATTTTTGTCTTTGACTCTGTTGATATGTTGTATTACATGTATTGATTTGCATATGCTGAACCATCCCTGCATCCCTGGGATGAATCCTTCTTGGTCGTAGTGCATAATCTTCTTGATAATTCGTTGCATTCTGTTTGTCACTACCTTGTTGAGAATTTTTGTATCTATGTTCACTAGGGAAATAGGCCTGTGTTCTCTTTTTTGGTTGGATCCTTTTCTGCTTTTAGTGTCAGGATAATGCTTGCTTCCAGCAATGATTTTGGAAGTACTGCTTCCTTTTCAATTTCATTAAAGAGTCTGAGGAGTAGTGGTTTTAGATCATCTCTGAATTTCTTGTAGAATTCAGCTGTGAAACCGCTAGGACATGGGCTTTTCTTTGTTGGTAGGTTTTTAATTACCTCTTCGATTTCAATGGCTGATATTGAGTTATTTAGTATTCTTATGTCTTCTTGATTCAGTTTTGGTAGTTCATATGTTTCTAAGAATCTGTCCATTTCTTCAGTGTTTTCCATCTTGAGTATAGGTTCTTGAAGTAGGTGGTGATGATCCTTTGGATTTGCATAGAGTCGGTTGTGACTTCATCCCTTTCATTTTTTATTGCATGGATTTGGGTCTTTCCTTTCCTTTTTTTGTAAGAGTGGCTAGGGGCTTATCTATTTTATTTATTCTTTCAAAGAACCAACTCTTTGATTCATTGATTCTTTGTATTGTTTTCTTAGTCTGAATTGCATTAATTTCAGCTCTGATCTTAATAATTTCCTCTCTTGTACAAGCTTTGGGTTTGATTTGTTCTTCTTTTCTGGACGTTTGAGGTTCAACATTAAGTTGTTTATCTGACCTCGTTCTGCTTTCCTGATGTGGGAGTTCAACACAATGAATTTCCTTCACAGCACTGCTTTCATTGTATCCCATAGGATCTGGTATGTTGTATCGTCACTACCATTTAACTGTATACATTGCTTAATTTCTTCTTTAATTTTTTCTGTGACCCAGCTGCTGTTCAGGAGGATGCTATTTAGTTTCCATGTGTTTATGTGGATTTTTTGGTTTCTGTTATCACTGAATTCATTTCATTGCACTATGGTCCAACAGTATGCATGGGATAATTTCAATTCCCATACATTTACTCAAACTTATTTTATGAGCTAGTATGCGTCTATTTAGGAGACTGTCCTGTGTGCAGCTGAGAAGAATGCATATTTTGCTGTTGTGGGGTAGAACACTCTGTAGACATCTGCTAAGTACATTTGTTCACAGATTTGATTCAGTTCTGGTATTTGTTAATTTTTTGTCTAGTTGATCTATTTCTGACAGTGGGGTACTGAAGTCTCTCATTATAACTGTGTATTTATTTGATCTTTCATGTTCCTTAATATTTGTTTTATGTAGTTAGGCACACAGATGTTTGGTGCATAAATACTGACTGTTATTTCTGCCTCTAAGAGTTTTCACTTATGAAATATGTAATGACCTTCTTTGTCCCTCTTGATCAGTCTTGGTTTGAAATTCACTTTGTCTGAGAGTAGGATAGCTACTCCTGCTTTTTTCTGGGTTCCTGTTGCATGAAATACTGTTTTCTATCCTTTGATTTTCAGGCTATGAATTTCCTTTTGGGTTAAATGTGTCTCTTGTATGCAGCATATTGATGGATCTTGCTTCTTGATCCATTCTGCTAGTCTTTTTCTTTTGATTGGTGAGTTGAGACCATTTACATTGATGGTTATGGCCATTATGTATTGACTTATCTTTGTCACAGATCTTTCCTGTTGTTGGTTCTGTGTTTCACCTCAGTTTAACTGCTCATCTTGCCTGGTGGATTCTTTTTATTAGTGTCCTTGTAATTGTAGTTTCCTTTTTCCTTTTCTAGGATATCCTTCAGAATATTTTGTAGAGGTGGTTTGGAGGTCATAAATTTTTCAGTTGTTCTTTGTCATGGAAATATCTTATTTCATTGTTGAATTTGAAAGATAGTTTGGCCACATACATCAATCTGGGTTGGAGATTGTTTTCTTTTAAGGCTTGAAATAATTTGCTCTAGGCTCTCCTTGATTTAGGGGTTTGGACTAAGAAGTCAGCTGTGATTCTGATGGGTTTACCTTTATAGGTGATTTGTTTTTTTTCTCTAACAATTTTCAGTATTTTGTCCTTTTGTTGAATTTCTGGAATCTTGTGTATTATACGTCTTGGTATAGATTTATTTTGGTCATGAGTAATTGGGGTTCTATATGCCTTGCTTATCTGTATGTCATGTTCTCTTCCCATGCTTGGGAAGTTTCGTGTCATTACTTCTGTAAATAATCTTTTTACATCCTTCACACCATCTCTTGCTTTTCATTTACTCCAATCACTCTTATATTGTTCTTCTTTGCGTCATCTTGCAGCTGCTGTAGTGATTTTTCACAGTGTCTAGCTATTTTTAAGAGGTCTTTCTTTTCATTGTCACTAATTTCTCACCTGTCTCCTAGGTCTGAGATTCTATCTTCACTTTCATTAAATCTACTGCATGTACTTTCAAGAGAGTTTTTTATTTCTTGGCTATCTGTTTGGATTTGTTTCATGGGATCCATTTCTTTACTGAGTCAAAGGTTCAAGTTTTCTATCATTTTTCTAAATTCCTCTTTCTTTTAATCTATGTCTATTCTGAATTCACTAAGAAGGTCTTTCATTATAATTGTCATGTCTTTTTTACTTGGGCAATTATTTCTAGTCTAATGTTCTCTATAGCTTCCCTTATCTGTTTTCTAACTTCTGCTACCATCATTTCTGAAAGTTTGGTTGGGTGTCTTCTGATTTCCTCTATTATGTTGTCCTTTGGATATGTTCTGGGTGGGCTGAGGGTCTGGGGTTGTGTTTTGCTCCTGTGTCTTGTCATTTTCTTTGTACACATACCTATTTCCCCCTTTTAGTTTGTGCTCCATGTTGATTTTGTATTTTATTTATGGGAGGTTACTTTAAGTATCAATGCTTTCCTAAGAAAAATCTGTTCTTAAACTGTTTTCAAGGTATATGTGGTTCTTGATTCTTGTGTTCTTTATGTCTCCAGAACTTTCCTCAGTGGCACAGGTATGGTTGGCTCTAGTTGGTATCGATGAGTTGCAAAAGGGAAGGAAAAAAAAATGTGCGAGACAGACGAGACAGAGCTGGTGGTGTCGTCAATTCTAGATTTTTCCAATATTACTGGATTTTTGAACCTGCCAGTGTGCAGGCAGTGCCCACACCAGTCTGTGGCAAAGGGCACACAAACCTGGGCAGCGTGGGTGGTCTGGCATCCCCCCATGAGGTTGTCAGTAGGCAGGAAGGGGTCCCTTGCCAGTCCACCGTGCTATGTGCGCAGGCCTAGGCAGTGCGGGCAGTCTGGCATCACCCAATCAGGTGGTCAGTGGGCAGGACAGGGTCCCGTGCCAGTCTGCCATGCTGTGTGTGCAGGCCTGGGCAGTGCAGGTGGTCCAACGGCCCCTGATGAGGTCGTCAGAGGGCAGGACGGGCCCGCGTCAGTCTGTCGCGAAGGGCGCGCAAACCTGGGCAGTGCGGGTGGTCCAGCATCCCCCAATGAGGTCATCCAGTACGTGGGATGGGGTCCTGCGCTGGTGTGCTGTGCTGTGCGTGCAGGCCTGGGCAGCGTGGGTGGTCCGACATCCCCTGATGAGGTTGTCAGTGGGTGGGACAGGGTCCTGCCCGTTTTTAGGTTGTAAAGGTTAAATAAGCTATCCAAAATTAGTCATAACATATCTGTAAATTAGCAGTTCTCTGTTAACCAAATTTAGTTATAATTTATTGTCTATAATTCTATGCTATGCTTTCCTTTCATCTCAAACTTTCAAGCTGGCTTACTACAATTGAACAAGAGCATATACTGCTGAATTATTCTTTGCTTTCATTTGGTCAGAGGTTAAGGAAGACTGGAGAGATATAGTGATTCTGCCTTCCCTTTCCTTGACATCCCTTTCCTTGACATCCATGATAAAATGGGACCGTAGCAGGTAGCAACATTTTTCATTCCCATATGTTTTCACTGATCTATGGACCAGTTAACTGTACTAAAAAATGTAAAAGCCCAAGATTTCTTTTTGAGTTGATCAAGCAATTTATGTTTTACCTTATTGCTAAACAGTCGAATACAACACATATATTAGAAATAGTACCTTTTTAGTTTCAAATTGTGCTTCTTCCTGACAGCATCCTCTACAATCAGGATCCAGCTGAAGGAGGCTGAACTGTCCAAGAAGATCACAAGAGCTGCACAGCAAGTTGCTAGAGAAGCCCAGCTCCCTGCATGTCTCTGATGAAAACGCTGACTTGAAAGCACACACCTGAAAATGAAAACAAGAAAAACTCACAATTTCATATTTACATTATAAAACATCCAAAAAAAAGATAATGGGGCTGGACTCTAACACACTGGAGATGAGTTAAATGTTTCATTTGGAGACAAATTCTTAAGTATTTTTGAATTCTACAACCTTACATGAGTCTTTGGTCCTTCTCTATCTCCCACAGCTTTTTCCTTAAAAAAACTAACAGCAAAAAACAAAAAATACAAAACAAAAACTGATACCTTTTATTGCACAAAAGATGCATCAGTTTTGGTATGTATATATCTTTTATGCAACATTCAGTAATTTTCAAAAAGTAATTTCCTTATAAGAAAAAATAATTTCTTATAATTTCATTTTAAGGACTTGGCACCTGTTTACATGGATTACAGAATAACACTATCTGCAGACATATTCTGCAGGGGAAGGGTAGGAAAAGGGTGAGGTAGGGGAAGGCAGGAGGACATAAATCACATTTTTGGTTTAAGTACTAGGTTCCAGCACTTCCAAGACACGTGACCCTGAAAGCTATCCTTCCTAAGCTTTAGTTTCCTTACTGATAAAGAAACAATGCCTTCTACATCAAACAGGCTGCTGTAAAGATTAACTGAAATTATACAAAGTAACCAATCAGAATGACTGACAAAGAGCAGGGTCTCAAAAATATTAGCTCTTTCCTCATCCATTCTTCTTTCATTTCTCAGTCAAAGTGGCGTACATCCTTCTGTCTAAGACCTATCCCTCTACCTGTGCTTTGGATTCTATCTTCTGTTATATCCCCCAAGGGGTTCATTTCATCGACAACTCAATCCTACAGAAGACTCAAGCCCTATGGTTCTAACTGCTCTTGCTATATTCTGTCATTCCTGAATTGTTACTATCGTTTCTGGTCTACCACAGCACTAAATTTGCTCGAATTAGTAAATCATCAAATGCGAAGGCACTCCAACCAGTTCTACTTCAATTGTCCTTCAGAGGCTTGTCCTCCTTTTCCTTTCTCCTGTGTTGTGTATCCCTTAGATGCTATTGCTTCCCACAGTTCTATTTTTGGCTCTATCTTTACTTTATGTACTTTCTATGGGTGATCAAATCCTCACCACGGTTTCAAATACCATTTCTTGAAAACTCTCCAAGTCTTGCTCTTGAGTGCCAAGCTCCAGAAGCCAAGAGCCCATATGATATCTCATTTAGATGTTGCATATGCATTATAACTTTAAAAACCTGTAACAGTGAAGTTTATCTTTTTTCCTTAAGTCTAGCTCTCCTAATGTACGCATTGTGTTGATCAAATGGCATCATTCCCCTGACAACCTAGTTAACCAGTTCGGTTATCCAACACAGTACACCATACTCATTAGCTGACATATTTTTGCAATTCTGTCTCTTAAAGAACTCTCAGATTTTTTCCTGACTCAAGTGCATAAATCACCACTGCCAGCACCATCACTCATTACTTTCCCAATTCCATCTTACTTTCTAGCTATAATGAATTCCCATAGTACCCTCAAGCATAAAACTACTCCATACACTTTTGTTCATGCTTTTACCTGTGTCTGTGTTCTTTTAGCACCTTTTCATCCTCTAAATTTCTACTTATTTCCAAGAACCTAATTAGTACCAATCTCCTAAGAACCCTCCTCTGAATCACCTCAATCTTTAGTCATAGTACTTTTTATCTCCGAGAAAGAAATTTGTGCACAGCTGCAAAATAGTACCATCACTAACACCGTAGTAGTAATTGTAGGATTCCCTGACTCCAACAATACCGTGAGGTCTTCTGAGGGCATGCAGTAAGTTATCTTTTTATTCCTAGCCCTCGAGCTAGTTCTTACACGTTTGTTAAATAAACAAATTGGTTAAGGCCATAGCCTTTCTCTACCTTTGCCTGTCTGTCTTTTCCCCTCTGTCTCCCTCTATGACTCTGGCCTCCTTCTACCTCTCCCTCCCTATCTCTCTGTACAACTCTTTCTCCTACTCCTCCATTTTCCCTCTCTCTGTAAGAAAAAAAGAAGAAACAAAACAAAACACCACAGCTTCAAATAGTGTGAATTTCAGATTGATTACAACTACAGTACTGTAGTTGATCTTCTAGATGAAAAGTCTGTGGACTTTAATCAAGTCCCAGAAAGCAACTATGTTAGGGTTTGGTGGCAATCTGGTTTCTGTTGCAGATACTCAACTTGGCTATTGCAGCAAAAAGCAGTAAAAAACAATAAATAAGTGAAGGGGTGTCCCCATATTCCAGTAAAACTATTTATAAGAGTTGCCTGAATTTGGCCTACCAGTAATAGTTTGTCGACTCTCTTGTTAACTGACTGGGTAGAGTCAAAACTAATGCCTTTTCCCAAAGAAAATATTGCTAGTATTTCACTCAAATGTTGGTCATTCCATTGGTCTTTTATTAGTCAATATTTTAACGTGATACTTCATACATCTTTTGCCATCTCTGTAATAATGCAGAATGTACGTAATCTTCAAAACAGATCAAATATCCCAGAGAAGCAAGAGGAACTTATCAACTTTTTGTTTAGTTGGTGTGGTTGATCCCTCTAGTTCAGTGATGGTGAAGCTATGGCATGTTGTGCTGTAGCAGGCTGTCTATATCACTGGAAGCTCTGAAAGGTTTGCCATCACTGCTCTAGTTTTAACTATGTAAGACACTTGGTACTATATTAGTACTTGGTGTAATTTCTCTGTTAATAAAGTGATCCGTGAGATCTATTTCACAGATTAATTTGAAATCAATGTAGCAGATTATATTTTCAAATGTAGCTGAATTAATATAGACACATCATCCCATATGTTCTTACCATGTGACTGGTAGTTGTACACTGAGATGTGGACTGTTGACACTGAGGGTCTATCGTTCCCTCTTCTTGAAACTGAGCAGGAGTTGTGACTATTCTGACCAGGAGTGTAGCTGAAGAAACACTGTGTGTTTCAGATGGTAGACCACATAAAAAAAGAAACAGCCTCTGTCTGGCTAGCCCCTTGTTCCCACTATCAATTGTGGAAGTTAGCCTAAACTACAGGGACAACATAGGCAGGCCCATGTAGACAGCAACTGAGACACCCAGCTGACAACCAGCATCAACCTCTAGCCACACGAGTTGAGAAGTCTTCCGATTCCAGCTGAGGTGTGATATACCATGGAACTAACAAGCCATCCCTGCTGTGTTCTGTCTGCATTCCTGACCCACTGAATTTGAAAGTAAAATAAACAACTGTTTCACACCACTAAATTTTTGGGTAATTTGTTTCGCAGTCATAGTACTGAAACACCAAATAAAAGTGAATTTATTTTGAAAACTCTGAACTGCTTAAGAAATTATAATCAAAACTTGTTTAACAAAATAGAAATTTCAAGGGAATAATTCCATCAGAGACTTTGGAACCTACAGATACGCAATGAATAACTAAAAGTAGAACACAGTTTGGCATCTCTGCTTTCATCTGTTTTATTACCTTAACACTTTGGGTCAGATTCTCATTCAGCTCTACATATAGGCATGCCAATCACTTAAGGAGCTTCTATCTAAAAATTGTAGTACAAGATTTATTTGCTCTAAATTTACCTACCCTGTCTTACCTCCCTTCAAGACAGGACACCCAGACAAGAGTAGCTTTTCAGGATTTGCAGGGACATCAATTGCCAGTCCCTACAATGTCTAGTTACACATTCCCCTGAGCGATACTTAAAAATCTCTAGTGATTATCTGTTAAGATTTGGATCTAGATGTCCCCCTAAAGCCACATATGCTCATAAGCGGGGCTTTTCAAGGTGATTGTATAAGGGCATTACAGCTGACATGCTGTGAGGAGGGGGCCTGGTCAGAAGAGGTGGATGTATCTGCCTCCCAGCTCCCCTCCCTCACTCTCTGCTTCCTGTCTGCTGCAAGGCAAGCAGCTTTATTCTGCCAGGCCCTTCCACTGTGCCCTCTGCCATGCTATTTCTTCTTTGGGGCTGCTGACCCTGGGCTCAAATGTGAGCCAAAATAAAACTTTCCTCCCTCAAGTTGTGCATATTGAGTAGTGTGTTTCAGCAACAAGAAAAGTGACTAAGAAGTTGTCCTAAACCTGCAGCCACCTCATATCCCAGGGAAAACAAAGCTTTGCAGACCACCTCATGATGAGGTCACCTCCCAAGTGGAACTGAGGTTGCACCCCATAAACAGGAAGTATCTCATGATGTGACCAAACTGCTTCCCCCTCAATGATGATGGCTCTCCTGGGACATCACAAACCAGTCCTGAGACACCAATCACAAGTCCATGGCTTTACCAGGATCACCACCTACAGACACATCCCAGTTACAAACACCCCTGGACCCCTTGTTTCCCTTTTCTATAAAACCTAAAATCTTCTGTCAGCTCCTAGAAGACAGATCTGAACCCTTTTATCTGTGTTTCTCGACATGGACATACTTAGTAAATCTCCTTTCCTGATCTTCACCACTGCATGCTCCTCGACTGGAGATTTCATGTTACGAAACAGATGGCCATTCTGGTTTGTCAGGACCCCTGGCCCTGGTGCTTTTGCCCCAAAACTCTAATAACAAAATCATGCAATTGTACTATTTGGTTTTATTCTGGCTTTTACTGAGCACCTACCGATAGACAGGTGGTATGACTATTTTGAAGTATGAAGACAATGTTATTCAAATGCCAGCACAGAGCAACCTTACTTTTGAATGGGGAAAATTATCACCTATCTCACAGTTTAAAAAGGAGACAAAGTACAGAAAGCAACTATTATCCTGCCCAGTAAAAAGTGGGCACTTAATAAATTTTAGTATTATTCCCATCATCCACTGTGAAAACACACTTAAAAATGATAAAATACTATAAAAGAATTTTAATCATTACATTAGACAAGGAATTGAGGATAAGCACATGGGAGGTAGAAGCTTCATGAATGAACTTTTTTTCTTTTCTTTTTTTAGCTATTTCCTTCATTGGTTTGCAGATTCAAGGTTTTGAATCCAAAGAACATCCAGGGCACATGTTACAGCAATTCACAGATAACTACCAACTGCTAATACGCGAGAGTTCAAAATAACAAATTATACCTGCTATATTTTTATTGCCAAAATATTAAATTTTGTAAGACAGACAAGTTTTTAAGGACAAAGTTCTGACTGGAATAATCATCTAACTCTCTCCATTTGAAAGTAAGATTGACTAAGAGATTCCACCCTTTCTTCTCCATGTATTTTTCACTATTTTATTATACTTATTCACACACACACAAACATACAAATTGTTTCCTCACTGGTATTCACTCTGAAAAAACTCATGGTTTTCTAAAGTAATTCTGAACAGATTTCAAGTCAGAAAAAAACAAATAGATGAGCTTAGACAATGAATCCCATGACAGTGAATAAGGGAAACATGACCATTACAGGAAGCTCTTACCAAGCACCAGATATGTTTGCTAAGCACTTTACATTATTACTTCATTTAAACTTACCCACTCTATGGAGCAGGTATTATCCTCATTTTATGGAGAAGGAAACTGGGGCTCAGGATAATTAAGATCATCTATCTAAGGCTACACAACAGCATTAAGATTGTAACCCTGGCTTACCCTCAAAATCCCTGAAGTTTGCCCCACCAAAACTCATGTGCAGGCTTAATTCTTCAATACAGCAGTGTTGGGAGGTAGGGCCTAGTGGGAGGTATTTGGGTTTGCATGTGTAGATTAATACTTTTCTCACAGGAATGGGCGCCTGCTGCAGCATTTTTATCTTTCACGGGCTGCCATTTCCACTTCTGCTTTCTGCTATATCAGCTGAGGCAGCCTGAGGCTCTCACAGATGCATGGCTTAGTGTAGGCCAGTTTCTTGAACGGTATACCAAGGTAAGCATCATTTCTTTATAAATTACCCAGTCTCAGATATTCTGTCAGAGTGACAGAAAACAAATGAAACCCCTAACCACTGCTACTGACTACACATGGATATCACAAAAATCCATGATACACTATTATTCTATGAACCTTCAACGAAAAGCTGACAATTGTAATTGTGCCATCCATTTCTTATGAGACACATGGGGACGCTGACCCATGGAGAAATGAGTGGGATTGGGGTGTCTCAGAATCAGCAATACGCCTGTAACTCTACATTAATTTTCAGTACAGTGCCTTTCTGAATGAAGAAATATTATACATAAACTGAGTGAAGGATTGAATACCACTTAGTTCTGTGGAGCTTTAGTGAGCAACTCCCTTAGGCTATACTAAAATGTTACTTTACTGACCTTTAAGTATACTTAGAAAGTATTTTCAGATTAAGTCAATCCCTACCCTCCTAGTTGTCACCTCATTGAAACACTGATAACTATGTATTGCCATTAATTTGAAATAATAGCTATTGAGAGGCATAGCCAAATGATAAAAAAAACTCAACAACTTGTCCAGTGTAAGGGCTGAGGTGTAAATCATCAAAGTATGAGCTATGTCTCAAAAATACAGTTTTATCTTCTATTCACAATAGTATCTCAACCTCAAGGTGTTGAGAAACTGTTTCCTTACTCCTCTTTACTCGTATGTCAGGTTCCAAAGATTTGGCTAATTTTCACTTTCTGCCAATCATATCACTTTGTCTTTTTTCTCCAGAGGCCAGCTGTGAAATGCAGTTTTTTAGACTTAGCAACTGTTTTTCCAACAATTCTCCATACTCCTTTTAATTTTGCAGGTTTTTGCTTCTTTTCATAAAAACAGTAGTCAGTACAGAAAAAAAGAGGAATAAACCTTAGGGACCTTAAAATAGTTAAGTAAGTGTCACTTTTCTAGGATTTTCTCTTTTGTATTTTGGGTTGTGAGTGGGGTTTATCACCACTCTACAGAAACTGCTGATTTCTTGGTGACATTGATGCCGTACAGTAACACAAAGGAACTAGGAGGGATTTAAGTAAACAGATATATGTGAAACACAATGAAAAAACAAACAAAAGGAAAATCATCCCTCTGTTCCCTTTGGTTGCACTAACTGGCACAGGGGTAAGAGCAGTGGGACACAAAGATAGAGGTATGATCTGGTTAAGACCATGGATCAGTGCAATACAATATAAAAGTATAATGATAAAATATGCAAGGGAGAAATTACATCTGATCTTCCAAGTCTGGAAACTGAATGTGAGTTAAGCTTTGCACTCTAGCTCAACACTACTTCAGAGAGAAGAAATAAGGAAATAAAGGCCAAGAGTAAATTAATTTGCCTTAGATTATAGTCAGTTTTTAAAAATTAAAAGTAGGAAACAGATTTCCTTAAAGTTTGGTGTTCTTTTTACTCTAAGTTATGTAACATTATGAATTTAATAGGTAGAGTTTGAGAGAGAGAGACTGTGAAACATTGGTTATCTTTGAGAATATTTTTATGTGCAACAGTGTGTTGTGACTCATGAACTAGGGCAGTGGTGGCGAACCTACAGCACGCATGCTGCAGCAGGCTGTTTGTTATTATTAAAAGCTCTAAAAGGTTCGCTATCACTGAACTAGGGCTTTATTTGATAATTTATTGAGTGAAAATTAGGGGTGAGTCACATTAATCAAAGAACAGGTAAGTGGATTTCTGTTCTAAAAGAGTTTTAGTCTCTTGTGTGCTTACTTGCTACAGTTGGTATCTAAAGTAGAGTCTATGATTCATATTTTAACCTCCTCTCCCCTACAATTCTTTTTTTGTTTGTTCTTTTCCTCCCACAATTCTTATATAGACTTTCAAGCAGAACTACTGATATTAGAACTATATAAAACCAATTATATGGAATACATGGTTGATAGTAGTTTAGAAGTAGATCTCAAAATTCCAGTTTTCAGAACTTTAGAATTCTCTAATTCATTAATCAGATATTTTACTTAGATGTCAGGTAGTGTATTACTGTATTATATGTATGTCACTAGTGATAAAATAATGATCAGGAATAGCAAGGTGGTGTTTCCTCATGGATGGAGGGACTCCATCAATGCAGTTGGAGAATGCCAAATATCAAGAAATGAAAATAGAAAACTGAAAAGTGCGTAAGAAACCAAGTACTGATCATTACTGAAGCATGTAGGAAAATTCTTAACCTATACTTGGGATATAGAGGTTTCCTGGAGGAAGCAGTTTCTTAGCTGAAAACTGAAGTGTTAGAGAATAAGTAGAGCCATATTTTGTTAAGAGCAAGGGAGGAGAGGATGGGAAGCTGGCAAGCAGCTTCTAGGTAACAAAAAATACCATGTTCCAAAGCCTGGTGTGAATGAACCTACTACGAATATGAAAACAGGTGAACCCAATTCTCCATCTCTACCTTTTTGTCTTCCTCATAGAGGTAACTGCTGGGAAATATGCCTGGATGGACAAACAAGTGCCTTATTAAGGAGCATGGACTCTACCTAAAAAGGAAGAGAGAACTAGCGAAGAGTTTTAATACTGATAAATTTATTTAATGAAGAATGTACCATAGAGACTTAAATAGAAAGGGAGAAAACAAGACAGGAACCCTAGCTAAGGAAGCTCTTGGATTAATTATAGGAAAAGATAGTGACTTGAATTTAAGTATTACCTGCAGAAATAGAATTAAGTGAACTGGCTTGGAGATTTTTAAGAGCTTAATGACTATTTGGATTCACAGTGTTAAAAAGACCAATTTCTGGTGGTACATGACTGTAAGCTTCACACCTGGGAAGGGTGAGGTACAGGATGACAAGTTCTAGTCCAGCCTGTCTCAAAAAAAGGGAAGGGATGTAGCTTAGTGCAAAGGCCCTGGGTTCAATTTCCAAGAAAACACAGACACACACAGATGCAACCAATTTCTGGCTTGGGCAACTGAGAAGCTGGCAAAGCAAACCATTTAGCTTCAGAATATAGACAGAGACAATTCAAAGGATGACACAGCAAGTATAAACCTCTAAGAAGAGAAATCTGAGGCCTGACTGAAGGATGAGCAGTAAGTGAACTGATTTCAGAGATGTTTAGGAAGCAGAATCAGTAAGATCTGGCAACCATCTGAATGTGAGATATGTAAGGAAAAGAGACAAAGATAACATCAAGTTTCTCTAAGGGATTCTGAGATAGTTGCTATGGTACAATAAGGGCCCTGAATACCTCCTGTCTGAGATGCGTACTTTGCTATGTGACTCTGTCACTCCTCCCATGTAAATGTAGAGTGTACTTCCCTACCTCTCTAAAAGGTGGCCTGGTCTTGTGCCTGCTTTGATGACTATTATGTGGCGCAAGTGATATATGAGACTCCCAAAGCAAGACCAGTTTTTGCTCTTTTGAAACACTGCCCTGAGGCTGCTAGGAAAAGAAGTTGGTATAGCCTAAAGAGGATGAGAGGTCACAGTTGACAGCACCGCTGTGAATGATGGTGCCCTTGCACTTTTTGGTTTAGCTAAACTACTAGCTCAAAACAGTGCATAGATGAGGCCAGAGGAAATTAGCAGAGAAACTGCTCCACTGACTCACAGAATCATGTGAAAGGGTTGTATTAAGCCACTAAATTTGGGGGGGGGGGTGTTACACCATCAAAGGCAATTTAAAGAGACAGTGAAATTCAGAGAAGGCAGCTTTAAATATTATTTCATGCTATCCTCTTACAGTGATGATGAATTCAAATTTAAATGGGGTAAAACAGAACCCTTTAGAGTAGAAAGTTCAGGGAGGGAAGCTGCAGTAATTTCTAAAGCACCAAATGTCTGAACAACACCATTTTATTGGACCGCTAGAGAAATCCACCTTTTGGGCAAGATAGAAAAAGCAAACATGGAGGATGCTTTCAAACTCTGTGATGAAAGACAAAGCAGATGTGTTTATAGAGACCTGTGTAATCCCTAACTGCCCCCGAAAAGCCTTAGATAAATCAGTTAAAGCAGGTCTCCTAGAAGAAAACTTTTCAGCAGCCACAGTGGAGAACAATTAAACTAAAACAGGAAATGTACAAGTTTTCAAACACTACATATTTATAGGAAAACAAGGATTGCAATTCTCATGAGGGGTTAATCAATGTCTACTTGTTTCATTGCTAGGAAAAGCAAGTAAAAATTAGAGTTTCCTCTTTCAGAGATTAAGAACCCATGTATTTTGTTCATGGAGAAAAACGGAATTTTCAAAACTTGGTTACACTAATGTGTGTGTGTAAATGAGAGTGAGAAAGGATAAATAAAAACTGTTCGCCTGGGTCAAAGTTTTGAACATTTTCCCCTAAGATTTGGGAGCTCTGTCATAAGGAACAATATTTCCTTGCAGTTCTGTTCGCTTAGGGCCACTCCCATTCCTTTTCAAGCTTTACCCCCCCATCCTATAATATATAAATCCTTCTCAGCTCAAGCTGTGTAAAAGAAAAATACCCAAGACAGTCTAAGTCAGAAGACCACCTATAAAAACTACCAGGAGTTAAGCCACGTCGCATTCCCGCCGCAGTAGTCAATAAGGAAACCCAGCGCTCCCATCCCTTTCAAGTGAGGCTCCCAAGCACGAACTAATGTTCCGTCTTCCTCGCGGGCAATTCCGCCTACCAGCGCCAAGGCAGCCGCGGAGGTAACAGGCACTCACCGCGTGAGGCATAGTCGCCAGCAGCAACCGCAGGACAAATGCCAGGCCAAGCCATCCCCCCGGCCCCGCCGCCATAGCTAACTGTTAGCGTAAATCCCCGGCAGACCAGAGGACCCCTTCCTCCAGGGCCGTCTACTCCAGAGCCTGATCCACTACTGGTTACGAAAGGCCGTTGCCATCAAATTCCTTATTCCGTAGAGATGAGCATTAACTAAAGGCCTATGCAAACTTAAATATACTGAAATATAAAGACGTTCTCCGGGCGCTTTCAAGTCCCCAAGTCAGGCACTTTCCTAAACTCCCCATTTCTGTTCCTCTGGGGGCTCCTTCCTTCCAATCACGACATTTCGTCCCGCAGCCAAGAAGCCCCGCCCTCATCAGTTTCGGCCCTGCCTCCTTCTCCATGTTATCCAATCAAATGAGGCTTTGGTTGAGTCTGTGGCAGAAGAACCCAACCGTAAACCGAAAGGCCAGCGAAACGTCAGGGCTCATTCTGCCCAATGAGCACAGTCGAACGGGAAGAGAGGGTGGAGCCGCTGGTTGCCGAGCAGCGTACGTAGATGCGTGCGCGTGGTGGCGGAGGGGGATGGGCGAGGGGGGGAAGGGGCGGAGCCGAGGGCGGCGCAGCCGCAGCCGCAGCGCTGGTAGAGGAGCGCGCGACCGCGAGCAAAGGAGGGAGGGAGGGAAGGAAGGAAGAGGGAGGCGGGCAAGCTGGCTGGCGGGCACGGGGGTCGGGCACTGAAGCAGTAGAGGCAGGCAAGAACCCGGCCGCCGCTTCGCGTTGTCGCTGGGGGTTTTGGCGGGGCGGCCGCGCAGTCGGCTGAGGAGAAGCGGGCACCGGCGGCGGCGGTGCTGTTGCCTGGGGGTGGGAGACCGGAGAGGCGAGGAGGGGGGTGGCTGCGGTGCCTCGCTGCCCGCTGCGCGCTCCTCGCCGCGCTCGGGGCTCGGGGGCTCGTCCCGGCGTCTCCCTCGCCTCCGGGGCCCCGCTCCCCGCCCCCCGCGGTATGTCTTGATCCCGGGCGGCGGGTTTCATGGGGCTGCTTAGGATTATGATGCCGCCCAAGTTGCAGCTGCTGGCGATGGTGGCCTTCGTGGTGGCGATGCTCTTCTTGCTGAACCAGGTCCAGAAGCTGGAGGAGTCCCTCTCGAAGCTAGGTGAGGAGCCGAGCCGCTGTGGGCTGAGTGGTGGGGACGGGGCCGCGCCAGGTCGCACCGCGGCCGGGGGCAGGGGGCGTTTGTCTAACCTGGGTTGCGCCTGCGGGCTGAGAGGTTTCGGGGAGAGCCGGGCTGGGGGGCGTGGAGAGCACAAGCTCCAAGAACGCAGTGAATGAAGCTTGAGTGGTGTGCTGGGCGCGCGAGGTCGCGGGGCAGAGGTTGCGAGGCTGGGCTTCCCGGAGCCAGAGGTGTGCCGCGAAGTAGGCGTTCCGGGAGGAGGGAAGGAATAGGACTGAAGTCGGCGGGGAGCGGGGCTCGTGGGGGAGATCGGAAAGCTCAGCCGCGCGTTTCTCCGGGAAGTCGTGCGGGAAAGCAGCCGGGCAATGTCAGGCGAGGGGTATTCTCAATTTGAGATATGGGCACCTGGGTGCAGGATCCTTTGGGGATGGCGGGCGGGGGGCCAGGTTCACGAAGGGATGGATGCGCAGAAAGGGAAGGAGACCCTGGGAATGATGGAATGGGAGTGAAAGAAACACCGTAATGGGTTGTGTTCTTGCCAGCGGCAGCAAGCGCTCTTACAGTTGACAGCCAAGGGAGGCTGACCAGGTAGGACGAGAAAACGAGTACGCAGATAGCTTTAACCGAGTACCGAAACGAGGCATCTGGAGATTCAAATTCTTTATAAGTGGCCCCAAACTGATTGATTTGGATGTCACAGTAGGGTTGTGTGTGTGCGTTGCTTCGCGGCAGTGTTGATGTGAATTTAGAAGATGAGGGAACGCTGCCGGGGAATTGCGGTGAAGTTGACGTTAGCAAAGAAAAAGTAAGATTCTTCTCAAATTTAACCATATGGTTAAGTTCCTTTACACGATTAGCAGTATTTTAATGAGTGAAGGGGGTCTGAAAGACAGAGTTGGAGTGTGAAATTGTGAAAGACCAGAAGAAAGCACAGAAAATGGGTACTTTCAGATTGGAAGAGAACTTTGGGATTTGGAAGAGCTTGGGATAGAGAGGGAGTTTTTTAAAGAACCACAGTGATAAATTTTGATTTAAAATTATATACGCTACTTAAAAGTCAGCCTGAGAGGTTGTAATTGAGTATATAAAACTAAGGTGAAGTGCTTTTTGCATATACTTTCACTTCATCATCTTAAACACCTTGTAGAAAAGCAAAGTATCTTCAGCAGTATGAACTGAATAGTAACTATGAATAGCTAGATGCTGCTGTGGGTAGGGATTAATCTTTAGGAAAAATGTGCCAGAAAATAATTGTAATTTTACATGTAGTGGGTATTTCCAATTTTGGTATACTTTGGAAAAAAACCTTGAAGACACTTTAAGTGGATCAAAGACCATCAAATAAATCTGATGAAGTACAACTAAATTTGAAAGAGGAGCTAGCTAATGATACCCTCAGTTCTCAATTCCAGAAGAGCTATTCAGTTACTATATTTATAATTTTATAACTTATAATGTTATTAATGTCTTGTATAATGGAAAAATGTTCACTTTAAATATTGAAGGTTAAACTGTATGGTTTTTATTTGGATCTACTTCAGCAGCGTTCACAATCATATGTTGGCCTCATTCATAATCCAACTTACAGAAAAAAATGACTCCTTAGAAGAAGTTGAAAGTTACATTGAAATAAAAATGGTACTGAGTCTTTGTTATACTGCTGTTTGGTAGTCTTTGGAATTAACTTATTAGGCATATTACAGTGGATTAGAATGACTTGAAGTTTTGATTTTTTTTTCCCTGTAATGATGTAGAATGCCACAGGTAGGACATAACATACTTTCTCGTGAAAGTAAAAAAAGAGAAAAATCCATCAGAAATAGTAAGTATGCATTAAATAAATGGATCAGAAACAGTGAATATACATTAAAATAAATAATCCTGAAAAATATTCCAGTAAAAGGAGCCTTAAATAGAGAACCTTAAGGTATTTTTCATCTGGAAATACAAAAATATGGAAAATGAAACATAACTTTTATATCTATATCAGCTCAGCAGTGGTCTTTTTATTTTTTTTTCTGTTTTTTAAAGAGTCTTGGGTTCACACCGTGTTTCCCAGGATGTCCCTGAACTGTTACTCTCAAGCAATCCTCTTGCTTCGGCCTCCCTGGTAACTACTGGTGTGCTCCACAGCGCCTGCCTTTCCTTTTCTTTCCTTTTATCCCTTTTCTTCTTTTTGTATCTTATGAAAGGCAGTATTTAAAGACATTGCCAGTTACTAATCTGACCCCTGAGGAAAGAAAGTTAGAAGGCAGCATATTTTGATTATCAGACTCTTTATCTGTCCCTAGAAGACCATAGAAAGTTATTTTTGCAGATGCAGGAACAAACTTGGAGATTGTATAATTTGTCTAAGACCACATCATTAGAAAGTGGCAGAGCCAGGATTGGGACTCAGATGTGTTTGCTATCAAATCAAGTGCTCCTTTAGTTATACCGGGCTGCTTGAGACTTCATACCGACATTATACCGAGTTTGCCTGTTTGAATAGAATTTTTAAATTGCAGTATCAATGAGTTTATTGCTAAGAATGAATATCATTCTGAGAAAATTCAATTTCTGATACAATGAAATTGGTTTAGCGTAATGTCTGCCCCTTGTTTATATCCATATAATGAACATAATTACATTTCTCAATGAAATGACTGAAATAGCTTATTTTTGCTATTAGAGAAGAAAAATCTTTGGTTGTTTTTTGGTAAGTGTAAAATTGCAACATAAACAGTATGTTTAAGAAGAGCATGGTGGCACATGCCTGTAATCCCAGTACTCTGAGAGACTGAGGCAGGAGGATGGTAACTTTGAGCCTATTTTGGGTAATTTAGCAAGATCAAAGTAAAAAATAAAAAGGGCTGTGGAGGTTGCTCAGTGTGTTGGTCCTACGTTCAGTCTCCACTACCATATACCCACAAAAAGCATTTTTATTTTGGCAACCAAAATAAAAGACAGAAGGAGTTTTGGTTGTTCATATTCTTTTCTGTTGTAGAACATTCCAAAGGATTGTGTTCTCATAATGCCTTTAGTGCACCCTGATTAAAGGCATTATCAGATAATTGTATTTTGATGTTGACACCTCTAATAGGGCAATAAATATATTCGAAACTAAGGTGTATTTATTGGTCACTTTGGGGAACTAAGTATATAAATAGAAATTTCTAAGAACCTATTACACAGGTTTCTTTTTTTCCTTTAAAAATAGAAATATGAGATCATGGTATACATATTACTCTGTAGTTTTGTATCATTCCGTATTGTAAACATCTTTCCAGATCAGTACATGTAAACTTGACTTATTCTAATAGTTAAATAACATTCTAAAGTATGTGGGTATCATAAATTATGAAGACATTATGCCAGTAATTGACATTCAGATTGTCTCCTCAGCCCCGCTACTCTTTTTAAAGGTCTTTTCTTTCTTGATATTATAAACAATGAAACAGAACCATTCTTATATATTTGTTTATCTCCTTGTGCATTGATGTCATTTTTCACCAGATTTTCTATGTGGAATTGCTAGGACAAAGGATGCATGATTTTATGTTTTAACAGATTTTAAAACCTGTTACTTAGCAGTTTTTTCCTTGGAAAGGTTAGTGATTTAGGTACACTGCCAACACATACTCAGAAGCATTGGAAGCTATCAGCTTTTAATTTTGCCAGTCTGAGGCTGTGAAATGAAACATTGTTAAATTACACTTCTTTAATTTCTAGTTAGGATGAACATATTTACATATGCTTATTGCCTTTTTACCTGCTGGTTCATTTTTATTAGTCTGTTTTTCTATTGAGTACTTCATTAATATGTAGGTTTTAAAAAATATTAAAATTGGTAATCCTTCATCTGTTATATGTGTTACATCTGTTTTTCCCTAAGTCTGTCATTTGTCTTTTAACTATGGTATGTGTTGCTTATTCAGAAGGCTTAAAATTTATAAGTAGATTTCATATGTTGCTTAAGAAGATTTCTCTGGACCCATTGTGTATATCCTTATATTTGATTATAATGTGTTAGTTTTTTACATTTAGCTCTTTAAACTTTCTATATGTTTATAGATGTTTATTGTAATTTCTCTCAATAGCCATTTGTGGCAGAGATAATAGTAGTAAATAATCCTTTTCCCACTGTATGTTAATCCTTTGTTTTCTCATATATTCTTTGATTTCAGATTCCATTCTTTTCCATTAACCAGAGATGTTTTAAACTTCAGGAACCCATATATATATGTACGTTTCAAGACATCTGTGAATTTTCTAAAATTATATGCATAGCTTTCATCAGATTTGTAAAGGAGTAGATTATCTCCTTAATGGTAAGAATCACACATTTCTAGTACAGATTGTGCATTCTTCAACAGAAAATGTGAAATGTTCTCAGATCATACTCTTTTGAGTACTGACATGTTGCTGCAAAGGAATATTTTCACCCCTGACCTCATGGAATAGGTCACTTTCAGAATGCAGGCACACTAAAAATATTATGTAAAATTAGCTTCAGGCAATGTGTATACAGCATGTATGAAACATAAATTTTGTTTGAACTTGGGTCTCGTCTCCAAGGAATGTTATTTTATATATATATATATATATGTATTTCCAAATCCAAAAATATCTCAAAATCTGAAACACTTGGTTCCAGGCATTTTGGATGAGGGATATTTAACCTGTAGATGTTTCATATTTAAGGAGTAATCGTATTCTTTTGAATAACATTATGCATGCAGCTCATAAATTACATTTAGGAGGACTGTAAGCACTTTGCTTATGAAGAAAGTCTCTGGAAAGTGACATTTGAAAAAACTTCATTTTATTAAAATATACTTAATTTTCTTAAGAAAATGGAAAAGAATAAGGAGTTAAAATGAAAACTATTTATATAGCAATGACTGTCAGAATTTGTAACTTGTAAAGTGCAGTTCTTTAGCAATCTTAAAAGACACATGTTGCTGGTGGTGACTGATGGAACAGTGTACAGTAATCTGCTTTTCTTACATAAACATTAGAATTATGGACTTGATAGTTTTATTTTCTATAGGGTCTAAGCATTTTAAATAGTATTTATCAACTGTGTGCTTGTAACGCTACAAGGTAAATTTATGAATGGATTAGGCTATAAGTTTTTAAATGAGGAAAAGAATTCCAAGTGTTTTTTGTAATTATCTCCACTGGTGAGAATTATGTTACTTATGTTCTCAAAACTCCACTAAACTGAGGGACTAATTCCAGGGCCAAGGTTGAGACTGTTCTTAGTAATTTCGTGGGTTTTACAAGTGCATGAAGCCATGCAAATAATACCTGTAGGAAAACCTCCTGTGTGGTAGTTACCTTTTAAAGGACCCTGGTTGGTTAGGAATGCAGGTGTTCTGGAATTGCTGAATGGTGGCTCACTTGTGAATCGTGAGTGGGATATCTAGTGCCAGAGACTGGTCAGCTGAAGCAGTTGATCTCACTTAAGATAATTCCAGAATGTCTACCACCGCTATCTTAAACTTTCTAATAGTTTTTTTTTTTAATAACAAAATTGAAATAATAGTGAATATTCAAGCCTTGCTTTCCAGAAAGACTGTTTCACAAGTCCTGTTGATGGACTTCATAATTGTGGTTCACAGTATCCTAGTTGTTTAAAATTACCAACCCATCTACCAATATCTGCGATTATGTACTCTGCCTTTTTTTCTGCATATCATTATTTTTTGCTTTAAGTAACCACTTATCTTTTAGAGAGGCTAAGAATTTTTTTTCAACTTTCATAATCGTGTTTTCCATTTTCAGTGTTCTTTGTTCCTTCATATTGACCAGACTTTCATTAGGAACCATTTTCCTTCATTCTGAAGGATTTCTTTTAACATTACTTACACTGAAAAATCTATTGGTGATGAAATCTTTTTTACTTTCATGCATCTGAAAAAGTTTCATTTTTAATTATTGCTTGAAGGACATTTTTGCTGGTTTTAGAATTCTAAGTTGATAGTTTTCTTTCGGTACTTTAAAGATTTTGCTCCACTATTTTATGGCTTGCATCGTTTTTGATGAGAAAGCTGCCGGCATTCATATTGTTGTTCTATTATAATATAATCTATCTTTTTGACCTTTGACTGCTTTTATGATTTTCTCTAGATTTTAAGTAATTTGATTATAATGGTCCTTGCTATTATGTTTCTTGTGCATAGGTGTTGGACTCGTGGACCTTTGAGTGTATAGTTTATGTTATGTTTGGAAATTTTGGGCCATTGTTGCTTCCAATAGTTTTTCTGTTACCTTTTCCTTCTCTCTTAGGAACTCAGATTACATACATATTCGGCCACTGAGAACTGTCCCACAATTACTGATGTTCTGTTGATTTTTCCCTTCTTTCTTTTTGCCTTTCCTCCCTCCCTTCTTGCCTTATTTCCCTTCTACACTATTGCAGATTGAATCTAGGTCTTTTGCACTGAGGTATATCCCTAGCCCTTTTTAATTTTTTAATTGTCAGATCAGGTGTCACTAAGTTGCCCAGGCTAGACTCATTTCTGGTCCTCCTGCCTCAGCCTCCCAGAGTGCTGGGATAGGGACGTGCCACCACCAATCTTTTTCCTTTGTGTGTTGTTTCAGTTTTTTCTGCCATTTTCAGTTCACTAATCCTTTTCCTGCAGTGTGTAATCTGATTTTAATCCTATTTAGTGTTTTTTTTTTAATCTCACCCTCCCTGTCTCCCATTTCTGGAAGTTCAGTTTGGACCTTTAAAAATTATCTTCCATTTTTTTGTCCTTAACATTGTCTTTCTTTCCGATATTTTTTCGAACAAATGGATTATTCTGGTAATTCTTTTGGTGATATTGTCTACTAATCCTGTTATCTGGGGAATTTCTGAGTTGCTTTCAGTTGATTTGCATTTCTGTTCATTATGGGCCATTTTTTTCTGCTTCTCTTGCTGTAATTGTTTCTCTTTCTTGCTGCAGTTGTTCAGATGATGAGATTTTTGTTGTTGTTTTGTTTGAGACGAGGTCTTGCTGTGTAGTTCAGGCTGGCCTTCAACTTGAAGCAATCTTCCTGCCTCAGCCTTCCAGGTGTTGGGATTACAGGTGTGTACCACCACACGCAGCTCAAATAATGAGAATTTTGTACTGTTACATACTTAATATTTTCATATTCCTGTAAATATTCTTAAGCTGCAGTATGTTTTAAGACACATTCAAGTGAATTAAAAACAGTTTGGTCTTTTCGAGGCTTGCTGTAAGTTGTTAGAAGGATCTACATAGAGCCTTTAGTCTGGAACTGGATTGGCACCATACCCCAGGCGGTGCAGTGCTTTTGTCGTCCCTTTAGAGTACTCTGCCCAGTGCCCTGTATGTTACAAGGTTGTTCTGTATTCATTGATGGGAACACTGTTTGAGTAAATTCTACACATTTTCCCACCTGAACGTTTTGAATATTTTAATACTCCATTAGTTTCTTCACGTACATGCAGTGATTGGTACTTTGGTGAAAACTCTGTTTATATTCCCTATTCCCTTCAGTACTCTGTCAAGCAAGCCTCAACTGTTTTAGCTTCCTTGAGCTTCCAATCCTAGCTCCTAAATCCAGGGAAAACTGGTGGACTCCTCAATTAAACTGCCCTGTACTGTGCCCTGAAAATTCTTCCAGCAGTCAGAGGACCTCATTTTGTTTTTCTGAAGAATCACCGTTCTGCACTTATTTTTTGTTTAATACCCCATATGTGAAAACTGTTGTTACATGTTTTATTTGTTCTGCTTTAGTTGCTTAAAGTGGCAGGGTAATTTGAAGGTCTGTTACTCTCTCTTGGCTAAAGGTTAAAATTAGGTGGATCTTTGTGGGTTCCCAGGTTGACTTAAGGTAAAGGACTGGGGTTGGATAATTTGAATTATAATTGATGATTAAAACTATTAGTTTAAATTCAGGGAAAGAATCATATTGCAGGCTTCTCTGTCTTCATAATCTTTAGCCTGGTGTTAAGCTCAGGCCCTCGGTGAGTTAACTGACAATTAAGAGTCAAGATTTAGCGTGATAATCTCACCTTTCTTTTTCTTCCATGAGAGTTTGAAGTGGACATCAGTTAGTTTTTCTGAATGTTACTCATTTTATTTTGATTTCAAGGTTCTAGGATTTGTTGCATCTCTGTCCTTTTTTTTTGGCAGGCGGGTGCTGGGGTCGAATTCAGTGGTAGGCAAATGCTGTACCATTGAGCTAAATCCCCAACCCCTGTTGCATCTCTTTAGACGCAGCTGAGTCAAAGGTAGATGCTCTTTCAGACTATACGGTGACACATCTGGCAGAAGAGGGTTCTGCTTTCCTGTTTATTTGATGAGCTAATTGATCACATTCTTGCTATGCATGAGTGGTTGGATAGTCTCTTCAGAGACTCGTTTCCTGTGTTCTTTTAAATACCCCCTTTCCAAACTAAGTCGTGACAAAGGAAATCATAAGGGAGGGTGCTACTGGAGATAGTCAACATGCGGCATGCACAGAAAATGGACTTAGTTTACCTTAAGGTTAACTTTGTCACAGTTCTCAGGTATTCATCTTTGAATGGTGTAATTATTGCTAAAGGTACTTATGTTGTGCTGAACTTGAGGCTGTGTTAAAGTGTGAGGGGTAGTCTTTTTTTTTTCCCCCTATGCTGGGGATTGAACCCAGGGCCTTTGCACTGTGGTACATCTCCAATCCCCCCCCACCATTTTAACTGTTGAGACAGGTCCTTGCTAAGTTGTCTAGGCTTTAACTTGTGATCCTCCTGCCTCAGCCTCCCTAAGAGTTGGGATTACATGCCTAAGGTCTGTATTACATGCCCAGTTTATCTTTTTCTTTGGCACTGTTGGATTCCCCTGTTGCAAGGTGGTCGTTTGAAAATTGCACGTTGCAACTTAAAAAGTGAATTTGGAGGAAACTAATGTTCACTTTCCTAAATTTCAGTTTATTTAGGGATCACCTATTAATATTGCCTTATATTTTTCGATTATTTATTCCTATATTTGTGGCATAGCTAGAAATAGTTGATTTATGGAGTTAAGCACTCAGAAATTATGGAAGGGCTAACTCTTTGGCAGACACCTTATTTTAGCTCAGTATAATTATGAATTTGAGGTTAAGTGACTATGCAATTGAAAACTTAGCTTTTAGCATATTTATTTTTATTTATAAATTGTACTTGAGTTGGGCTTAATGAATGTAATGTAGAAATGTTATCAGTTCTTTTGTAACATAATCCTGGTTTGTATTTCCTTTGCTTTAATCAAAATAGTGTAGGAAAGGGGCTGATCAGTCTAGTTTAATTTTTTTTTTTTCCTGCTAAATAAGTCAGTAGATTTTGGTATAAGTTTCTGTAGCTTGTTTGTGGATGGTGAATTCTGTATTAAGTACTCTTACTATTGGCTTTTCAAAATAATGCCTTGATAAAGTATGTTGTTCATTTTGGTTAACAGTCACTTTAAAAAAAAAAAGGAGATCCTGGAGTTGGGGATTTAGCTCAGTGGGTGAGTTCAATTGCCAGCAGCAGCCCTCGCCCCCAAAGAGATCCTAACAAAAAACTAGCTGCAAAACACAAATGCTACTAAAATCCTACTGCAGTGATGAATTTGTTATTTGGTATTCAATAAAGGAGCTGCAACTTCTGCCCTATTTTCATTCTTTCTAAGAACTTGATCATTAAATTAGGGCTGTCAGTGGTTCCTTCAGTTTCAAAGGGACAATGTAAATATTCAGCAATGAGAAATATACTAATTTGAATATATTTAGGAATGTTGGACCTTCGAACAAAATTGAGTTCGTGACTTAAAATAAAATTGATGAAAATCTTTGAACCTTGCATTTGACTTCCTTTTAAGTTTTGTCTATAATACCAAATTAAAAGTAGTTCAGCAATTTTGACAGTAAAATTCTAGTTCAAATGACTTGGAAACTCAAGGGTCTTCTATATTTGGATGTTAAGAGGCTACCTCTAGTTGCCAGCATTTTAAATTTCAACACAATTGTGCTTTTTAATAAAACATACCCAATTCATAAAATGTTGGGTGTTCCCAGTATACTGTACACCTTTGGCAGAAAACCAAGCAAGCTTAATTGTCTCCTACATGGAAGGCTGATTAGAAAGACTAGTTTGATGCGATTTTAAGGTTTATTTTAATAGCTTTTTCACTTTCTTAAATAAGCTAGAATAAAAACTATTCACCATTGTCTTCCAGGGCATACATTTCTTTTTTTTTTTTCTCTCTTCTTTTTGGTGGTACTGGAGATTGAACCCTAGAATTTTGCACTGACAACTGTTTTCTGTTTTTTTTTTGGTACCGGGAATTGAACTCAGGGCCTCATGCTTGCGAGGCACACACTCTAAGCACTGAGCTAAATCCCCAGCCCCACCAACTGTTTTTTAAAACATTTTTTTTCCTCATTAAACTTGTTTTAATGGGTCTCAGAATTCTGTGACAGAATTTTTGGTCAAGTGGTTTCCATTAAAAAGTGTTGATCTTAAAAACTTATAACTTGAAACTACCACATACACACACACAAAAACAAAACAAAAAACGAATGGTCCACAAAACATTCTGCTTTCCTTCTGCAGGTTTTACAGTGCATTGTTATCATAAAAATATGGAACTCGTCACGAATTTGCATGTCTTCCCTGTACGGGAGCCATGCTAATCATCTCTGTATCTTTTCAATTTTAGTACATGTGCTGCTGAAGTGAGCACATATTTTTATTTTTGAGAAAGGGTCTCACTAAGTTATCCAGATTGGACTCAAACTTGTCATCCTCCCTCCTCAGCCTCCCAGAGTGCTGGGATTACAGGCATGTGCAACCATGCACAGTTTATAAATTTCATATTATCATGCTTCGAAGGTTGAAACAAAAATCAAACAAACTTATGTGGTGATATTTGTGTCTTGGAGTAGGTTTTACAGAGGTCTTTGTTCCCTTTGCTCCTGAACCTGGCATGTGGTTTAGGAGTGAGCCTGTCTAGAAATGTTGGTAGATGACATGTTACCGTGTGCCCTTTTTCTTTTGTCCTAGGTTGGAACTTTATGATTAATTAACCTTGTGACTATTTACAGGCTATTCTGTCTCATAACTACTCTGACTTCCTTTTGGGTTTTTTACTTGCTTTGACCATTTTCATTTTTGGTGCTGGGGATTGAACTCAGGGCTTTGTGCTTACGAGACAAGCACTCTAACCACTGAGCTAAATCCCCAGCCCTACTAATCCTTGACAAACTGACAGTTTAAGGATAGATTTTTATGAAATATAAATTAAATTTGAGTTGTGACCAGGGAATTTTATTATTTGCTGTTAGACCCATTTTTCTAACATAGTTTTTGCTTTTCCCACCAATGGGAAGCCATAATGACCTTTAAGTCCTCATCTGTAACAGACAATAATAGTCAGTTGGTGAATATTTACTGTGCATGAGACATATTCTAAGTGTTTAATAGTATAATTTAACGTAATATATATGATTATTACACCTTTTTAGAGAGTTGCTGTGAGGATAGATGATCTTCAAATGAGATAATGAATGGGAGAATGTTTGAAAAGTATAAAAACACTATCATTAAAAATTTTCATTAATAGTCATAGCATATAACTACTTTCTCTTTTGCTGCTGTTGTCTTTATGGTTAAATTTTTGGTGTTGTACACTTTCCTAGTGTCCCACATTTATGGTTGCTTGTGTCAGTGTTCAAATAAGTCAAATGATGTTACGTGAGTTAGAGATTTAGTGTTCAGATAAGTTTTTATTTTTTCACTCTGTTGGAAAGAAGTAATAACTACTGGCAAGTCATACTGTTGTGTGACAATAAAAACAGTAGTGTTTCTTTTCCTATAATTTCTAAAAAAGCCTTCGTTTTTAACATACTGAACTCTCTTTCCTACTAATCCTTGACAAACTGACAGTTTAAGGGTAGATTTTTATAAAATATAAATTAAATTTGAGTTGTGACCAGGGAATTTTTGCATGTCTGTATAATGTTTAACTTCTTGACTTTTAAATTTTTTTTAAAGTGTTAATAATAGCCAAATTATTGAAGGAAGTATCCAAGCCTGTTTCTCCACTTTAGAAAAGTTTTATGTGTAGTTCCTTTATTGTATTTTCATTTTTCCCATGGTGATTTACTGTCATAGTCTCAAGTATGAGAAAACACCATGTATGTGTTCTAAAACTTTTAATTTAGTAAGTTCAGCTTTTTTTTACTCAAATGTAGAATGGCATAGGTTGTACTGGTATGTTCATTGCTGAAATTATGAGTTACTTTAGAAAAAACAATTTTAAAGGCAAAGCAAAATTCTTGAATTCCACACAGCTTCAAAATCCGTTAACTCAGATGAACAATTATTTGCCATTCTACAGTCAGAAAGTTTGGGAGACTAGCTGGGTGTGATGGCAGGAGGATAGTTCGAGCCCGGGAGTCTATGATCAGCCTGGGCAACATAATGAGACTCTTGGCTCTAAAAGACAACAACTATTTTTTTTGTGGAAGGCTAGGACATTAGATACTGGCAGGTGGCACACTGTTGTGATTACCTTTTTCATCATTATTATTGCTGTTTTTCAGTCATTATAGTGTTATTCTTAAGTACAGGTCAGCCTTACTGAAGGTTTAACGTACAGTGTTACAACTTCTTGAGTAGAGCAGTGATTTAATTTGCATATTATGATAATGTTTTATGTTTATGGGTATGTTTTTAAACTTTCCAAATTAGCAGTGAAAACATTTTGAAGGGTATGATAGAGAGTTACAAACTCCATTTACTTGGGATTTTAGCTACACTTTTGAGACTTTATTTCTTAGGAACTTTACCAATCTAGAAGCGAGGGTGACAGAATTAAAAGTCATCAACCTTTGCATTTCACCTAAACTTCTCCATTCCCATATAAAATGTACACAGACTCATTAAAAAAAAGCGAATGTTTAAATAAAAATTTAGTACAGTGAAAGACACATTGCCATTAATCCCCCTCAAGATACTCCCTCTCACTTCAGACACACTTAACTCATCATTCTCTCCACTTTCTGAAGCACTTCTTGAAGTTCTTTTTCTCAAGTGTCTTTAAGAGGTATGATCAAAAATACAGCGAATGCTGCTGCCAAGTACCATCCAACAGAAAGACAGGCTCATTAAAACATGAAGGTTTGTTCTCATCCACCTTATTCTCTGGACCTGACACTGTGCAACTTTTGTCTCTTCCCCAAACTGAAAATGACAATGAAAGATAAATATTTCAGATTAATTCGGGACATCAAGGCAGACAGGACAGCACAACTGTATAGACTCAAAAAAGAAGACTTCAAGAACTGCTTCAGAAAGTAGTCAGCATCATGAAATAACTGTTTGAAGGGTGGGGGAGTATTTTGAGGACTAATGGCAAAATGCCTTTTACTGTAATACGTTTTTTAAAAATTTAAACATAGACTTTAGTTTTCCTTAAATGCTATGCAATGTAGTTACAGGTTTGCAGTTTAATTTCTGAATTGAATTATGAGTTCTTTCACATTTATTACTTGTTTTCATCCTACTTTGTCCTGGAAAAGGAGTTGAAATTTATGGATGCATATGTGATAATAGAATGGTTGAAAAATGCAGATGTAGGTAAGAAAAGAAGCCAAAGTAAAATACATCATAACTACCTGGTTTTATTTTTTTTTAGCCTGTTTTCTTTTTGTGGGCATTGATTAATTGGACTACCCAAACGGTCTCTATTGATCTCTTACATCAGATTTTGAGGTAAATTTTAGAGTAATAGCGTATTTTGCAGCATTTGATATAGGACTTCAGGAAAACAAATTCCATATGTTGGTTTGGTCACAGAATAAAAAGTGAAAGCTTTATTATTTTGGCAATAAAAGTATAGTTTGAGAAGATCAGTCATATAATCGTAAGAATTGAGTTAGGTATTACAGCATGAACGATTTGTGCTAATGCTAATCTTAACTTCTGAGTTACAGTTATTTTTCAGTGTAGAATCCAACAATGTAGAGTCTAGAATCTTTTTTTTTTTGGTGCTGGAGATTGATCTCGGATCCTTGTGCTTGCAAGGCAACCATTTTAACCACTGAGCTAAATTCCCAACAATGTAGAATCTTATGTAAAGATTTTGAGTGCATTTTTTTTTTTTTTTGTGGTGCCGGGGATCGAACTCAGGCCCTTGTGCTTGCAAGGCAAGCACTCTAATCACTGAGCTAAATCCCCAGCCTTGAGTGCATTTTGATGGAATTTAAACTCATGTTTTGGTTGCTTAGAAAAATTTGTGATATACAAGTAGTTTTTTTTTTTTTTTTCCTACTAAGTCTACTTGTTTTCTCAGTGGGGTTAAAAATAACAGTACTTTGGGGCTGGGCATGGTGGTGCATACCTGTAATCCCAGTACTTGAGATGCTGAAGCAGAAGGATTGCTGTGAGTTTAAGGCCAGCCTGGGCTACATAGTGAGTTCAAGACAAGCCTGGACTACAGAGCGAGACCCTGTCTCAAAATAACAAAAAACAAACAAACAAAAAAACCCCAAAAAACAAAACTCAATAAAAAAATAACAGTACATTGAAGTGTTGTTGTGTTGTTTTCTTTTTTGGTGTGTTTTAATTTAAAAAAATCTGTTTATAATTTATTTATATATCATGATAACGAGTAAAAATATGGATTAAGTTGGCTCTTCTAATAATTTCCAAATGATTTAAAATAACAATTTTCAAATATTATTTAAATGAGTATTAGATTAATATTAGAGGCTCAAATGAAATTGCTAAGGCACAAATTAAAGACAGATTTGCTGAGAGCTTTTACTTATTTTTAATCATTCCTCTAGTTCTCCATGGTATAAATATACAGTTTCATATACTGTAATTTATGTAATATTCCCACATTCTCAAAGCAATAGCAGCTGAAATCTTGCTTTGTGATAAAAATATTTCTGAATAAAGTGATGCATACAAGTCATACAGCTATCATTTTAGAGTATACTCGTGATCAAATATACCGATCTATGATTTATAAAATGAAAATGATCCAATAAATAAGTACTACCTGTCTTTGCCTCGCTGTGTTACAACAGTGTGTATGAGCAGGACAGTCACTAAAGGCATGTGGATTGTTTGACCTGAGGAGCAGGTGCTCTTTTCAAGGGAGGGTGCAGAAAAGCAGAACAGACATAGGGGTTTAGGTTGGGTTAGCATGGTGAATCTGTGTTCCCCAAAAGCTTCTGAGCACACTTCTGAAGAGTGACATAATTATGGTGTGATCATAAACAGTAGGACAGTAGGACGAAAAATAAATGCTTTTCAAATTAGTCACCTTGAGAAAGTTAGTTGTTAAGAAATGTGGCTGCTAAAATATTTTGAAATGCGTTACTGAATTAGTTTGAAAACCTCTTAAAAGATACAAAATCATTTTTGTTTTTATAGACAGTTAAAATATACTTGAAAATACAAATTGTAAAAGTAATTATAGAACACTTTGAAAGAAGATGAGAAATTAGCCTTTATTATTTTACATATTAATAAAACTTTCTTTGCAAAGTTCTTTCATGTGGCTTCCTTATATAGAAGTGATTTCTGTATGTATAGATAGAGGTTTTTTTCTGTGTATCTTGCTTGATGTTCTCTGAGTTGCATGGATCTGTGGTTTTGGTGTCTCAATTTTGGAAAATTCTCCTTTATTGCTTTCAGGTATTTGGTTCTTTTTCTTCTTGCATTTTCATTATGCATAATCTTACCTTTTGTAATTGTCATATAGTTCTTGCATATTCTGTATCAATTTTAGAATTGTTTCTCTTTCTGCTTTCCCATTTGGGAAGTTTCTATGGACATATCTTCAAGTTTACTGCTTTTTCAGCTGTATTTGGTCTACTGTCTAGCAAAACCATTCTTCATTTCCATTAGTGTTACTGATTTTTACTTCATTTTGATGTTTTTTTTTTTGGGTTTCTGTGTTACTCTTACATTATCCACTTGTTTTTAAATGGTACGAATGTTTTTTCATTAGAGCTTTTAGCATTACTAATCATAGTTTAAAATTCTTGGTGTGAGAATTCCAAAATCTCTACCATATTGGAATCTGGTTTTGATGGCTCTTTTGTCTCTTTAGTTTTTTCCTTTTGGTATGCCTTATAATTTTTTGTTGTTAATAGCTGGACGTGATGTATGGCTTAAAGGAATTGAGGTGTGCTTTAGTGTGAGGTTTTTAGGTTACAGTATTTGGCTGTAGGTTGGGCTGCTTTTACTGCTTGCTATATCTTTGATGTCAGAGGTTAAAATATCTGCTAGTGTACTTGTTTTCATGACTCTTGTCTTAGAGTTTCCCTAATTGAATTTCTCAATAACTCCTCCTTAAACAATGTGGGTGGCTTTTTAAATTACAATTCCCTTTATTGTACTGGAGCTCTGTTGGTGTGAGGTCAGGGGAAATGTTCTATAATCCTGTGATTAGGTCTGTCTGTCAGTGAGGTTGTTTGTCTGGCCTGTGATTTTCATGCGTGTTTTTAGATTCCCTTTACCTCTACTCCTGTACACTAAAGTGAGATAGGAAGGTTAGAAGGGGCTGGAGTTTGCTCTTATCTTTCCCACAAATTCCTTAGGCTCTGGTAAAATAGTTTCCTTTGAGGTTAGGCTGTTGTTACTGACAACAGAGATGTCTGGGCAGTATCAGAATAGTTGCTTTTCTCTCTCTGCTGGAAGCATGAGAGGACTTTTTTAGGTTATAATCTCCAGCAGAGGTGTACTTTGCCAATTAGTAATTTCTATCTGAAAGGCACAAAGAACCTTCAACTGATTGGTAACATTAGGTTTACACTACTTCTGGTTCTTATAGCTGTATATTCTTTGGAATCCGATAAGGCTAGTCTTTACTGCATGATTCTTTGCTTCTTGACTATTTACTATTTTATGAGCCTCAGAATCAGTTTTTCAAGAGGCATTAGGATTGTAAATAGAACTGTTTAAAATTGGTATAAAGAGAATGATAGCGTTATAATATTTGGACTTCTCCATTGGAAACACATATATTTTTTGAGATCTTGTTTTACATTTGGGGGTTTTATAATTTTCTTTGTCTCAGTTATACAGGTTTCTTGTGATACATATTTTCTGCATTTAAAAAAGTCTTTTTATTTTGAAGTGATTTTAGATTTCATGAATAGTACAGAGTTCCTATGCATCCTTGACTCAGCTTCTCCAGATTACAAATTATAGAACCACAGTATTATAATCAAGCACAAGACATTGCGATACTACTATTAATTAAGCTATAGATCTTGTTTGCATTTCCTCAGTTTATGAACATACTCCTTTTTTTGTATGTATATTTTTGCTGTTCTTACTGGAATGACCCGCATTGCCGTTTCTTCCTCCGTCCTTTTTCTCTCTTCTTTTCGCTGTCTCATTTTTTACCCTTTTTTTCATTCCCTTACAGAGGTGTTTGTTGGAAAGTATAGCCACGAATAAGAAACTATGTCAGTAATTTGTTAGGTGGATATAGAAGTGTAGAAGTACAAAGAAATTAATATTTTATACTTAAATGGGAAAGACAATGTTAATTTCTCTTCAGTGTAAATTCAGTACATAGCTATTTTAGGTAACTTAAGAGTTTTACTGTGTAAAGAATGTATGAATCATAAAGTAATAGAACCTTATTTGAAAAAGGCCTTGAAGAACATTTTACTTATCTCCCTCTACAATGTGGGAATGCCTTCCTCTCTGACATTCTACCATATTTCCCTGAAAATAAGATCAGGTCTTATACTAATTTTTGCTCCAAAAGCTGGAACAGGATTTATTTTCAGGGGATATCTTATTTTTTCATGTACAACAATCTACATTTATTGAAATACAGTCTTGTTATCTTCTGGAACATTGTCATCATAACTCTCACTGAATTGCTGCCTGAATTTCTTGCAACTCCATTTCCTAAAGAATCATTGACCCCAATCTCTCATGTCCAGCAATAGAGCTCTCCTTAAATAAACACTTCTTGTTTCATGCATTGTGTCTGTACTCTGATTGGTCATTCAGCAATAAGTCTTGAGTTCCTCTATTTACGTAGGCATTTACCTCTCATCCAAAGGTACCCACTCATCTAGAGGTGCCCACTATACTTAATCATAATTTATATTGTCATGTAAAGTATTAATGTCAATATTATTTACATTTAGTCATATTAATACTGTTGTTTTATAATTCGGTACATCTATCATATGTTGTTGCAATAGATGTACAGTACTAAATGCAGCCATCTGGCTGAGGATCTTAACTGCAGCTTATTTTTGGGTTAGGACTTTATATTATGAGCATCCTGAAAAGTCATGCTAGGGCTTATTTTCCAGTTTGGTCTTATTTTCAGGGAAGTATAATATCTTCTGTAACTGTATCCCTTTCAAAAACTGAGCTAATCAAGAATGTAGAGAAAAGAGAGCAATTATACACTGTTGGCGGGAACATAAATTAGTACAGCCATGATGGAATGCATAATGGAGGTTTCTCAAAATATTAAAAAATAAAACTACCATATGATCTAACAGTTCCAAGGAAAATAAGGGATACCTGCACTTACGTGTTCATTTCAGCACCAGTCACAGTAGTTAAGACATAGAATGTCGTATATATACTCAGTAGAATCCTATCCAAAAAGTCTTGTCATTTGTGAAAATGCATGAACCCAGAGGACATTATGTTAAGCGAAATAATCTATGCATAGAAAGACACATACTGCATGATCTCACTCATATGTAGGCTCTAACAAAAGCTGCTCTCATAGGAGAACAGTAGAATGGTAGTTATCAGAAGCTCAGGCTGCTGGGTGTGGGGAGGAGAATGAGAATTGTTGGTCAAAGGACATATTATTACAGTTTGGAGGAAAAAATCTAGAAAACAGAGTAGGCAAATATATAGAGATGAAATGATAAGTGATTACCTGAGACTAGGGATTAGTGCAGTATAGGGAAGAAAATAAATGGAGGATGGGGAAAGGAGAAATGAGGAATGACTGTTAATGATTTTGGAATTACTTTCATGGGCAGTCGATGCTATGCAATTGATTTTGGGACTGGGAATAAAGTTCAGAGATGGAGCACTTACCTGGCATGCACAGTGGTCTAGGCTTGATCCCCAGGATCCCCCTTTCCCCCAAAAGTAAGGTAGGTTATGGGAGATAGATAGTTGTACAACTCAGTGAATGTACTAAAAACCAGTATTAAGTGGGTGAATTGTATGATATGTGACTTATAACTTAGTAAATCTGTTTTAAAAATTAAATGATGTATTGATGTAGGTATGCTCTGTGAGCTCATTATGTGAAAAAAAACCTCTTGATCTAATCATTTTTTTTTCTTTTTTTCGTAGCTCTGTTGGTTTTTTTGGGTACCTTCTTAATTTTCCACCTGCCCTACTCTTATTTCACTAATTTATATTAGGTAAAATCTGTGAAACTGCACTTGTACTTCTAGAGCCTAACTGTGTAATAAACCTTTTGAGATGTATTATGTATTTTTATCATTGACAAAATGTGTACTCAGACAGTATCATTCTGACATCTAACTAGATCCGTGGTGGCGAACCCAAGGTGTGCTGCAGTGGGCTGTTTATCATTGAAAGCTCTGTAAGGTTTGCCATCACTGAACTAGATTATTCGTTAAGTGTGTAGCTTGTGTGCCTTGCATACATCTGTCAATGTAACACTGGTACTCTGAAATCTTCCGAAGGGCAAGATAAGGTTAGATGTTACTGCTCCTTGTCAAAGGATGTGCCCACTGGTAGAACAGCATGCATGAACTGTACTTCCACTTTATTTTGGAGTTAGACTATACTTAGAGGACCCCCGTTGAAGTTGGCTCTAACTTAATGAAAAGTTGAGTTAACTTATTTTCTCGCAGAGGCAAACAGTTTGAAGTTTTGAAAGTAAAAAGTGTATGTAGGCTTTTCTGTATGGGAATGAGGGAAGTTTCTAGGCCTCATTAAAGCACTTTGCTTAATTTTTAAGTGAGTTTCTTTCCCAGTGTTGCCCCCTTCAGCTGTTTTTCCTTGTCTTCCTGGGTGAGGTTTTTATTCTTGCTCTCTTTTGGCAGCTTGCTTGCTTGCTTCTTTATTTATTTATTGAAAGGTGAGGAGTCACTACTTAGCTTTTGGGATAACAGGAAAAACAATGTGATAAATGTTCACATGCTATAACTTCTCTTTTTTAGCTCTGATGGAGTAATTGGTAAAAAATAAAGGAGTAAATGTGTTCATATTTTGTAATAGGAAATGGAAGTGTTCCTATTTTCTTCGTTTGTCTCATTTACCTGGTTACAGTTCGGTAACTGTCTATGAGTGTGCTTCTTATTCTGTGTCCTCAAAGGTAAGGACTTAAATGTGGGTAACTGATTAGTATCCACTGGTGTTGGGTGAATTAATTGATTCTTGGCCTAAGAAATGTGCAAGCAGTGTAAATGCAAACTACTATGATAAAGTAAAGGCTCTTTTCAAAAAGAAATTCAATTGGGAGAACTTCCTTAAGGGAGAGACAGGAGGTGAGTTTGTTGTCTTTGATTGTAAATATTAATTAGTACTTGAACATAGGTACAATTTAAATGTTGTTTAAAGAATATAGTTGTGAAGTATTTGTGCAAATAGATTGATTTTAAATTTCTTGCCATATCAGATTTGTAGGGAGGCTTCTTAAGGTTTGCTTTCAGACAGTGTTTTTCATTGATAGAGATGAATTGTTTTTATCATTCCCATTTGGACTTTTTATTTTTTTCAAGGGTCAGAGTTAAATGTAAGTCTAGAGGTAAAAACGTTCATCTCACACTTAGGTCAAGAGGTAGACCAATCACAGCTAGGTACAATGATGAGTGTAAAAGACAGTTCCATCCTCCCATGTTCTTATGGCTTATCTTGTCTGATCAGTTTTCTCAAGTTTATTTCCTTGATGAGAAAATTAATTTGTTTGAGCTGAATTGTATCAGGATCACTTAGAAAACAGTTTTATCCTCCCATAAACAAAACAAAGAACAAGGTGGTAACTTACTTTTTTTTTTTTTAAACTCTGTATCTGGCATGTGTTTATGTTTTCTCTTTGTTGAGTACCAAATCAGATTTATGCTGTTAAGATTGTTAGGATCTTAGAGTGGTGTTTCTCAGCGTTGGTTATCCTGACAAAGTTTCAGAAATGCTGGTGCCTGAAAGTGACTGGATTGGCTTGGGGTGTGTCCTGGGCTCCCCGGAAAGTGACTGGATTGGCTTGGGATGTGTCCTGGGCTCAGTTCATTAGGTGACTCTTCTGTGCAGGTGTAATCGAGAGCCTCCATTCTAGAGGCTTGTACTGAACCTATTTGTTTCTCACAGCTGCCTTTCTGTGTTTCTTAAATTAGCTTCTAAAAATTCTTAGAGTTATATAAGAGTAATATATCACAGATGTTTTATCTTCAGATTATATTCTTTCGTTTACTGTGGTCATCTTAAATTAAACACAGTTAATACTACATTTACTTTTGAAAACTGTTCACTGCATTAGACCCAAAGATCAAAAACCTCAGTGATTAATTAACTGCCTTTAATAATGAGCTATCATTTCCTTCCCAGTATAAAGAGAAATAACAAGCTAGGTAAAGAATTACTGTTTTCATTGGCTCAGTAACTTACATGTTTTATGGAGGTTGAATATAAATGCCAATCAGTCCATTTCCTGCTGGCAATATTTATGTCAGTCGGAGACAGTATGGTAGCACTCTTCTTATTTCAGCATCTTTGGGTGTGGGGAAACTAATAAGTCAGAATTCTCATGTGACTTGGAAAACGATGACTATTTCAAAACACATTGGGAAGTTGGAAAACTGCTTATGAACTGTCTAAATAAAGACATATGGCCCGAACATCTATAGAACTGGAAAAAATTATATTAAGGATAATTTTAGTGGCATTGTCCTGAGTAGTTACTGATCCGGGCTGATTGTTGGTAAAATTATATGATTGGTTTATATTTGGTGCTTTCCTGTTTTCTGGAACATCTCTAGTGCCATGACACTGTCTCTCGAATGCATCTAGTATACTATCTGGATTTGTCTTCCTCTGAAATATGTATTTCCAAAACACTTTTTCCCCTTTGACCAAAATTTTTGGTAGCTGTGGAGTTCCCATTCAGGGGGACACATTGGTGGATTGAGAGATGAACAAAGTAATTTACACCCATACCTCATTAAGTGCTTACTGTAAACCCATGTACCGGCCACTTGGCTTTACTAAATATTGATGTGTTTCTACATTTGTAATAAAACACAGATATATGAACTCCCTTGATACTTTTACACTAACCCCATTTTTCCCTTCCCCTCACGGGTAAGTATTATGTGGAATTTATCTTTCTCAGAAACATTTTCAGAAACCAAATTAGACTCTTCATAAAATAAATGAAGTTGGGAGTGAAATGTTATGAACAGCAACTTAGGGGCTGGGATTTAACTCAGTGGTTAGAGTGCTTGCCTGGCAAGTGCAAGGCCCTGAGTTCGATCCCAGGCACCAAAAAAACACAAAAAAACAAAAAAACAAAAAACAAAAAGTAAAACTGCACATGTGAACAGCAACTTCGTATCCTTCTTAGAACTTGTAAATAGTTGATGAGATCATTTTCTGCATCTGGATATTTTTTAACCATCTGTATTTGAAAATTCACTGATTGTTTAAAGAGTTTTCTGTTACAATTATAAATGCTTGCAAACCTAGGCTATATGGGGATACAAAGAATTAATTCTGCTTTGCAAAAATTTCATATGTGTTGAAATGTAATTCTGCCTTGTTGAGAAGGAAATCACTGGATGAACAGAATTCAGTGTTTGTGGAACTAGGTTGTTGGCAGGCACAATTAACACTGCCAGCATCACTGAAACCAGCCAACTCTTTTATCTTTAGTAAATACTCTGTCAAATCAGAGATAAATCCATTTAAATTTTAGATAATGAATAGAATTCATTTAGACTTTAATTTACAATGTACAGTTAAAATAGGCAATCATTGATTAGATTATTTTGGTTCTCTATGCTGTTTAGTTCAGATGGAAAAGACTGAAGTAATATTGAAGGGGTGGAAGTTGTGTTTAAAATTCTCAGATATAAGAAATTATTTCAGAAATAATAGACATTTTGCATTATTTCTAGAAAAATCACCTTTCTGTGGTACTTTTTCCAGAGCAGTATTTAGCTGTTTGTTGTAAGTGAAGAAGAATCTGAGTATTGGGATGGAAACATGTTTCTCTGAGACAGAGAATAACCCTGTTTCCTCATGCCTCATGTCCCTAAGAAGAGATAAGCTTTTCTTCATAATAAGGTGAAGTTATCTTCATAGTTTTTAGTTTATTTAACAGCAGCAACAATATAACCATTATTCTGTTCTTTCTGTCCCTGAATTAGCTTCCTATCTGAGCTCTACTTTAGTCAATGATTTTTAAATATTTCCATATCTCTTAACCTTGAAAACTAGGACTCATCATTGATTCTTCTTTTTCTCTTTTTATACAGTTTTCAGACTTTGTAAATTTTCTCTCCTCTTCAAGGCTTACTTTAAGATGTACATTTCATAACAAGCATGAGATGTTCTCGTCCAAATTTAAAATCATTGTGATGACCTTTATAATCTAAAGTAAATGTTGAAATGTAGAATTAAATGCTTATCGGACTATTAATACAGTAAATTTTGGGGAAAAATGCTGATTTTAGAATAGATTTCACTAACAAAAAAGACTCTGCAAAGTCTTTAGAACTTTGTGCTTAGTGGGAAGTTGTAGTATTAATATTACATATAAGTCATAATATTACATATAATATTACTCTTTTAAATGTGTAACACTGAGCCTTGCATGATCTTTTTCTTCAGATAAAACTTTGGATGTTTATTGAAAAAGAAGAGCAAATTACAGTAAGATTATTTAACCACCAAACAGGGCAAGTAGGACCCTCTACCTACTAGCACTGGAAAAATTTGATCCATAAGGAGTAAAAATTTGGAGTTGAAATTTGTTTCACCAAAAATTTAAAAGTCACCTTGAAACATCTAATGTCTGTCATTTATGCTCTTTGAAGATCAGGGATTGTAAAAGGAGACCGTGATGTATCACTTGGTCTTATGCAAATAGTATGAAATTTTAAAAATACATTTCATAGTTCAAGGAGATGTTCAAGAGAATTGATAGGAAACTTAAAGTTTAAGGAGAGGGAACTTTTGAGAATGTGACTTTTGAGATTGAGTGTGAAGTAAATTTGAGTAGACAGATCAGAAAATGTTAAGTGCCAGAATGACATGAAATTTTTTTGACTTAGTAATTTAAAACATGACATAGTGAAAATTGTCATATTTCTAAATGGTGTCTTACTATTTAGGAAACCCTTTTTTAATCGTATAAAGCATATTTTCTTGTAAGCTATAGAGGGTCCTTTTTTTTTAAAATAGTCATCTCAGTTCCTGAATCTGCAGAGAATCATGACAAGTAATTTTTTTTCAAGTTTCCAGGTCTTTTTACTTACCTTTATTACCTAAAGTTGCCAGGAAGCAGCTCTTGTGTTTACTGGCCACTCTGCTGTCTCTGCTCAATTTTTTTGTGGTAAATTCAGCTTCAAACTGAGGGTTTATTGCTTTGGCGTATTTCTAATATCAAATTGCTACCGGTATCCTTCCTACAAAGCCAGCACTTATCTCTTATAAATTCCTAAATTTTCTTGGGAATTAGTAGTGTATTTCTCCTTGAGCACCACTAGCAAGCACCAGGAATCAGACTGATTATTTTAAAGAAGCAGGTGTTTGAAATTCCTTGCAGGAAAATGGAATTTGATTAAAGGTTTTAAGAATAGATAGGATTTTGACAGGGAAAATTCAGGTAGAGAGGATAGCATGATCAAAGGTATGAAAATAGGGGCCCATAACGTGTATTCAACATTAATACTGTTGTGTGTCATTTATTGAATACTTACTAAATATTTAATTCTGTATTCCTTCATGAAAAAAATCTCATTTAATTTTTACAAATAATAGTCTTGTATGATTGATATTATCTTCTGAAGAAAATAGGTGTGGGGGGCTAAGTACATTGATAAAACTTAAAGAGCTAATGAGTTAGGTTTGAATATTTTAAAATGCTGCTGACATAGCCCCCCTCTAAGGTTGCTTTCATTGACCTGTAGATACTATACAAGAGAAAAATTTGCAATAATCTGAAACTTGTCCTCAAAGACTAGGTGACTAGGTGACTACAGTTTTATTGGACAGGGAAGAAATATGATTAGTTTTGTGCCAGACTCTAGCTGAGTTTCAGGTACAAATCCATTATCCAAGAATGTGAAGTGATAGACTGAAAAAGAAGACTGCATTTATTTGGAGTAACAAAATAACTTCTTGATATTTGAAGCTCTTCAAAACAAAATTAAGGGGTGAGGGTGGTACAGCTCAGTGGTAGAGTCCATGTTTAGCATGTGCAGAAGCCTTGTGTTCAATCCCCAGCATAGCCCCTCCACCAGAATCTCTGAGACAAATGCTTACTACTGTATGTGTTGAACCACAACAATTTTAGTAACTGGTAGCATGTGCATTAAAAGAATTTTGGAGCTGAAGTGAGCCTAGTAATTGTCCAGTGAAGTCTTGCCATACAGGTAAGGTAATAAAGCACTGAAATAGATGAACATGACTGCATTTACTCAGATAACTGGAGGTAGGACTAAAACCGTTGTTACCAAGCAGCATCACTTCCAGTGTTTATAAGAGGGTACATGTACACTACCACCATAGACTGATTTGTCTAAGACAGTGATCTTACTGGATGAAATACATGTCAGAATTTCCTGGGATTCTTTCAAGTGAAAAGTGGTGTTATATAAAGAGCATCTTTAACCAGTGGCTAGAAAAACATGCAAAGTATTGTTACGTTTTAGAAATAGGTGTTAGTGTTAGAAGATGTGTTAGGTAATATCCCAATTAGTGATAGCATTGCCGATGCATATCATATCACCAAGTTACCTTTCCAGTTCACTAAAAAACGCAATTTGATTTGGTTACCATAATATTCTGAAAAACTGTTAGTAAAAAATTAGACTTATGAAACCTTATTTTCTCACATCTTGTGTTTATAGATATACAAATTCTCCTTGTCAGTAGCTGTGAGGATCTGAGATTTTTTTGCAAGCTAATAAATTAGCCTACCACAGTTTCAGGGATGTGAGGAAGAAGACACAAATTAGTATTTTTTATACCTGTCTTCTGAACTCCAATAACCATAGGTTGACAGGAAGTGGCCTGGAAGACACTGGAACATGCATAGGATGAATTACTAGACAAGTAAGTTGAGTTTTAGAGTCCAAACTTTTGCTCCAGAGTGATGCGCTCTATGTTTTCCAAGGCTAGTACTGTACAACCACCCTTAAAAAGACAGTCTGAAATGAAGAGCAGTCACTGCTCTGCTCACAGGACATGTAGAAATTTGAGACAAACAGGTAATTGTCTCCCAGTAGGAATCATATCATAGTGTAGACTAACTAGGCTGTTGTTTTTTCTCAATCTAAATGAAATACCTAAAAACATTCTTAAACAGAGGCATGACCACTGTGTACTTTGTTTTTAATTCCAGAATTCCTGCTGGTCACATTTCAAGTGCACTTTTTTTTTTTAAATCTTTGCAGAAAGGTACACTGGACAGTGTTCTGAACTAATGATTTTCAGTATTTCCTCCAATTACTAGATTTTGTATCAAAATTTTAAACTGAGTGTCATATAAGAGTAAGATTTAGTTGTGTTATTCAAGAGATGGAGAATCCACTCCATTTAACTTTCCCTGTGTCTACACAACACAGCCATAGTTGGGAAACGAGCATTTGTTCTTCTCTTTAACTACTAATAAGTGCAGAAACAATATAGAAGTAGAAAATCTATAAATAGAATAAGCATTATAAACTGTTTGATTAAAGTAAAATCCTGAAACCAAGGGACGAAAGATTGAGAAGACTTTGGAGAAGTCTGATCAGTTAAATCAAATTATGAAACGTAAGTTAATTATTAAACTTAACATTCTATTTAACATTATAGAATAGATTAACATTGTGTTTCTTGATATGATATCCTGAGAGGAGTCAATTTCACCTATGTAGTACCTTTACTGATTTTTTTTTTTTTTTTTTTTTGTGGTGCCGGGGATCGAACTCAGGGCCTTGTGCTTGCAAGGCAAGCACTCTAATCACTGAGCTAAATCCCCAGCCCGATTTTTTTTTTTTTAAACTGGAAGTAAATGAAGGAACAATGAGACAAATCCAAATAAGAAATACTCTGCAAAACAAGTATTTTGGACCCTTCCAAAATGTTAGTATAGTGCTACCTTGGTCCTCGTTATTAATTGGTTCTAGAAGCATGATAAGTATCATTAAATACAAGTACCCAAGAATTTGTTCGGCTGGAAAGGGTATTGAGTCATGAGATAGTCAGCAGGTTCTAGCTTATGATTTGAGCATCAAAGGATGAGTATTGGGGCAAAGTTTTTGTGTCAAAATGTTTTGAATACCAAAGCAGTTGAGTACAAAAGTATGGCTATCTTGACAAACTAACTACATAGAAAGGGAAGTTAAAGGAAACTAAAGAGACGTGGTGATTAACTGTGTTGTATGATGGATCCTACATTGAGTGCTGGTTTGGGTGGTAGAACAGATACAAAGGGCATTATCAGAATGATTGGATAAAATGTAACAGTGGACAGTGCATCAAGTAATAATATGAATATGTTTTCACAATGTGAACTTGTATTGTGGTTGGATAGGAAAATAGCCTCGCTCTAAGTGAGGTACTAGTTGACATAAGAAATGAAATGTCATTATGCCAGAGGTAACTTTTAATTGGTTCAACCAAAGCAGTGTGTGTATGTGTAAGTGTAAAGAGAGAAATATATTGAGCAATATATTGTTCAGATTTGTTTGGTGTTTTATAGCAAATTAGAGTGTGCATGAAGACATTTGCGTATTATTTTTTTAACAGTACTTTCCCCAGGCACATATGTTGTCTGTGTATCGACAGGAAGTGACTACTCAAATTCCTACTCAATTAGGAATTGCTTATTTCTGCCTTCTTACCACGCTGCTGACTACCTAGATTTAGCTCTCTGTTACAAATAATATTTGGTTAAGGTTCTTGAATTGGGATTTAAGATAAGACATTTCTTTGAGAATATTGTCTCCCTAACCAATATGAACATATTTCCAAGCTTACCAATTTGTTCAATTATGTATTAATGAACTAATTATAAATACAGTAGTCACCCTATTCGAGAGAGATACAGTCTAGGATCCCCAGGATGCCTACAGAGGGTACTGAATCCTATAATTTAATGTCTTTTCCATTTTAAACATTTATGCACTTTCTAGTAAGTGCAAGACCCTGAGTTCCATCCCCAGCACTCCCCACCCCACCAATAAAACATTTATACCCTCTGGCAATAGCCATTGCAGCTTGAGGTGCAGACAGCAAAAACAAGCACAGATTTTCCTTCCTCACAATACCATGGCTAGAAGAAGGTTTATTCTTCCCACGGATCTTAGCAATCTCAGCATATGATTTATTTTCTATCCTTAAGTTGAAAAGTTTGACCTTTTCAACTAATAGCATCACTTTTATGGCTTTTTTTGGGCATATCTGAATTGCACAAAAAGCACACTACTCTTGTGCTTTATAAGTAAAATAAAGACTACTGGAACATAAGCAGTGGTGTGTACTGTGATGATTCAGTCCCTTAACAGGCCAGGCAGGGAATATATATAGCATGGATACAGTAGACAAAAGAATAATTCATGTCCTCCAGGGGACAGAGCAGGATAGCACAAGGTTTCCTTCTGCTACTTATAATAGCATGTGATTTTTAAAAGTTTTACAGTTTTTTTTGTTTTTTGGGATGTCGAAGATTGAACTCAAGGCCATGCACTTACTAGGAGAGAACAACATGTAATTTAAAATGTATGAGTTGATTATTAGAACTTTCTATTTATTATTGTCAGACCTCAGTTGACTATGGGTAACTGAAATCACAGAAAGTGAAGCCGTAGTTGGGGGACTACTGTTTTCTGTACACTGTAGTAGCCAATATGAACTTTATTCGAACTGCTCATATCTCTTCTTTGGGAAAATGATGATGATAATTGACTTGCCAGGATAAGCTAAGGCGAAGCCCTGGACTGTTTTGTTCCATTTTCTTCTGTGTGTTGGAGAGCCTTTTGAAATTTTCTCCGTATCTCACTGAAGGGAAGACTAGAGTGAAATATGTATTAGGTGAAAAAGGAAGATTTTAGGATCAAGGTAAGCAAACATAGTAGGAACAGTTAGAATAATATGCTGTTGCAGAGTCCTAAATAATTTATTAAAATTGAACTGAACTTTTTTTTTTGATTGAGTCTGTCTGCAGGAAATGTATTATCTTAGTGTATGGTTTGATAAATTTGGGCTGTGAATTTGGTTCTGACTTTCCTCCAGTCTAAAGTTGCAAATAAAATATATTAGTTTCTTGAAGGGGCCCAAACTTTTGTTAGTGTTTAGTTCTTGAATAGGATCTCAGTGTAGGAGAGTTGGATGATGCGGTAGGTTTCATAGAGCTGCTAAGTGGATGTTAGGGTTATGGTGCTAAGGTGTAGTTTTTGGTAGGGGGCAGAGGCAAGTTAACTAAATAACATTTAACTGAAAAGAAAACCTTGACTATATAAAAAAAAAAGGGTTGACCTAAATATTCTTGGAATAAAATAGTTCTTTCTGCCGTGTGTGTGTGTGTGTGTGTGTGTGTGTGTGTGTACACTTGTTTAGGTATATATACTATTACATACCTAATGTTATATATGCATATATATATATAATTTTTCAAATGTATTTATTGATAGAATTGAACGAGCATAGGGCTCAAGCAGCAATTATTTTGGATTATTTACTGGGGGGCTGTGTGGATCTGTTGCTTTAAGGATAACAAGTTCAGTATTTTAAGGTCATTATTTTTGTGGTTTTGGTTTTTTTGTTTTTCTTTTCATTTTTTTTTTTTTGTTGTTGTTGTTGTTCTGAGGGTTGAATCTAGGGCCTTACATGTGCCAAGCATGCACTCTACAACTGAGCTACATTCTCAACCTCCAGATCTTTTTTTGAATCTGAGATTGTCCCACATTTAAAGGAAAGTAGGCCAAAAGAGAACCTGCAGGTAAAGCCATGATTTTTTTGAAGGAACAATTTGGTGTCTGATTTAGTGCCTGAAAATGAGTCTGTCAAGTCCTTAATAGTTCTTCAAAACGTACTATGACCTACGTACTTTCAGCTGGAAGGATAATTTAAAGCAAATGTTGCCTGTTGGTCACCTTGGCTGTAGGAAACTTACCGTAAAAATCTGGTTTTGAGCACTGTGAACCTGCCCAGATGGAACTGATGGTGGGAGGTGTCAATTACTTCTGCGATCTGACTTATTTTGCTCTGTTACCTTGAGTTTATGTTCTTTAGGAAAAGCTATACAGATGCTGCTTCTCTGCTTATAATGAGGTTACATCCTGCTAAAACCATTGTAAATTGAAAATACAATAAGTTAAAAATACATTGACTACACATAGCCTACTGGATATCACAGCTTAACAACACAGTAGGTACGCTGTAGACTCAAGTATTGGTTGTTTACCCTGTGATTTCGTGGCTGAGTGGGCACTGAGGCTGTACCACTGCCCAGCACCTGGAGAGAGACTTGCACGGCATATTGCTATCCCAGGACTAGATCAGAATTCAAAATTTGAAATATGATTTCTTATTGTTTATCACTTTTGCACCATTGTAAAAGTGAAAAATCTTCATTGAAATCATTGCAATTCAAAGACCAATCTTAGTTTATAGTAAGGAAGGATTGGCTTTTACTAGGGTGCTGCCAAGACAACTTTCCACCAGGAAGAATACCACTATGGTGATTGATACGTTTCCATTGTAAATTATTCTACCTTTGAGGAGGTTTACACTGCTGTATTTCTTTTCTTTTTCTTTTCTTTAGACATTGAGTAGCATTTTCTTGCTAGTTACACACACAGGTCCTTGCCGGATGAATTTAAGGAGTTAGGGGATATTTTCAGAAACTGCAAAGAACTTCTCATTCCTGAATTTTTTGACCATAATAATAGATTGTACTTAACATTGAAATCTTTCACAGTTTTGTCATTTGAAATTCCAGATGGTAATGCTGTGAAAAGATCTGCCATATTTTGCTCCTTATGGTCTGAAAGGGCCATATTAACCTAAATGAGTGTGGCAAGTGAGTGTGGGTTACATATTATCAGTATGTGCAGAGTGAATTTTTAGGTAATATGCAAATTTCTAAACAGTTCTATTTCTTGAATAAATTTTGTCATTTTAAAGAGCAGTGGTAGAGTTCTTACCTAGTATGTGCAGGGACCTAGACTCAGTCCTGAGCACTGCAAAAATAACAACAAAAACCCACACAGGCACAAAGCAAGCCAAAACTAGAATGGCAAATTATTAAGGAAAAAATATCTGACTTTTATTTAATATCTTTATATGGATTATATTATTTAATTTAATAATTTTATCCTTATAAAACCTTGTAAGGGTAACTTTAATAATCTCATTTTACAGAGAAAGAAACCCGACTCCCATAGGATGCGTGGTCCCTAGTCACACATCTAGCAAATGCTGGAATCAAGATTTAAACTCTGGCAGTCTTAACTGCTGCCTATGGCTCTCAAAATGTGTAGAACAAACACTGTTGCAACATGTTACGTTCCATCTCTATCCTAAGATTGAATTGACAAGTTGCCTGCTCTTTGATTCATTTTGCTTCTCTTTTTACATTTGAATCTCCAATTTTTGCTTGTTTTAGTAGCGATGAGATATAAATAAAAGTTAGAATTTAACTTGAATTAGATGACCAGATTTTCTCTCATAGCTGTGTGACTACAAGCAAATTGATTATTTTATTTGAGCTCACTTTTAAAAATTCTTCAATGAAATACTAATAAAGGGGTTAATAACTCATAGGTTTATAGGAAAGATTATACAGATGCTAGTTTTTAAATTACTGGAACCATTGCCTAGAAGATATTATGGATTTAAAAACGGGCAACTACTATTATTTTGCACATTAACATTTTACATACTTTTCATATTTCTATCTGAAAAGCTAAATAATTTATGTTTTAAGATCCCATGATTCTACCAAACATTTAAGAAAGGAATTATACGAGTTCTTTATAATTCTTCAATGAAACAGAAGCAGAGAATATTTCTTGACTCATTACATGAGGTCAGCATTACTCTAATACCTGTAATCTCAGCTACTTGGGAAGTTGAGGCAGGAGGATTTCAAGTTCAAGACCAACCTAAGGAACTTAGCCAGACCCTGTCTTTAAAGAAGGGCATTGTGGTACATGCCTGTAATCCTAACACTGGGATGCTGAAGCAGGAGATCATAAGTTTCAGTCATGCCTGGGCAATTTAGCAATACCCTGTCTCAAGAAAGGGTGGGGCAGGATGGGTGGGGCAAGAATGTAGTTTAGTTCCAAAGCCCTCGGTTCAGTCTCCAATACTAAAAAAGGTTGGGGCAGGGGGTGGCATAGGAATGTAGCTCAGTGTTAGAGTGCTTATGTAGCATGCATGGGGGTCCCAGGTTCACTCCTTAGTACTGCAAAAAAAGATCAGCAGAACACACGCATGTTCCCTCTCACTACTCCTCTTAAACATTATCCTGGAACTCCTACAGATTGGGAGGGAAGAAATAAAACACAACACAGATAACATAATGGTGTATTTAGAAAGACCTAATGGGCTGGGGATTTAGCTCAGTGATTAGAGTGCTTGCCTTGTAAGCACAAGGCCCTGAGTTTGATCCCTGGCACCGCAAAAAAAAAAAAAAAAAAAAAAAAGAAAGACCTAATGCATCAACAACAACCCTTCTGGAACTAGTAAGTAATTATTGCAGAGTTGCAGGATGGAGGGTTAATATACTGTCCACAAGTCTGTTATTTTGTTATATAATGGCAGTAAGCAATTGGAGCTTGCCATTAAGAGCAGGATACCATTTACATTAGCACCAAAAAATCGAAATCCTCAGGTATAAAACTGGCAAAACGTGTACAAGATCTATATGAGGAGAATGACAGAACTGATTGAAAAAACCCCAAAGAAGATCTCAGTAAACTGGAAGATGTTCTGTGTTGCTGGTTAGGCAGACTCAGTATTATTGAGGTCAAGTTCTTCCTAGCATCATTCTATAGATATAATATAATCCCAGCCAAAAGCACAACAAGTTATTTTGTGGATGTCCACAAAATGATTCTAAAGCTTATATGGAGAGATAACAGACCCAGACTATCCAACACAGTATTTTAGGAGAACAATCTTGAACCTCTGACACTACTGGATTTGAAGATTTACTAAGAAGTCACAATAACCAAGACAATATTGGTGAAAGAACAGACACATTGATCAGTGAAACAAAAGAGCCGAAAAGTAGACCAACACAACAAATACAGTCAGCTTTGACAAAGGAGCAGAGGCAATGAAATAGAAAGAGGATAGTTCTTTAAACTAGTGGTGCTGGAGTAACAGGGCACCCTCATGCCAAAGGGTTGATGGTGTTGGATCTAGATACAGACCTTACTACACCTTTCACAAAAATTGCCTCAAGATGGATCATAGACTTTAATGTAAACCACAAAACCATAAAACTCTTGAAAGGTAATATGAGAGAAAATCTGGTGGCCTTAGGTTTAACTGTGACTTTTTAGCCAAAACACAAAAAGTAAAATTTATGAAAGAGCAGTTGTTAGTTAGACTTCATTAAAATGAAAAACTGCCCTGGGAAAAGTACTAGGCGAATGAAAAGACATGCCACAGACAGAGAGAAAATCTTCGTAAAATGCATAGCCAGTATCAAATATACTTATAAAGAACTCTTAAACCTCAACGTTAAGAAAATGAACAACCTCATTAAAAATGGGCAAAAAAAAATCTGGATACCTCAGCACAGAAGGTACATAGGTGGCAAATAAACATATAAAAAGATGTTCAATGTATAGCGTTAGAGAATTGCAAATTTTAAGTAAGTGAGATACACACTATCTACTCTTAGAATGGCTAAAATCCAAACACTGACAGTACCAAATGCTGGCAAGAATGTGGAGTAATAATCGTCCTCATTCATTTTTGGCGTGAGTGCAAAAGTGATACAGTGGAAAGACACTTCGGCAGTCTCATAAAACTAAACATACTCTTACCATATGATCGAAGAGTTAGTCTCCTTAGTGTTTTTCCCTCCCTTTTTTGCATTTCTGGGGATCAAACCCAGGGACACTGTACCACTGAGCTACATCCCCAGCCCATCCCTGGATGGGACAGGAACCCTGGCAGGATTTGAACTTGTGATCCTCCTGCTTCATCCTCCCTCAGTGCCGGGATTACAGACATGTACCACTGCACCCAGCTGCACTCCTTGGTTTTTACCCAAATGAGTTAAAAACTTTTGTCTACACAAAAATCTATAAAACGTTTTACGAGTTTTTAGCAACTTTATTTATAATTGGAGGCAACCAAGATGTCTTTCATCCATATGATAAAATATTTCTCAGAAATAAAAAGGAATGAGCTCTGAAGCTATGAAGAGATGTATAAAATTTATTAATTTTAAAGTCTTGAACTATGTAAGCAATAAAATGAACTACAAATTCATTCAATGGTATGAATAAATTTAAAAATATTATGTTAAGTACAAAAAAGCAAAGTAAAGGAATTCATGTGATCAAGTTTTACTGTCTCGTTTGAATACACAGTCCCCCACAGTAGAACAATAAAAACCAGGAAATTATTTTTAAAACTTAGAGTAGCTTTTATTTATATAGAGAAAGGAGAATCAAGAAATACGTCTTCAGAGGTTTCTGGGACTACTAACATAGTTTTATTTTCCATTATGGTTATGGGTTATCCAGGTGCTTATTTTATAAATCTTTAACATACAGTTTTTCTTCAAATATATTTTTTAAAAATTGAGGTGAAATTCACATAACATACAATTAGTCATTCAATCAAGTGTATTTCTATTGATGTGCAAACAACAGCTCTAATTTTGTAATTTTTCTTCATCCCATATAAACACTCCATATCTACTCTCCAACACTATCCCCTTCAAATCCTGGAGTAACTTTCAAACTCCTTTCCATGTCTGTGAATTTGCTTGTTCTGAATGTATTATATTAAAGAATCATACAAGCCACGCATGATGGTGCATGCCTGTAATCTCAGCATTCTGGGATGCTGAGGCAGGAGGATCTTAAGTTTGGGCGCAGCCTGAATAGTTTAGCGAGACTCTTGTCTCAAAATACATAAGGGTGTGCTGCAAATGTAGCTTAGTGCAAAGGCCTTGGGTTCAATTTGCAGCACCACAAAAACTTAAATGAGTGAGTGAATGCAACCATACAGTATGCGAGCTTTTGTTTGTGGCTTCTTTCTCCTAGCACATGCTATGGGATGTATCAGTATTTTGCTACCTTTTGTGACTGAATTATATGCCATTATATACATATAAAGTTCCAGAATTCGTTTAGTCATTCACTAATGAATATCTGGATTTTTGCATCTTTTGGGCACTATGAGTAATGCTGCTATAAACATTTTGTACGTCTTATTCTGTACCTTACAATATGTAAGATATATAACACAATGAAAAAAAAAAGGAAAAAGATCTTTTTTGGGGGCTTCATGTACTACCATGAAAAGTGTTGTGGTAAATACTGAGATATAAAGGTGGATTAAGCATGGTCCTTATTCCAGAAGAGACTTACACATAATAATTCATGTGGAATTTTATTGTGCAATTATAAAATCAATAAAATGAACAGTGCACATTAACTTCAATATAGAATTGAGACTCCACTTGAAATAACTTTAGTACAAATTGAGTTAATATAATTTTAAAATATGAAATTTGCACATAGATGGTTGGTTAAGGTACTAGGCTTACCTGGATTCTGTGGTCAGTTGCACATCTGTGATTTACAGATTAATTACAAAGGAAAATCTCTGATATTTGAGTCTTCTGTTCCAAAGTTGTGATTCTGTTCTAATCTTCAATCCCTGAAAAAAGATAATACTATAAAGTGTGGTATTACTGAATTTATTTTTGAATAAAAGCTAGATGCTAAATTTCTAGCTAAAACCAAAAAGACATTTGGAATACTTTTCTACTTTCTTTTTCTGTTAAAAGTATGAAAAGTAGTACTCACTAAGTTTGATACTAAATATTTTCAAAATAGTCCTGTAATTACTATATATATAATTTATAATGAAAAAGTGACTGATGAGTAAGTTCTAGTTTGAGTATAAAGGAAGATTATAGAGTTCAATTTATTTGTTTTGTTATATGGTTAAGCTATTTCTCTTGTAGTCAGGATAGATTTGCAGTATCACTTGTACTAGGTTCTTTTAACATCTTTGTAGTATTAGTGCTAGTGCTCATAAAGTTCTAAGTGATTCAATAGCAGAGATTAGATGACTCAAGGTCATATTTTTGTTGAGTCCCTTAATTTTTATTGAGTCCCTTAGCCTCATTGCAAAAGGATTTATCATCTTTAAATGCTACAATAAGATGAAGTAAATAGCTAAGGAAATCAGGATGACTAGAAAATTAGCACGGGGAAGATAAATAGACAAGGATAATATTAGCACACAAAAAATGGATGTTATAAGATCTACCCTTAAAAGACTAAAAATTCCTAATGGCCAGTGGAAAGAGAGACTAGTCTGTGCACTGAGAGATGTATTCTTTTTTCCTTTTTTGTCAAAAATATGTACAGGTTAGAGGTAGATGTAGATAAATGCTTGAACATCCTGGGGTTTTGTTTTCAAGCATCAAGAAGAATACGAATCATTTTTTCATTGCTAAAAGTATTCCGTAGTTTTGATTTTAAAATGAGGATTTTTTTATTGTGGACCACTTTGACATCTCACATTGGTTGTACTGCTCTTCATAATAAAGTTATTCCATTTTATGAATTTCTAAACTATCTCTCAAGGCTCACACTTTTTTTCTACTTCAACTGGGATTGTTATTGAAGATTGATATGTCAGGAAATTGTTCTAACATCGGCCTCCTTTTGCAAAATTACCTTTTGCTTAGTAGCTCTAATCTTGGCTTCTGTCATTTCCTGGTTTCCTCTTGTTCCTTCAGCTCACTCTCCTTGCTGGCTTGTCTCTGCTTAGTTCCTGCTCATTAATTCATTAATTCTCACTTGAGGCATGGCATTTCTCCCAGAATACTTGAATGTCAGTGGTGTCTTTCCTTGAGAACAGCTCTTCAGTACGTTAATTTTTCATATTTAGCTTTCCAGGATAGCTCCCTGCTGCCCTCTTCTGGCTGTGACATTAGGGTATAATTGAGCAAATTTTAGCCATTTAAATTTTAGAATTCCTTCAACCCCGTGGATAGACTAGTGGTACCCAGCTCTGGCTGTACAGTAGAATGATTTAGAGTAGCATTTAAAAAAAAAATCTAATAGTGCATGTGCTCCATTTTTAGTGATTCTGATTTAATTAGCCTGGAGGCGGTCACTGGTATTTTTAGGAAAGCTCCTTATAGGATTAAAATCTCCAGTGAGGGATTAAAATCCAGCCACTGGGATAGATGGCCCCTAGACTCCTGTAGGACTTGAACTCCTTAGGTGTAGCCCTCACATTTTTAGATATCATGGGTTTTTAAAAGACACATTAAATTAAGGAATATAGAAGTGTTTCTACCTTTTGGGAAAGCATAATTAGGTAAGGAGTTAAAAAAAAATAAAGTCTGTAGGTTTTGGAGGACACTCTGTGTTATCATTTGCCTATTTTCTCTTAGAGCCATTTCTCAAGTTTCGCCTGCCTCTTTTCTGTCTTAAGTGCTGAGCCCATAGGCTTCTGCCTAGATCTGGCTGTTACAGAGTACTAGTGGGAGATTGCAAGACAGGTGGAGGGAGAAGTCTGGGTTTTTGTTGTTGTTGTTGTTTCCTTCTTCTGTCTCAGTTGCCATCTCTGCTAAAGGCAGTATGTCTGATAGTGGCTTCTTTCCTTCGTGACTTCAGCTCTTCGACAGCTCCTCCCTCCGTGGTACCAGCATCTGCAAAGTCCTGTCTCTTAGAGTTGAATCTTGTCTGTCCGAGGTACCTTGGTTTCTCTTTTCTCTATTAAACTCTTACTGATAGTCTGTGACATGCCTTCTTCCCTCAGCTCAGCTGCTTACTGACTAATCTGCACTTAGTTCCTTACCATTCATCTATTAGTTCCCTCCTTGGCTCCTCCTGAGGCATAGTATATAAGTCTTCTTTCTTTTGTGTTTTTTTTTTTTCCTTTGCTCCTACCTATCCTTCTTTGGTCCTTTACTCGAGTGACACCACCAGAATTATGAATAATATTTAAGCCATCTCAGTGAAGGGGAATTGTCTCTTTCATTGGAGCCTCTTAATTTTATAGAATGTTCTTTCTCTGTATGTTTTACTTTCTTAAATACCTAAAAGATTCATACTAATAGTATTTCTAAATTGGATTAGAAACCTGGCGGTTATTGTATCTTTAACATGGACTTCTTTAATTCATTATTAAGTACTACTTGTAGTCATCTTTTTAATACTTCTTGTCCATTAACTACTAAGAATGGTGTTGCTACTTTTATTTTGAATATTTTAACCCAAGGTACAGATCTTTCTTATTAAACTTTAGTTTGGATCATTTAAAAAAAGAGAGTTCCATTTTCTAGGAATTTGTAATTAGAAAACTTGTGTACAAGGTATTATTTAAGCAACAACCCTCTGTTTTCCTTTTTAAAGGAAGATTGTAGCAAATTGAATTGGTTTATTAGAGCACATGCCTGAGATTTTATCTAATAGATTGTTTCTTGATTTAAAAAATCATTAGGGAACTTGGAATACATTACTAAACCAGCTACCACTCGACATGTTTCCTAGGTTTATTGATGTAATTATAGTAATTTATTTAGTTTTTGAAGGAGTTTTATGATCTTTGTTTTTTTGGGGTGACGTATTAACTAGTTCATTTCTTTCAGTGGAATTTATTAATTTAGATGCAGGCTTTGCATGATAATCCTAAGCATTTATATGTATCCAGTAGCAGAGTTTTTGAAGTTCTGGCAAAAACATAATAGGGTTTGTATGGTAGTGGCTTATTATTTCTTCAATCCTTGAAGCATAGGTGTTCTTCTAACCTCGATTTCTATAGAGTGTGTAAATGTCTTTGCTTTTGTTGTTTACATTTGGAAATTAAATTTCAGCCTGTGTGTGTATTTTCAGCCTGTGTGTGTTCGTGTGAGAGAGACAGACAAGACAGACAGACAGACACACACACACACACACACACACACACACACACAGAAAGATTGAACCCAGAGCCTCTTATATGTTAGGCAAGTGTTGTACCACTAAGCTCCATCTCCAGTCTTTTTACATTTTTTTGAGACAAAATCTTGCTAAGTTGCCCGGGTTGGAGTTGAATTTGGGATCTTCCTGCTTCAGTTCCCAAATAGCTGGGTTTACAGTATGTGCCACTATGCCTAATTAATTTCAGCCTTCTTAAGTGTGAGTGTTGTTGAACTAATTTTACTCTCTCATGTATGGCACATGCAGAGCACTTAGGACAGTGCTTAGAATCCAGGAAACATTCAAAGCTTAGTAACCATGATTATGGGGTTCATGGTGACGGTAGTGATGGTGATATTCATCTTACTTGGTGACTTTCAACCAGTATTTTATTATTACACATTTATATTATTTCCAGTATTATAATCAACACTGTGCTAAAGAACCATTTACGGTTTATTTGTTCAGAAATATTTGTTGAGAGCCTGTTATATGGCAGACATGGTTTTAATTGCTATAGAGATATAATGGTGGACAAGACAAAGTTTCTGCTGTCTTGAAACAAGTAAATGCTGGGTAGACATGGAAATAGTGGCATGCAAGAGACAAGGACCATAATGTATGCTGTTAAAGACTACAAAGCTCTCCTGGTTACTGCGAACCTAACAAAGCCTGGTAGTTCAGGTCTGTCTTCAGTCCTGGGAGCTACTCTAGTTTCTTTTCAGTCTTTCCCATAAAGCTGACTACCTCACTCCCACTCTTATTCTTAATTTCTTAGCTTTATCTTAAGCATACAAACCTTAACTAATATGTAATTTGGGCCTGGAGTGGGATTTTATGATAGATTCAGCTTAGGGCAGATGTGTACTCCTGTATCTGACATTGGCCATGAAAATGTATTTCCAATTTTGATTCCAAATGGGTCCTTTTTCTCTCTTGGAATTGTGGAGTCAATGAAAAGACCAGGCACTGATTGAAGGGCAGAGGAGAATTTTATTTTTGGCTAAGAATTGGCGAAGTGGGAGATACACTTGTAAGTCAACTTTTTGACCTGTTGGGTGTTGGAACATTATAGATAGAAGATAGAAGAAATTATGGGGAGTGATAGGCAAATAAAGGAGAAGCAATATGCATGTCTTTTTTGAGAATGAGTGCAGATTTTTCCAGAATTTTGGTACCATCTCTTTTTACTGCTTTGATCGTTCTTTCTGGTCCTTCTCATGGCACTGGTGGATATTACATGTACTGTGCAGACTGAGGTTGTCTGAAAGTTACTGTGGTACCCATCTTAGTCCCAGCTAGTCTTGACTAGCCCGCCTAAAGAGGAACTTCTGTCCTACAGGCATCAAGTCCTCAAAGGTAAGTAAGATTAGGCCCAGGGTAGAAATTCCACTACCTTACTTATGCAGTATGAGATTTGGCAGAGTCACAGATGTGGATTTTATTACAAATATTACCTTCTTTACAATTTCAGTCTTTGAGTGGGGAAATGAGCATTTTAGAGCAGAGAGATTTGTTCTGAACAAAACAATGTGCACCACAGTATATACTTACTGTATATGTTATGTTTGGTTAGACCTTTCAAATTCTATCCCACTATATCTCAGATTTTTATCAATTAAACTCAGGGCCTTGGTGCTTGCAAGGCAAGCACTTTACCACTAAGCTTAATCCCCGACCCCAATTTGTAGGAATCTTATGTCAGACAAGAATCTAGTACTTAAGGGAAAATTGGAAAAATATAAAGAAAAATACATAAATAAACCCGCTGTAAGTAGGGAAGGGGAGAGCAGAAAGGAAGGGTGGAGAAGAAGGGGGAAAGCCAAGATACATCATGTACAGGTACAAAATAACCATGATGAATGTGATCACTATGTATGTAATGTACCAATACATGCTCTTGGTAAAAAAAATTAAAAAAAAAAGAATCTAGTACTTAATATTTATTAATCTCTTAGAAATCAAAGGTTTCATTCTTTTTTGGGGAGGAAGACTCTGGGGATCAAACTCAGGGTCTTACTCTCACTAGGCAGCACTCTACCACTGAGCTAAATCCCCAATCCCACAGCCTTCATTATTAAAAGAAAAAATGCAACAGTATTCTGATCTTACAAGATGTAAAAACTATTGCTCTTCCGAGTACTGGTTTTGTGTTTTAAAGTAGCTCATTAGTAGTTTGCCCTTCAACTTTATGAGTTTGTCATAGTTAAGTTATTAAATCATAAATAACCTGAGTGCAAGCACAGTGGTTCCACATTTAATACTAGCTTACATAGAGGAAGTTTGGTAAATGATGACATGATTTGTATTTAACACAGTCATACAGAGTTTCATCATGACGTTAGTTTAAATACATTCATTATAAGATTATGGATTATTTTTGAGATTTAGAAAAATATTCCAAGACTCTAAAACTTTTTATTTTCAACTAGTTTAAATGTTTGAACTACCAGCGTTTTAAAAAGAACTAATATCAATTCTCTCTAAGTTATTTCAAAAAACAGAAGAGGAAGAAATTATTTGCCAAACAAGATTTCTTAATACTAAAACTGGATAAGGATACAACACAACCACAAAAAGACCAGACTAAGAAAAGTATGTAAAGAACCCTTAAAACCCAACAATAAAGAGCAACCCCATCAAAAAAAGGAGAGAGGGCAAAAAATCTGAAAAGATCCCTTACCGAAGAAAATACACAGATACAAAATAGGCATATGAAAGGACGAGAATTGCAAATTAAAAGTACAGCGAGATATCATTATGCACATATTAGAATGATGAAAATCCCAAATACTGACAGCAGAAGTTGGTGAGAATATGGATAATAGGCATTCTCCTTCCTTGCCTGTGTGCAGTGAAGTCAGTGTGTTGAAGAGAACCTGCATTCCCATGTTTCTTGCAGCACTATCCACAGCTGAGAAATGAAACAACTGACATGTCCTTAACTGGTAAATGTATAAAATATAGTATAGAAATGTGATCGAGTATTATTCAGCCATAAAGAAGAATGCACTCCTGTTGCTTGGGACAACATGGATAGAACTGGGAATCATTACGTTTAATTGAAATAAGCCAGGCACAGAAAGATAAGTGCTGCATGATCTTACTCATATGTAGAATCTAGAAACATTGATCTCCTAGAAATTGAGAACAGATGGTTATCAGAAGTTGGAGAGAATAAGGGGAAGGGAGGACAAATGGGGAAAGGTTGGTTTGATAATTAGGTTACAGATAGGAGCAAGAAATTCTAGTGTAGTGTTGCACAGTAGGGTGACTGTAGATAAGAGTGAGCTATACATTCAAAAAGCCAAAAGAAACTATGTGAAAATTTTTACCATAAAAAAGTGATGAATGAGGAGATAGGTACATTAACCTGATTGAAATATTTCATAATATTTGCATATATTTGCAGTATCACAAGCTTCCTTCCTCATATGTACAATTTTTAACTTTTATGTACCAGTTAATTTTTAAAAAGTAATTTTAGACTTAGAATTAAAACAACAGTGCAGAGTTTTCATGTATTTTTCACCCAGCATCATCTCATTAACATCTTGCATAACCGTTGGGCCAGTTAGGAAAATTAGAAAATTAACATTGTTATAATGTTGTCAACCACAGGCCTTACTTGATTTTACCTGTTTCACCACTAACGCTTTTTTCCCCCTCAGGATCCAGTCCAGGTTCCCACACTGCATTTAGTTGCTAGTCTCTCTTTATTCTGCAGAATGTTAAAGTAGTTCTTGAAATTTTCTTTGTCTTTTATGACCTTAATTTGAGTTTGTCAGATGTTTTTCTCATAATTAAACTGAAATTAAACGTATATGGTAAGAATACCACAGAAGTGATATGTGTCTTTTATCACAGGATTCATGATGTTACTGTCTTATTGGTGATAGAGATCTTGATCAATTGGTGTTTACAGTTTCTGCTGGTTTTCTCTGCTGTAAAGCTACTATCTTTCCCTTTGTAGCTAATACATTACAGTATTTGGGAGATACTTTGAGACTATGCAAACTGAGGATTCCTTTTCTTTCTCTGTCTCTTTAATTACCAAGACATACTAATTTTTCATTCAGAATGAGTCTTTTCTTGGGTCCTGATTCAACTCACTTTTACATTGTTCAGAGGCTAGGTATGCAAAAATGTTGTGAATCCAAAAATGAACAAGACCCAAATCCTGTAGCAGCATCAGACAGACCTGATTTTAAAACCTAAATTGTAGTCTTGGAGTTGTATGAAATTGTATACATTGCTTAACTTGACTAAGGCTCAGATTATCTCACAAAATTATAAATAAGAGACAAATGTGAAATTCTGGGAAGGGGAAAACTAGTGTGTAATGATCATACATCAGGGGTTTAGAGTGGGAAGTTGATTTAAAGTGGACTGTGGGAACTTTTTGAGATTAAGAAAATAACCAAATCTAGTTTTTTCCCTTAAACTCATACTATACATTTGTCATCAGCATATTTTATTTTATATAAATTACATCTTAGAGGAGTTGATTTTTAAACCTAGGTGGTTCTCTTTCAATCTAGTTTTCCATTTGGTGGCACAAAATACGATGCAATACTTGGATTCACTAACGGTCTTTAGGTCTTGAAAATCATCTAGCTTTTGCTTATCCAGAAGAACCTTGTGACACTTTAGCATTTGTGGAGCAATCTGCAGTTGTACAGCTCAGATCTGTAGTTTGTGATGTGAGAAATATGCAGGCATTCCTTGCCCCTGGTTCTTGACACAGAGCTCCTAAAACCCTTCTGATTTCCTGAATGGTAGGAGTGGTATGATATATCTCGTTCTAACATTTTTGGTCTTTGACTTTGGTTCATTATACAGAATTCCAAAGACTCAAGTTTTCTGAGTGATAGTATCACTGGACAGGGTCCAAGGAGGTCTTCCAAAGAGGAAACCAGGATCTTGACTCTCATCCTTGTGGTGTAGGTTCATAGGCTCTTGTCACAGAAAAATAATTTCAGGACATGTCAGGGAGAAGTGTAGGAAATTTATGTAGGCAGATTCGAAGAAATACACACTCAGAAAATAGAGTGCAGAGGCTCAAGAGAGAAGGATTGTGATCTGGGATTTGGGATATATACGTGTTCTTGGAGGTACCCTTTTAGATGAGTAAGTGATCTAAGATGTTTTGCCTATAAACGTTCTTTGAACACTTTCTATTTCTTCATTTTAAGGTCAGGTTGCTCCCCTTTACCTCCTCAGCTAGGTTATCTTACTATCTTTACAGTATCCTTAAGGGATTTGGGTGTATTGGCCCTGGAAGGAAGAAAAAGAAAAGCCTGGAGAACAGAGGTGTAGGGAGTAAAGATGTACAATTATGGATATAACCGTGGATAACTTTATGTTTTGAAGTTTCCGTTTTCTTAACATTTTCTTATAATTTAAAAATTAGAGTTTTTCCTTGTCTCCTTTCTACCTATCTTTATTTCTTCTACCTCAGTAAGAATATTTTTAATTCTAATGTCACACTGTTCATGAGTTCTGGATAGCTTTGGAATGAGGGCTGATCACCAGAAAGACTAAACCATGATTAGAAGCTTGGAACTTTCAGCCCTAGCCTTATTCTGTAGAGAAGGAAGAGGGGCTGGAGATTGAGTTAATTAAAACCGATCAAGCCTATATGATGAAGCCTCCATAAAAATTCCTGAACTATGGCATTTGGACAGTATCTGGGCTGGTGAACCCATTAAGGTGCTGGGAACTTTGGTGTCCCCAGAGAGAGCATGGAAATCTGTGCAGCCCCCCACTCCAGGCACCTGTTTCATTTGACTGTTCTGAGTTGTATCCATTATAATAAACTGATAAATGTATGCCTTCCTGAGTTCTGTGAGCTATTCTAGCAAATTATAAAATCTGGTAACCAGGAGGTCTTGGGAAGTTCTGATTTGTAATCAACTGAGACAGAAGTTGTGGGTAACTAGGCTTGCTACTTGTGATTAGCATTTTAAGTGATGGCAGTCTTGTGGGACTGAACTCTTACGCAGTCTACACTAATTCTGGACCTTTAATGTCAGAATAGAATTGTAGGGTACCCAGTTGGTGTTCATAGAGAACTGGAGATTTGCTTGGTATGGAAAACCTACATATTGGAAACATTAGTGTTATGAAAGTGTAGAAGAAAAAAATATGTTTTCTTTGGTATTTATCATGTCTTGGCCTGTGTAAGATTCTGGAATTACTGTTTCTTCATAAGTGAATTCCAAACTCAGATTTTCCTGATCTCTTTTGTAGTCTTTAGGGTCTTTTAAATATATATCTAAAGATTTAAATTGATCGAGTACAGAATTTTATCCTTTCCTTTGCAACCTAGAACTGGCAAGCCCTGGGGCATTATTTTTTGGTAATCTTTAATCGAGATCTATTTCGTTGGCTGGGGATTTAGTTTAGTGATTAGAGCACTTGCTAGCTAGCACAAGGCCCTGTGTTCGATCCCTGGCACCAGTAAAAAAAAAAAAATCTGTTTTGTTGGTTTACTCACAGGTATTTATAGAAGTCTTAACATTTAATTTACTTTTTTCTAAGCACTTAAGGGCTTTGGTAGAGAAGTTTCATGTGCATATTTTAAAATCATGTTGCTTTCCATGTGATTTAAAAGGCATGTTCTTTGGAATCGAGATCAGTGTTTTAAAATTTTGCCTGCCTGTCCTCTTCCCTTCCTCCCTCTCTTTCTTCCTTCCTTTGTCTTTCTTGCCTTCCTTCCTCCCTTCCATCCTTTTCCTATTTTGATGGCACTCCAAGAAAGGAGTGCTGTAGGGGTTTGTGAAGGGAGGGAGCATAATCAATGACATAGTTATTTGGTTATTAATGTATTTATTTTTTATTTCATTTTATTTTTTAAGGGAACATATTTTTGTAAATTATTTTCTCATTTTTTTTAACCAAGAAGATTTATTGGTACATTTTAGACATACATAATAGTCGCATTCATCATAGTTAATTTGTACCTATACATGATACATCTTGGTTCCCCTCCTTCCCGACCCCTCCCTTCAACTCCTCATCCCCTCATTATTTATAACAGCTTTATTTACATTTTTCCATTTTTTTCTCATTTTTGTTTCTTTTTCTTTTCCCTTTCTTCCTTTCCTTCTCCCCGAGTTCTCCATCCTATTTTTTTTTGGTGCCGGAAATCGAACTCGGGGCCTTGGGCTTGCAAGGCAAGCACACTAACCACTGAGCCAAATCCCCAGCCTCCATCCTATTTTGATATTCCCTTTTTACAATATCTTTTATACATTTTTGTCTTTATTTACACTTATAGTTTCTCATACCAGAGAAACAATATAATATGTACTCATTTGTGTGTGGTTTATTTAAATAGAAATTCAGAATCTGTGGTTGACCTTAAAGCCAAGGGCAGAACTTTAGCTGCTTATGTAGTTAGTGTTTAATAAAATTTTGCTAATAATATCAAAATGACTTTGAATTTTGCTAGATAAATTTTATTTTATTTCATTTATTTATTTTTGAGACAGAATCTTGCTCTATAATTCAGGCTGGCCTTGAACTCACTGTGTATGTAGCCCACAATAGCCTCAAACTTGCAGCAATCCTCCTGCCTCAGCCTCCCCAGTGCTGGAATTAGGTGTGTTCCACTATGAGACTCCCTAGATTAATTTTAAAAATACATGTTTTAGTTTAAATCCGAGGTAGCTTATGGTATTATTTATACCTTGTGCCAAATAGTTTGCTATTGTTTTGAATGTAAGTGATGACATTTAGAATCTTTAGATATTTTTAAAGCTTTACTGATTGAAAGTTTATAAATTTTGTTCTTGTTATATTACTGTGAGAATCTAACTCTTTTAGGGTAGGGTACAGTCTATTAATGAAAATTCACCATCTTCTTACAAGATACGAATTTTGACCAAATACTTTGGAGGATTTAAAATAGCTCTCAGGAGATCTAGCTTTATAAGCTGAAATTTAAAATGCCATGTCAAATGTAGATTTTTTTTTTTTTTTGGTCGTAATTCGCTAGAGTAAAACCAAAGTGCACGTGTTTAAGATTAGACTGAAATACTACACTTTAGGTATCTGTAGCTGAAACATAGTTCAGAATTACATATTTAAAGCTTCTGTTTCTGTTCAGCGGTTGGTATTGTTATACATTCTAAGTTGCAAACCCCCATGGTAATAGATTTTGATTGAGAAGTTGTCAGTCATTGTAGCAGCTGTTTCAGACTACATTCATATTTAAACAGCAAAAGTGATCTGTTTAGAATTTTAGAAGTTGTTGCCATGGCAAAGTAAGTTGTTATCTCATCTTTTTGTCGTTGCCATTGAAGTGATCTGTCTGGTGGCTCATTCCCAGGAGTGGGGAGGGTGAACTGTTCTGTTGGAAAGCTTTCATTGGGACGATGCTGAATGCTTCCTAATGGGATATGACTTAGACTACAGCTTTCTGAAACCTTTGGCTTTGGTTAGGAGTAATTAGGATTGACTCTTCTCAATTAAAAACAAGATAAAGGTAGAACATTTTTAAAGAAAAAAATATAAGCCTAATTTAACAGTATTTTTGACAAATTCAGTGAATAGCATATTCATATTATATGCTATGAAAAGAATTTTATTTGAATGAGCCAGGGTTTCGCTAAGTTTCCCAGACTGAACTCAAACGTGTAACTCTTCTGCCTCAGCCTTCCAGAGTGTAGGTATGCACCACTATGCTGTCTTATATCCAGATGTTCTTTTACAGAAAGTAACAGGTCCACTGCCTCTGCTATGTATTTTTTTCACTTGTTCTCTTGGAAACCACAGCATCATATTCTGGTTGGTATAAGTGATTTTAGAGACCATTTTGTTTTATATTAGCTTCATTTTTATGCATTGAATTTCTCTATAGGAAGAATAGTAACTCAACTCTTGACCAGACTCATAAGTGTAGAAGATATTAACCCCAAGTTAAAACCTAGTCTTTTTCTTTACTTGATTTTATCATTAAACAATGTAGGAATACTAGAGGAAATCTTCTCCTTTTGTCTGCCTCTAGAGTCAATTTTATTTAAAGAAAGGTCTTTGTTGGCAAATACTATTGGCCCTTTACCCTCAATTTGTATGGCATTGACTATTAATTTGTACACAGGGCTGTGTGCAATATGGTAAGGCTAACAGACATGTCTTTGAGTATTTAGTCTATATTTGCTTGGCAGCTTTAAGACAAACTGTTATATCCTGCAATGAACTATTGTGCTGACATTTACTGAGACAGAATTGTGATTTCTTGATCATCTAAGCACATGAAAAACCATCTGAAAACATCAAAGATTTGCATTTAAAATGAGGATACTGACTTAATACTTAAAGATCTTTTCAAATAGAAAGGACTTTTTAACCCCAATCCCTTCACAAGAAGGGTTATAGATTTATCAAGTCTTATCTTTGTTTTCCTATTTAGTAATGTTTTTATAACTAATTACTTGAGAGAATCAAATATACCAGCTCAAGGTTTTTTTTCCTATAGTAGTATTCTACCACTGAGTTACATTCCCAACTCTTTCTGTTTTTGAGGGATGCTGAAATGCAGAGGTATGAAGAATATAAAAAATCAAAAAGTAGCTGAGGGAAAGCCTAGAGCATTGATTTTGTGATATTAATACACATATGAATGCCAATAAAAATCTTTAAGAACTCAAAATATTTATAATGTCTTAAAGAATTTTAAGACTTTATCAGTTATTACATACCATGCTGATGTCTTTTCTATTGATAACAGTGGTGTAGTTGTTGCTTTTAATAGCTGTTTGCTGTATGCCAGTATCTGGTTTGTCTTTGTGTCTGTGTTATTACTGCTGATTTCTTTTCTATTGTTAAGGATGGTATAGTTGTTAATTTTAATTGGTTTTTACAGTATCTCAATATCTGTGTTCTTTTTGAGCCTCTATTATTATTGATTTATTTTCTGTTATTAATGGTGGCATAGTTGTTGCTTTTAATTGGTTTAAATATGTCAATATCTGGTCCATCTTTGTATCATCATTATTACTACAGTCATTTTCTCCTCTCTGAGTGGTGCTGAGGATCAGGTCCTTAAAAAGAAGGCTGCACACTAAGAAAACTCAAATAAAAGTAGAAGAGGTTACTACCTTGACAGGTGCACAAAATCTCAATATAGAAACACAAGAAGTATGAAAAACTCAGGGAGCATGGCTCCTCTAATTTTCCATAATTCATCGGTAACTAAATGCAAAGATACCAAAGTGGATGAAATGCCAAAGAATTCAAAAGATTGATTATATTATAAAGTGATTAATAACCTCAAAGAAGACTCAAATAAACAGCTGAATGAATTAAGGAAGACAATACTAGATATGAAGGTACAATTCAACAAAGAGATAGATAGTCTGAAGAATAACCAAGAAAAAATCCTGGAAATGAAAGCCATAATAAGTCAGATTTAAAAAACTCAGTGGAAAGCCTCATTAATAGGACCAAGCAGAAGACAGAATTTCAAGACTTGAAGATAAGGTTGAGTAATTATTACATGCACACACTAAAAAAGGAAGGGAGGGAGGCCAGAAATTATGAACAAAATATTCAAGAACTCTAGGACACAGTTAAAAAAACAAACTTCCAGATTTTTGCTTTTTCAAAAGGACTATGACTTGATGCAGATATTCTTAAAAAAAATGGTGTACTTACTTTGGATTAAAATAAATAATACGAACTCTCATTTTATAGTAGACATATAAAATGAACTATTTTTTATTCAAAGATTGATCACCCAAATAGTAGATTAAAAAAAAAAAAGAATCCGTTTCTTTTCTTTCATCCCTTTTTTTTTCCCCCCAATACTGGGATTAAATCCAGGGCCTTTGCACTCAGTTATATTCCCAGCCCCTTTTTATTTTTATCTTTTTTGAGACAGGGACTCAATAAGTTGCCAGGCTGGGCTCAGACTTGAGATCCTCTTGCATTAAACTCCCAGAGTGCTGGAATTACAAGCGTGCACCACTGTGCCTGGCTGCTTGTTACTCTTGATTTGTACATTATGCTTAATATTTCAGAGGCTAAGCATGAATGGTAGTGAAAAAATTAGTTTTACAACTTATTAGTAACTCCGATGAAAGGTTTGTGATTGTGAAATTAGAAGGTAGTGGACAGAATTAGAGGATTTTGTTTATATACAGTTTTTAAAATGTATTTTCTGTTATCATGGATAATTGATTTGGTTGTAAGAAATCCATAATTGCTTCTCTCTTAGTTCCTTACTGAGTTCTTTCACCTCTATGGCCTCTGTGTAAACAGTAGTTGAAGGAACACTCTCCTTTATCAAATTATTCATTTTCCTAAATGTTGCTTGCCCTGTAAATGATGTTATGTGTGTCAGTGAGGAGAATTCATGATAAGGAACAGTTTTATTTCCAATCTTCCTAAACTACCACATGCACTAACTAAATAATTATGCATTTTCAATACCAAGAGCTATTTATTTCACATAATATAAAAATGAGTACCACCTGCTCTTTTCTTGTTCCCATCACTGTTTGCAAAGCTGGGTAATATTAATCATAAGATTGTTTCATTTATAAATGTGGTTGATGGTGTTAACCTCACTCTCCTTATTTTCTCAAGTAGACAATTTCAAGCAGAATTTTGAAACGTTCTATGGGACAAATATTCTTCACATTTGTATCTAAGTGTGCCTGCTTGCAACTGAATATATTCTGTCCTCCCTTCTTTTGAGAGCTCACCTGTGTTTTCCCCTGGAACAATTTCATGCTACTTAGAATACTCTTATACTGCATCTTAATCTGGTGCTTAAGATACAGAATGCACATGTAGCTCTTGTACAAGTCATCTCTTTGCTCAGTGTATAGGAGAGGTGCTTAGCCAGCCACACACAACCACTTCCTTGAAATTTGTAGCATTGTTCTTGCCCCTGTTCCTAATGCCTACTCCCTCTTCCTGTCTTTTTGAGTCTGTAGCCACTGGGTCATCATTTATTTTTCTCTTGTAATTCTTTAGATTTTCAGGATGAGAGAGAGTGACCTCCCATGCTTGTCCAAATGGAGGTTGTCACTCTCTCATATCAATTCTATTTACAGTGGGGATGAAGATCTAGGAGAACATCATATACTTTAAAAATTTTATTAGTACATGTTTGCAGTATATAATGTTTGCATTCCTTGTGTGGAGTTGGTATATATATGTATAGCACATCTTACTATTCCCTTTTTTATCCCCTTTCTTTCTCTTTTCTTCCTTCTGTCTGGTGATCCTACCATTCCAGGAAGTTCTCTCTACTTCCTGTTATCTCTTATTTTGCTCTTTACTTATAATTTGGGTTTCTCATATAAGAGAAACCCTGTGATATTTATGCTGTGTGATATTATGTGTGTGGCCAGGTGCATCCACTTTCCTACAGGTAACTCATGTTTATCTTTCTTTATGGCAGAGAAGTATTCCTCCAGTGTGCATAAATACCACATTTTCTTTATCCATTCGTCTGTTATCCAAGCATTTGAAAGGCTGCTTCCAAGATTTAGTATCATATCAAATAAAAAAGCTTCTCCACAGCAAAAGAGACAACCTACAGAATGGGAAAATTGTTTTGCCAGCTCTTCCTCAGTCGGAAGACTAGTATCTAGAGCAGTAGTGGTGAACCTGTGGTGTGCATAATGCAGCAGACACGCAGCGTCCTCTCTCTCGACATGTGAGCCAAGTCACACCAGCCAAGATTTGACAAATTATCAGCATACATACAACAGCAAAAATCACATTAATTGTGAAAAAGCACACCAGCTGCAAACTTTTACCTTTCAATAAAAAGCAGTTTGTATCATCGAAAACTGTGTTACTGTGTTTTGTTTTTTTTTTTAAACAAATGATCTTAATGGATGAGCTGGTTTTTTCTAAACTAAAACGTCAGGATTCAGGCTTAATTATAGTATTGGCACTTTGCAATAAATAAATGGGTTTTGGGTTTGCAGTTTGAGTACATGGTCTCTAAATGATTTGCCATTACTCATCTAGAACATATAAAGAACTCAAAAAAATTAGACCCCGCCTCCCCAAATTAAAAACCCAGTCAAAAAATGGGCGAGCAAAATGAATAGACACTTCATAGAAGTCCAAATGGCCCATAAATACATGAAGAAATCCTCAACACAGCTGGCTGTCAGAGAAATAGAAATCTGAACATCACTGAGATTCTATCTCACCCCACAAAGAAAGGCCATTATCAAGAAACCCGGTAACAGATGCCGGAGAGGCTGGGGGGCTGTTGCAGAGGTGTGGGAAGAACCCTTCTACTTGGTTGATGGCAATGTAAATTAGTACTACAGCCACTTTGGAAAGCAGTATAGAGATTGCTCAAAAAATTAGAACTGGGAATTCCATTTGACCAACTATTCCTTTTGTAGATATCTTCTCAAAAGAGTTAAAGATGTATTACAGAGATACATGCATGCCCATGTTCATTTATACATACCAATTCATACCAGCTAAATCTTGGAAAAGGCATGCCTTTTAAGGTCACATCAAGAAGATGAAAAGTAAAAGTAAGATTTTAAAAAATAGTCCTTTTTTAATTTTATGATTGTGATGGGTTAGTAGGAGATGTCAGTGTGATGGTCCTTCAGGACTTCTTTCTCCATTACCTACTCCTGTGGGAGGGAAGTGGAAATTGCAGAACAACTACAAAGCAGCAATTTAGAAGGCCAGAAAACAAATGCTGACAGATCTTAGTAAGTATAGAATCTACTCTTCTCTGTATGATATTTCTTCTAACCATGGAGTAACTTATTTCTTCACCTAAGAAGCTCTTTGTACTATTTTCTTAAAAAAAAAAAAAAAAAAAAGCCAGGCATGATGGTGCATGTCTGTAATCTTAGCACTTGGGAGGCTGAGGCAGGAGAATCACCACAAGTTTGAGGCCAGCCTGGACTGCATAGTGAGACCCTGTCTCAAAAAAAAATTAAAAAAACTTTTTCATTTTGTTACACTTTTGATTTTGTTCCATCTCGTTTTTAATCCCCTCCCCCCGTCAATCTCAGTCTTCCCAAATGTGAATTGTATTCTATTTTGGGCTTTCATACAGCCAATAGATTGATATTTTTCTTGGGGTGGCAGATTCAGAATCAGAAGAATGTGAATCCATTGTCTTAAAGATACTTGCAATTTACTATTTTTATATCACAAATATATTTTATTTATACTAACAAATATCAGAAAACAGTATAAGATAACCTCAGTCTTCCCTTTCTTTCAAGAAGAGTTTGCCTCTTCATATAGCCGGCCTGATAGAGGATGCACATGGGAACTTGCTTCAGTGATAATGGAAATTAAAGCCTGGCATGGTGGTGCACACCTGTAATTCTAGCACTTTGAGAGGCTGCGGTAGGATTGCACGTTTGAGCTGGGCCTGGGCAACTTAGTGACTTAGTGAGACCCTGACTCAAAATAAAAAAGAGACTAGGGTTCTAGCTCAGTGCAAAGGCCCAGCTACCCGCCACACATGCACACACTGAAACAGTAGAACGAATTTATAGGCAGAAGCTTTAATCGAAAAGAGAAAATGGGAACATGCTTCAGTTTGAGGAGGAAAGTTGGAAGGGGCAGCACAGGTCTGACTGAGAGATCCACTTGGCCCTTTAACAAAAGAACAGAAGGTGACTAGTTTTTAAAGATCTGGTAATTTTTATTGGGTTGTAAGTGTGATATTTTTTGCGACTTCTGCCTGTTTTAGGGGATTTTTCTCTCTATGTAGGATATAGATGATCACCTATTCTTAGCCTTGGAAATAACCCCCTCCCATGCCCTTGATTTTGCTGTTACAGCATTTCTGGTCCTTACAGAAGAGTAGGGGTGTAAGATGAGGACACATTCTATTCCTTGTTGGTAAAGAAGGATAGAGAAAAGACATGTAACAGGTCAAGGATTAAGGAGAATCTCTGTCTTGTCCCTATGAGGGTCACCATCCGCTTTCAGGTCACTCTTTCCTATTAAAACTCCCTGTGTAGGCATGTCAAATAAAATCCATGTTGATGGTGATTTTTCTTTTTTCTTTTTTTTGGTGCTGGGGATTGAACTCAGGGCCTTGTGCTTGCAAGACAGGCACTGTAACCACTAAGCTAAATCCCCACCCCTGATGGTGATTTTTTAATTGATTTTTAAAAATTTATTATATCATATGGAGAGTTTTTATTTAAAGTTAAACATCCTAAGTTTAAATCCTAAGTGTGTCAATTAAGAGGTTTAAATTTTTAAGATTCTGTTTTCTTATGTGCAAAATGGAGATAATTTTAGCAGGATCAAGGCCAGAGGCCTGAATTTTGTCTCGCTGACTAGATTTGGTTGTCTGCTGGTATTGGGAATAGGAGAAAAATAATGTAAAAAGGAAAAAATGAATTTAATTTGGTGAAACAGGACAGACAGCTAATCTGCTTTCCTGGAATCCACAGAGTGTTATAGTTTATAGAAGGGAGGACAAAAGCCACGACGTACACCTCTGCGGAGTCAGCCAGCTGTGAGCCTCAAGGTGGCTCAGACATCATGGTGGTTTTGCATTTCTGGGCTCTGTCGCGTCCTCCTGGCTCCAGCTGTCAGGGCCATTCTCCATGTGAGATGATGTCCTGTAGGAAGCCATGACACGGGGGTGGCTTATCCAAAGGCGAGCAGGATAGTGGCTGGGACTGAGGAAAAACAGTTTGAGGCTCTGTAAAGTTTCACTTTAAGGGAACCCTGTCACAGTAAGACCTGTCTCATCAAGTTGTTGTGTGAATTAAATGAGAAAATACAAAAATACATGCCATAATTTGGCTCTTTGATACATTAATGAATCAATGAAAGAGGATGAAGTATATCCAACATACTCTTTTTTAAACCAGAAGATATTAGTAACCATGCGATTAAATATACTTTGAGCCTTAAAAAGACTAGGGTTTAATTACTTGGAAGACTTTTCCATCTTGAGGAGTTTATACTCTGAAAGCTTGGGTTATTTGGAGTTTTGTAATGCTTTAATTTTCTGTTCCTTGTGTATACTGCGTAGAAAAGGAAGAACTACCCTTTCTTTTTACCCAGTTTATGTTCATTGGCGTGGGTCCCTTAAAAAATAGATTAGCAAGAGAAAATCATATGAATTTACTTAATGTAAATTTTACTGGATGCAGGTGCTTTCATAAAGACATTAAGTGACTGTGGTAGTATATGCCTGTAATACCAGCACTCTGGGAGACTGAGGCAGGAGGATCTCAAGTTTGAGCTCAGCCTGAACAACTTAGTGACTTAGCAAGATTTTGTCTCAAAAAATTGAAAAAGGAGGCTGGGGAATGTAGCTCAGTGCAAAGGCCAAAGGTTCAGTCTCCAGTACAGGGACAGGAGTGGGGGGATAGGGAGAAGAGAAAAGCTGAGTGTGTTTCTGCTAGGTTTGATCAGGTGGAAGGTTGTAGAAGAGTGCTGCTGGCTAAAGGCCTGAATCTGCCCCAAGGATCTGGATCCATTCACCTTCCTTCCATCAAGGGTACCAGAAGGCTGACTTGGTAGCAATGCTTATAGCAGGGGGATCCCAACAAATTCAAGCCCAACCTGGGCAATTTAGGGGCTGGGAGTCTGTCTCAAAATTTAAAAAGGGCAGGAAATGTAACTCAGTGTGAAGGTGCTGGATTCAGTCCCCAGTACCACCTAAAAATCATCAGCAATAAAAACAAAGCCCGTAAAAGTGGAAAAATGAGTTTATTTACAATTTGGCCAGTTGGGAGGCCAGCTAGACCCCCCCCTCCACACACACATACGCAACAGAGGTACCTAAATTTGAAGAGGGAGCAGCACAAAACTGGAAAATCACGTGTGCAAATTTAGCTGGAGTCTGGCCCATGAGGGACCCAGGAGGAGTTGAATCCTCAGAGCTAGGCTGGGGTGTGGTGGTTTGTGGTGTCAGCAGGAGAAGCTAGAGAAAGGGCTCGTGCTTTTCTTTAAATACTAATTTTTAAAGATTGACTTTAACATCTTGGTTACAATGGGATAAAAAGTAAAGCTGAATGTGATAAAGTAGAGGCATTTAGCAAGGCCTGCTGGTTGAGTCCTCTGGTCTCCCTGTGTTGGTGGAGACGAAGAGTCTCGGGTCCTGTGTCACGGCAGTCAGATTCTCTGCCGTGTCTGCTGCTTAGGAAGTTCCTCCAGCTTAAATATTCTGTAGGTCAGGTACCATGTTTTCTACTGGCTTTCATTTCAAAAGCTTTTTAATCCTCTTCGATAATAGATCCTACTTGTGATTTATGCAGTCTACTGAGAAATCCAAAACCCAACAAGAGGATTGGGAGGAGGGGTTCTCCCCTGTTCTGTAATGTAATCTTACCTAGCTCTTATATCAAAATTATTTCCCTTTGTGAAAATACAGCACTGGTTTTTTTTTGGGGGGTGCTCCCATTTACATGTCTGCTGGAACATGTACTATAAGGTTTTTGCTGTCTTTTTTCTAAATAATTTAAAAGTTACATACCTTCTTAGACACTTATTAATGCAATCTAATCACTAAGATGTATCCTTATTAAATGACTGTGTTGTTCTAAGAAGCATGTTCACGAAACACCCTATTCCCATTTCTGTGTAAATTATATTACCTATGAAACACCATTTCACATTTACATAAATTCAGATTTGCCAAATTATACCAAGAGAGAAAATTTAATCATCTCACAATCATGTAATCAATTCAATATGATTGCATTTTACTCTTGAGGCAATTTGGTAAACCGATGTTTGTACAGATGGATCGTTCCCCAGATAATGCAGTGCTGTACATTGTTTTGTGGTGTTCTTCAGCGGGCGTGTGTGATGTATATAAAAGTTCAATGAAATTTTTCTTAACCTTGTTGTGGGCAACAAAAATCCCTTGCAAGCACCTGGCTTGCTAGATCCCATAATGGAAACAACTCCTAGTTGACTGTTAACTTAATTCTGGAATACAAAAGTACATGTGTAAAGTGAGATTGAAATTTGCAACACAGGGATGTCACCCTCCCTTTTGTGGATTTAATTTCTTAAGAAGAGAAATTACTAGTGGTGGTTTCTGAGAGAAAATGTAAAAGTACACTTTAATCTTTATCACTGAAATGTGAAGAAGGGGTTCAGCTTAAGGCTGGGTCAGATAAAGGTGTTTGAGGCTCTTTTCTCATGGAATGGAAGCTGTATTGTTTCTTAAAGAATAATAATCTAAAACAGTGTAGGCTCTTTGCTTACCAGTCTGATTTGCAGTATTTTGACCATGTATTTTCACAGAAGCAAAGTGCATATTTTTGTGAAATAATGTTTTCTGGAATTCAATTAAGTAAGGGTATTTAGAAGTGTAAATAGTTCAAATTTCTGATCATTCTTTTGACAAAATTTTCTTTGGTAGCATTAACTCTACTTCAGAATAAAGAGTAAAGTTAGTTAATGATTGCTTAAAAAGTTCTATACATGTCAAAAATAAAAATTGCAATTTGATAAAGTTTTAGGAGCTGTATGTGGTAGCACATATGTGTAATTCCAGTCACTTGGGAGGCTGAGTCAGGAGGATCGTTAGTTTGAGGCCATCCTGGCCTAAATAGGGAGACCTCATCTTAAAAAAAAAAATAGTGTAGGAAATTTTCCTGTTATTTTGTCATTGTTCTTTAATGTGAAAGAATATGTGTATGGTTATTTAAAACTATTGGATTTCTCATTTCACATGGCTTTTCCTGGGTGTGCAGAGTCGGGCCCTGCATGGTAGTACTTGCAGCGCCCACAGGAAGCAGGCCCTCTAGCCAGCAAGAGACCGCTATGGAGAAGAGGGCTGTATAGCTTTTGGCAAAGGGAGTCACCTCTGAAGTCAGCCGCTGATCACTTCTGCAGTCATCTGCTAACCATATAATCTTTTGCTCTTACTGTTCCCTCCTGTAGAAAAAAGCTGTCTCCGTGATACAGATAGCAAGAATTAAATACAATTTGTCTGGGAAGTACACCAGTATCCTGCTTTGAGGTGGTGGGAGAGAGCTCAGAATCAAAAGATACCTGATATCAAGAACCAACTCTCATGTTACAAAGCCAGGGGACTGCTTTGTAGTAGAACAGCCACACCCTCGTTAACTTTTCTGAGCCCCTTGAAATTCGTCAACAATTCAAGAGTAGCTTTATTAATACTGTATATTTGGTGGAGGATCATACTGTGATGGGAGGGAATGGCCTGAGGGGCTTGGTCTAAAAAATAAATACCTTCAGGCTTTGACCCCTGGAAAAAAAATCAGAAAACCTGCATAACTCTTTTAAGGAGTGTGTGGCTTCCCTTGGAGCCTCTACTTTGCAGTTTAAATCAGCTCAAGAGGGATTACAGTGTCAGAGCCGAATACTGTTCTAAAGCCATGCTGTGCATATTTTGGATCTTCCCTACCTTGTTCCAGCCATAGACTTTGATGATGGACAGCCCACCCTTGACTACATCTGTCCTGAAGTAGAGGTGGGGTGTAGTCTGGTGCTGTGTGTCTTAGTTACTTTTCTCTTGTTGCTGGGACAAAATACCTGACACCCAAAGTTAGGGGAAGAAAGGTTTATTTGGCTCACAGTTTGTAGAGGTTTCAGTCCACAGTCAGCTGGGTCCAAGGCAGGAGGGCATGGCAGACAGGCAGAAGGCAGCAAAGTAAGCAAGGGATGCAAGCAAGCGATGCAAGCAAGCAGCTAACCAGCTTCTTCCTGTATCTTATATTTTATCCAGGCTACCTGTCTTTAGGGTGGGCAGTACTCCCACCCTTAATCCTAATACCCTTAATTTTAGCGTCACATCCTTGATCCCAGCAGAACCATGCCAAACCGATCAGTGGATTGATTTAGTAGTCACACACTCTAGATCCAGCTATCTCTTACCACATGAGGCTTTGGGGGGACATCTAGACACAAGCCATAACACTGTGTGACCATCTGCATTGCGCAGCCACCAAGAGTATAATTACTCCCATGAGCCCTCTGCTGTCTGGCCCAGTTCCCCTGCTCTTTGTAAAGCATTACCAGGTCCTTAGGCTCCAACTTCATCTCTGGGATATGGAGGTGACAGACAGTAGGAGGTAGAGTCTGACAAATAGCAGACCCCATTACTAGGACTGTGGTACAAAGGTGGTCCCCCCAGGCCCCTGGTCCAGGTACCTCACAGGGAGAATTTCTTAGTGTTAGACAAAAAAAACAAAAACAAACAAACAAAAAAAACCCACTTTAAAGGGAGTCCAGATCTGTTCCCCAAATTAGAATCTAGGTATATAAATCTTACTAAGAACTATAAGGAAGTGGTTTCTGGACACATAGAAGGTGCACAGGGAACAGACCTGCAGCTTGTGAGTTCTGTCAGAAGGTTTGGGCTGAGTCTGTGGATAGCACCCACCTCGTGGGCAGGAGTTTCAGAGGGGCTCTTAGGGGAATGCAGCGGTGAGGTTAGGGGTAGGCTACCCCTCCCAGTTCCCCTTCACGGTGTCAGGAAGATCGAAGCTATGGAATGGCAGAGTTGGTGGAAGAGCCCTTCTTTTGGATGTAATGAAGGACGACCAACGTTGATTTCTGTTTATGTAGCACTTCCTGGGCAGCATGAAGATGGCGCAAAGAGTAGAAGAAAGGGAATTAGGCAGGATTAAGGAGTTAGAAATCATTAGTTTGTCTGAAGAGAGGACATAAGAAGCTTTGGGGAATATAGTAGTTTATGGAATCCACAGGCTGGCAATCTTGTTTACTGATTCATTATTTTCCTTAAATATCTATTGGAACAATTATACTGTGTCAATAACTGCTAGAAAATTCTGGGTATACAATACTAAACAGAGTAGACAAGCTTCCTGCTTCATTGGGGCTTATATTCTATTCAGGAATAGTAAAATAAGGAAACAAAACAGTGTCATATAGTAATAGTACTCTGAAGGAAACAATAGAGGGGAGAGTGATAAAAGAGTGATTTGGGGAGCTATTTTAGTTTCAGTGTACAGAGAAAGTGTCCGAAAAAGTGATCATTAAGATGATGAGAAGATACCAGTGGTGCCAGGCTTCCTAAAGTGGTGAGCTAGATTACTCAGATCAGCTTTTCCACAGAAGCATACTGGATAAAATACATTTTTAAGTGCTTTAAAAACATTTAAGTATTGAAAAGATGGCCACTTTATATGTGATAACCTATAACCAGATAGGAACTAAAGAGGGCTGGTTTAATGGTAAACAAAAAAGGAAAACAAAATGGAAAGAGATTTTTTAAAGTAACAGAAGTATGGTCATAGACTGCCTTTCATACGTATTTGCATCATTGATCTATATAACCCACCTTGGCTGGAGATGACCTGACCTCCTCTCTAAAGCAAATGTTCGACTTCAGTGAACTCCTACAAATACATTTTCAAGTAAACGAAGGTAACAGTGTGTGTGAAGAAGCAGACAACTGAACCAATCTCAGCAAGAATAAATAGCAGAATCAGAACTCCGTAGACTTCAGATATTGAAATTATTAGATACAGGTTTAAAGCAGCTGTTTATGAGTTATGAAACACATGAAAATATCTGTAAGGAAATCATAAAAAGTAGCGGATCGAGAAACCAGAAAAATTTTTTAGAAATGAAAACCACAGAAACTGAAATTGAATGAGCCTTCTGGTTCTGCCTATGTCGAATGGATTGTGTCAAATGAATCCTGCTACTAAAACAGATTATCAAAGTTGGGCCATATATATATCTTAAACTGCTCTATGAAGAATTTGGAGAGCCACCAGTGTAGGCTGAACCTGATGGGCTATGATTCTGTAGAAAAGAGAAGCTCATAAAGTGATCTCTGTGTTCATTTTGGATTCTTCCTTCTGGCATTTTCCAATTCTCAGTACTGAACGAAGCTCATGTAGAAAGATGTAGTTTTATGTGGGTTCAGGAGAAGCTATAGACTAAGTCCTAATTCTAGAGGACAGAACTATAGGGAGTTGAATGACATCTGCATGTAAATTCTCCCTCAAGTATGGTAGAATCCCAGGCCCAGAGCAAAAACTAGAAAGTGGCACACTGAAGCCATTATCTGAAATGTATATACCTCCAGCGTATGTTCACCCATGTATAACCATTTTGTTCATGAGATCTAAAGATAAAAGAGGATCTGTTTAAAGAAACACAGTAATGGGAATATGCTAGGACTGTGATCTTTTTTTAACTATATGGAAGAGTTAGGCAGTGTCCCAAAGGCAAATATTGTTTGAGGTTTTAGAGATTAAACTATGAAAGTAAATACACTCTCGGTCCTTTGTCAGAATGAAGAAATGCGTGATCCCTACTTATTTTCCTTTCTTTACTGGGGAATTGAACATGGGGCCTTGTGCATGCCAGGCGACTGCTGGGAGAGTGCTCTAATTGAGCTGCATTCTCTACACTAACTTCTCATTTGTTGTACCAAATTGGTACAGGAGAGAAGAACACAGAGCTCAAGGGTATCCTGTTGTTGGTCTACATGTAATTCTTTAAGTCATCTTTGTGTTTTTATCTTGCTAAATATTTTCTATGTAGCTTTGCTTTCATGTACAACTGCCTTTTAAATGATACAGGCAATTTGACGTAAGTACTAAAATGTCCTCAGGATTGACCAGCACAGTTAATGCACGGCCACATGCATTCAGAATCCGCAGGAGCATGCAGCACTCAGGAGCATCACGTTCTGATAGGTCAGTGAACTTTTTCAGAGCTATTGCTGAGAAGTATTTTTAAAGTACCCTTTCAGATATGCTTGTCTAAGTCAGTAGATCCATTGCTATAGTAAGTTTCCAGGCAATAAATAAAGCAAAGCACTAAACAAATTGTTGTCTCAAGTGACATAATGTCTCTACATTTTTTATTGACATAATGTCTCTACATTTTTGTTGTTCACAGCAGTTTTGCTACAAAAGCACAAGTTGTTCCTGTTCTCTTAGTGAGAATTATTAATTTTAAGTTTTTACTTAATAAGATGATTTTATAAGATTTCAAGATCTTGAATTTCCTTGGGCTTCTTTTTCCATACACATACATGTACATACACATTTAACAGGTTTTTTAAAAAGTTAAGATTGTTTTAATTAGAATTTATTTTGCCATGTTTATAGCATTTTCTGTTGTATTTTTCAGTGAAATTCACAAAATGTAATACTTTGCCACTTCTTTAAAATCTAATTTCAAGGCCAGTTTTTAGAAATTCTTCTAAAACCTTGCTACTTCAACTGGTCTATGGACTCACATTCTATGCCCATTACTTGTGAGATTATTAGAAAGCAGAATCTTGGGCCCCACCCAAGACTGGCCCATAATTTACATTTTAATAAACTCAACTGATTTATATACACATTAAAATCTGAGAGCATTGATCTAAATCTCTAAAAGCCTGTTTCCTGGTGCTTATATTTAATCTACTAACTCTTAAAGGGAAAGAGCTCTATGCTTTAGAAAATATGCAGCACACAGTGAAAGATGAATCTATTTTTAAAGCTTTTATAGAATATCTGTACTTTTTAGAAAATACTATTTATTTCCTTTCACTGGTTTTACTATGTCAGTTGTTTTCCTCCTTTCTTTTGATTTATCTAATCTAGTTTTACATCCTTATCCCTCAACTCTTTGCTGCAGTTATTGTTTGTTTGTTTGTTTGTTTGTTTTTAACTAAAAGTTCTAACCTCTCCTCTTGGGCTCCTGTATTTATGACATTCATCATGCCCCATGTGGAATACATCATCATTCTTTTCAGAACTCCCTCTGCTACATCTTTTTGTTAATCATATATGTTTTAGGCTTGGTAAAGTCTCATGCTCCAAGAACCCTTTAAAAACCTTTGTAGCATATAGTGGTTTCTCTCTTACTTCACTCCCATAACTCTTTTTGTATCTTCTACATGACATGACAGTGGAATTCACTACTTTATCTATTTCTACTTTTAGTTTTTGACAGTAGAAAATATATTTTTGGAATGAGACTTCTTAAAATATTGATGAATTTGAAAATAGTTATAGCAAGTATACCATCCTATAGTTTGACTATAAGCTAATTTTTGTGTTTTACAGTTAGCATGTTTTCTATGCTGTATTAGTAGCCAATTTTTAACAAATTTTAGCTCATTTAAAAAACAAAAGCTAAGTGAAAACCCCAACAACAGAACAGTTCTTATAAAGCAAATAATCAGTTCCCTCACTTTTAGATATATAAGAAATGGAATTAACATTTATATTTGATAGCTTAACATCACATGTACAGGTAGTTCTTTTTTAAGACACATTAGATTACACAAATGTAAGCTAATAAATACTAATTTTTAAAAAGCCTGTCAATTTTAGAACTGAAGAATGTTAATCTTCTGTATTTCATTGTAACAGAAGCAAATAGTTAAATGCCTTTGTATATTTCTTGCCAAATAGTGCAGAGCATAGCTTTCGGCTTTTGGGTTTTAGTCTAAAGTCTAGAGGCTTGAAGATGAAAGATTTTCAGATTATGCTCACTTCCAGTATGGCATACAAGGTTGGTATTTGGATTAAATGGCAATTGGCATCAGGTATTTGCGTGTCTTCAACACAAAAGCATCATGGTCCAGAAAGACCCCAGAAGTAGGATATACTTAGTTTGTTGCAAGAGATTGTTGGAGACATCTAGAATTATACACTTAAAAGATTGTAAGAGTTTGCTAAGTTTCACTTTATATGTTTATTTTCTACTGTATTTTTCTTTATAAGGCACAACAAACATCTTACCTTCTGTAGTTTTTCTGTGCTTTGTTATTTACCACAGTGGCCGTGTACTCAGTTTCCTTACTTGGGAAAGTGCTACCTTGTTTCCTGAATTGTTAGCTACTGCAAAATTTGTGACATTTTAGTCTTTATTTACACTTTCAGTTTCTCACACCAGAGAAACAATGTGGTATTTAAACATGTGTGTCTGATTTGTTTCACGGGAGGAGGGAGTGAGGGGAGGGGAATGGGAAAAAAGAAGCAACAAGATATGTCATGTACAGGTACAAATCCCCTATGATGAATGTTATCACTATGTACATCTAAAATGTACCATTAAAATAAAATTTAAAAAAATTTGTAACAAATTTACCCAACATTTCTTCTGAAAAGTATCCCAACTCCTCTCATTTTAAAGATGTTTAAGGTACCAGTCACTTAAAATCCACCTTCCATATGCAGCATTGGTTTCTGAGGTTTGCTTACTCCTATAAAGTACATCCTAAGAGGCCTTATCTGAAATCTGAGGGAAAACTTGTGTTTATTCAGATGGCTCTAACCCTTATAATCTTATTGTGTTCCTTTGGGGAATGGAAAATATAAGTGAAAAGTCAGAAAAAAAAATACTTTAACTGTTTCAGAAGTGCTGAACACAACCCTTTAATTACTGTACACAACAGTTCCTCATGATCCATTATTTATCTTTTTGGTCTAAGGTCCTGTCCTTAAAATATACTCACCTTGCCAATGTGGTGGCACATGCCTGTAATCCAGCACTTGGGAGACTGAGGCAGGAGGATGGCCGAGAGTCCGAGGCCAGCCTGAGCTACATAGTGAGTTGAAGGCCAGCCTGAACTACACAGGGAGACCCTGTCTCAAAAATCCAAACCAAATAATGCAAAATATGTGCACATCATCTCAGAGTTAATTTTTGTTAATATCATGAAATTCGAGTCTTTTATGTATTTCCCTTGGGAGGAAGCCTGTTTTACTAGTGGTTTTCCAAATTTTCCTTGCTTTGTCCTTTGCTATATGGGCTCTTGCAAAGGAGAAAATTTGAAATTTATATTTACTGTAACTTTAAATGTTTGTTTTTAATTGGTTTCTTAGAATACCCAAAACAGTTTTGCTCTGAAAATTAAGAGAAAGCCTTTGGAACTATAAAGCTCAGAATTAAAGAAATTTAAAAATAAAACATTTAAAAAAGAGACTATTGAAGAAAAAGATTTTATTGTGCTATGAGTTCCTATTAATTTTTAGTGACTTTTGCCTCTAAATCTTTTGGTAGGTGAAAGATTTTATGTAGCTACTCTTTAAAGTCTGGAATGTTAAAAAAAAAAGGGGGGGCTGGGGATTTAGCTCAGTGATTAGAGTGCTTGCCTTGCAAGCACAAGGGCCTGAGTTCAATCCCCGGCACCACCAAAAAAAAAAAAAAAAAAAGAAAATTCTGGAATGTTAAGTCTCTGTTTCTCAATCTCTGTATAACTCTCGTTTGCCTTTTTAATAAAATACCAATTTCTTTTCCTTTTTCTTCAGAATATTTTGTATAGTCTTCATTTTGATAACTGATAATTCTGAAAATCCTTGTTTGATCCCCAATTGGATCTTCTAAAGGTCATCTGGGAATTACTGTTTTGTCTAGAATGTAGACTGCAGCAGTAGCTCTTCAACTTTTTGGTGGTGGAACTCTTTAACTAAAATCTTTCATAGTAGCTTACCATGTAAAAAATGCAAGACATATAAACTTAGGATTTTAAAGCAGAGGTAGTGTTTGACGGCTCTACCTACCTTTATGAGTAAGGGAGTATCTGTGGCCCCAGTCCTGAGGGCTTGTGGATCCCAGCCCAGACTAGAAGGGTTTCTTTCTCTCTCTCTCTTTTTTTTGTTGGTTCCTGGAGATGGAACTCAGGGCCTTCTGCTTGCTAGGCAAGGCTCTATCATTGAGCCAAATCCTCAACCCCTAGAATGGGTCTTTTGTAAATGATGGTCACTTAAAGAAGGATCTCTGAAAACGGAAAGCATGGTGTCATTGCCTCATATGTTTTGAAGAAAGTGTTAATTGATTATAGTTAATTTCTTAGAAGTGAGACATAGGATGAAATCAAAAGCTGTTTAAGATGCATTGTATCTGATTTGTGTTAGGTATGGTACTAGTTGGGGCTATCAGGAGAAAAAGATCAAATAATTTTTATATACCACTGAAGTTGGATGGAAGCTTATCATTAGTATTCATATTTGGTAAGATTTTATATGTAGTTAACCAAAGTTTAAAAATAAATTGTGAGGGGTTGGAGATGTAGATCAGTGGTAGAGTACTTGCCTAGCATGCACAAGGTCCTGGGTTAGAGCCCCAGCCACATAAAAATAGATACTTTGTGAATGCCTACAGTATTCACAAAGCCGTTGAGTTTTTTTTTGTTTGTTTTATGAAATAACTTTGCAAAGTTAAGTGCTTGTATTACCACTGACCGTTTTATCAAATGCAGCTTCAGGAGTACATATTCTGGTTTTATATTAGAACAAAAATAGTGAATTTTGTAGTGTTTTAGTGAGTTTTTTCCCCATGCTGTCTCTTGAATTTTATTTTATGCTAATCAGCCAACCTTTTGTGCTTTTTAGCAATAGGCTTCTCAGTATATGGCTAAGGAAATGTTTATTTATGCCCCCCAAACATAATTCCTGGATCCCTTTTTGTTGTTTATTTATAGATTAAAAATATATATATTGAGTACCAGCCATACTTTATAATGTTTAACTTTAGGACCTAAAGCATGTTATACGTCATGATTTACTAAGAAGATGTTTGTTAGAGGAATATGTTATGCAGCAAATATTGTTTATGAACTTTTATAAAGGATAGTTCATATAAGAGTCACTGTCCTCTGAAGAACAACAGAGTAGAATTTGATGTGCCAGTTTTCAGGGTGTTCGCTATATGTAGTTGGTAAGAAGGTATAAAAGAAAAACATCTTTTTTAGCATATTGGCAGTAAACTTACGGTGAATATTAAAGGTGCTATAGAGCTTTAAGTATTTCAAAGAATATTCAGAGTTACAGTGAGACTTAGAAATCCATTCATTTTTGATACATCACCACCAGTCTTTCCTGAAGTTCTAGAAATGATATTAATGAAAGGACAATGTATTTCATGTTTAAGTAATTCTCAAATGGGAGTAATTAGTTGAGCTGAAGGTGCCTCTTATTTTCTATTCTGTGGTCTTATTTTTGACTTGTAGAATCAAAATAAGCCTAATCTGGTTTTCTACAGGATGGCAGTTGATATGTTTCAAGATAGTTATCTTGTCCCTTCGGTATTTTTTTCCCTTTCTACCAGTATCTTTTAAGTTGCTGTCTTTTGCTGTAAGTCTCAAATTCAGATGAATTATCATAGTATAAATTCTCATTTGCCAAAAAGGAGCCAACTCTCAACTACTCTTTTGTGTATTTTGGCTTTGTCATTTTTGAATTTAGCTTTTTATGTTTGGGTTTTTTGTTTTTTTTTGTTTTTTTTTTGTTTTTTTTTGGTGGGGGTTGGCGCTGGGGATCGAACTCCGGGCCTTGCACTTGTTAGGCAAGTGCTCTTCCACTGAGCTAAATCCCCAACCCCTAGCTTTTTGTATTTTACAGCTTGATAACTTGAAAACTTCTAGGAGATACCTGATCCTGTAGTATTCTAAATGTTGAAACAAGTCATTCCCAATACATTTTTAAGCAAAGAAAATATTTTATTTATTTTTTGTATATTTAAAAGTTGATTGATGAAAGCATATTTTATAATATAAACATTAAGGCACAGCCATTAAAAATTAAAAGAAAACTGAATGATATTAGAAATTCATTAAATAGATTAAATAGATTTCAATGACAATTTTGGCAATAGAATAACACTGTAAACACAATCATGTGTAGCAATTATGGATTCAGTGATTAAAGACTAAATGATTGTATATTTTTGTTAAATTAAGATACACAAGAAAAGGTACAGTAACAAGGAAAAGACAGAAACATTAATGACAGATGTTTGCCTGTACATTTGCCTCTTATGTTTCTCAGGCCCACTTACAGATTTTACAATAAGAATAACATAAATATTTTAAATCTTCTTCTGTTGTAAATCTTTACTTTTGGGACATATGAATATTCAGAGGGCTTTTGTGACATGTTTAAGAGATTACTATTAGGTGAACTCATGTACTTTTTAAAAATAATTATTGAAAGATCTCTGTTCTCCTCTAATGATGTTACCAAAATTAGTGTATTTGGAAGGATGCTTCTCTGGTGAAATACCATTTTATTGGGATTTTTAAAGAGTAAGTATAATTGCAGAAAAACATGTAATTCTTTTAGCAATTATGTCAACAATGAAAATTGTATTATCTTTGCCTCTATTTCGTCCATGTAAAGAAAATATCCTATTACATAATTGAGTGGGGAGAACAACGTATTTTTACAGCTGTATTACCTCTGAATTTAAAAAAAAACAGGGTTTTCATAATATTTTAAGTATTCCTTGTAACAGGAGATATTCTTATTTAACTTTTGTATAACAGGATATATTCTTGTTTAACAGACAAAATTCTGTTACAAACATTTTTATGAAATTCTTGAAACAGAACTGGCAAGTTTTATAATAGGCTGTACAGCATCTCAGTAAGATTTAAGGAAATACTTAGTGTTTTTCTTGTAATATTTTCCATTGACTTAAAGTACACTAGTAAAGCCTAGGCATAGTGGTGCGTTAATGAAAAATGTTAGTACTGACACGACCCACTCAGCTTATATTGTACTGCAAGATACTTAGAAGAAAACATTTAGTAATGCTGTGAGCCACAGGAGTTGCTGAGCTAGGTTGCTATTACAGCACAACTAAAGTGTGTAGGGAATCCTTAAAGACAAAGTAAATAACGCACCCAAGAGCGTCGACAGGCTGTGGTGATCATATATACATGATGCCTACCACTTGATCAGTGAGGCCTGTTGCCATGAGATTGTATTTATTAAAGGGAACACTTCAGTAATTATATGTACAAATGATTGTAGATTTTAGTTAATTAGAATGCTCAAGATGAAAATTCTGAACGGAATAAATTGAATCACTTCTTACATCGACTCTGTGAGAAATTATTAAAGCATAAGATTGTGATTTGAAGGAAGTCATGGTGTATTCTTTCTTTCTTTCTTTCTTTCTTTTTTTTTTTTCTTTTGAGACAGGGTCTTGCTCAGTCACTAAGTTGCCCAGGTTGGGCTCAGACTTGAGATACACCACTTCAGCTCCCGGAGTCTTCGCATTACAGGACTGGGCCACCATGCCTTGCATTAGTCCCTTTATTGGCAGTAGCTTTTGTTCACTGGCAACTTCTGAGTTAAAGACAAGTTTTTATTTATATTCTGTTGTATAATTCTTCTAATCCTTTTGATTTGTGGTTGCTAGTACTATTTTTACATTGTGAATTGAGTGAAATAGCAACCTAATAGAAGAGAAAGTGTTTTGTTGCTTTAAAACTAAGTGAATGATGCTGTACATTGCAGTAGGAAGAAGAGTTGAATTCTTTTTGAACAATAGCATAAGGGTTTGTATGGGTCACACCTAAATAACCTCTTAATCTCTTGCCTTCAGCCTCGTAGTCGTACCAGAAGCTGATAGAAGTCATTTAGGAACTCAGATTCATTAGACTTTATGAGACTACTTGGTCTAGCTTCTTTAAAGAAAGGTTATGTTTTAGAATATACTTTTACACACACATCGTCTCACATAAATTCATAAAATACTAAGAAATACATATATATATGTGTGTGTGTATTTTCTACTTACCTTTAAACTTCATGGCCTTGGCTTCCTAATACAAGCATAAAAATGTCTTCCAAACACTTAATTTTTAGATCCTACCATAATTGCTACAGTGATTGGCTTGGACCTGTGCATTATAGGAGATGTACAGAAATACGTAAACTCAAGCACGATGAGGGAGTTGTACTGGTATTCATACACTGCCAGCATAACGAAGCTGGTTAAAATGTGGCGGAAGAAACCACTTCTCTTTCAGTTTGTACCTGTTACTTTCTGTTCTTTTTTTTTTTTAATCTTCAGATAATTGGCACTCCTCTGACATCTCTGGCACACAACTTTACAGTAGTTTTTCCATACAAAGCCTATTCCATAATACATGGCTACAGTACTGAAGTAATATGTTATAATGTGGTATATTTTATCTTTTATGTACAGTGCTAATGATTACCCTCTTCTCATTTCTCTTTCATTTAAATGTAATGACATCTCATTCTCCTTTAGATGCTATATTTATGATTTTCTGTGTATTTCTGTGCATCTGTTTAAAAAATTAGGAACAGTCTCAATTATGTTATCTTTGTTAGAGTGGTATGAATCATTGTCTTCTAACCATATTTGCAAAATTAAGAAAAATTACATCTTTAAATTGTAACATAACAACCAAAAAAGGTACTCAGAATTCTAAATTGTGAAAAAAAAATTTAATCCCAGGCTGAGACAGGAGGATTGGTGTGAGTTCGAGACAATCCTGAACTACAAAGTGAGACCCTGTCTCCCCCCCAAAAAAATACCTACCAAAATTATAGTAGAAAGAAAATTACTTAGACATTTTGGATGTTGTCATAGATCTAGTCTTCCTGTCCAGTGATTTAAGTTGAATGTCTCCTGTGTTAAATCTCAGCACAGCCCAGTCCAACTTACTGAAATCTCTGAAAATAATCAACTAAGTAAACTAAAAAATAGTAAGACAACTTCAAAAAATCTAATAGGGAAATCTATCTCATTAATTTTTGCTTTCACACTCATGTTCTTAAGACAAAATAATGTATAACATGTTGAAAGGCATATACCATTAGTTAATGGCTCATATTTGGAATTTGATAAATTACATCTAGCACTTAAGCAGAAATGAAGACTGATTGCTTATGCCATGTTTTGACAAAAAATTTAATATTTTGAAATATAATTGCTGAGCAAAAATGACATATTAATGCTTTATTTAATTGCATTTACTCCACTATCAGTTATTCCAGAAGCTTCAGCACAGTTCAAGTGAGCTTCCTAAATTCAGCAGCAGGGGTAACCTTTTAGTACAACTCATAAATTAATGTTTTGATAAGGCTTTTAGAGTGGCAAGTAGGACTGTGTACGTATCTCAGTGGTAGAGTGTGTGCTTAGCAGGCATGAGGCCCAGGGTTCAATCTCAGCACCAGAAAATAATAATGATGACGATGATAACAAATAATGTGGCAAGTAGTTTAATATAGTAGGAAAAAATACTAGATAAAATTTGAAAGACCTTGAATCGATGTAATGACTTTGTATTTGACTTAGTTTAAGAACATTCGGCAAGCCCCATTAGAATAAAAATTCTTCATACCTAATATTTTAAAATACTAAAATGTAGGTGCTAATTCTCTAGATGACAAATAAAAATTCAGAAGACATTAGAGATGAGAAAATTGCTGTGTACAATATTGCTAGAGTCCATTTGGCTACTACTCCCTCTGCTATATATAAAGTGTATTATGTGTTTGCCTTTCCCCATCTCCCTAATCTGTATATAATACAATAAGTGTGACTGTTGACCTTCTGTAATCTTTGGAAAGTAGTAGACAGAAAAGGTAAGTGAATGCAGATTAAATGCAGTCTCACACATTAGTGGGACATCTAAGAAAATGGGAGTGACTGCCCTTGCTATTATAGTGGTCTCCTGACTTACGATGCCAATACATATGAACATGGAAATGGACTCTATTTTCACCAGTTGCAGTGATTGTCTCTGTAATATTGGGCATCTCTCCCATTCTACAGAGCAGGGTGGATTAGCTTTTGGTAAATTGTGATCGCAGGCAACTCCAAAATTTCCATGTAATGTGTATAATACTTTGTGGGTCTGCTGTGGCTCTGCTCTACACCCTCACTGCTCTGAGACCTAGGCTGAAGGAGAGGGGGGAAAATAATGGCAGAACTTCTGTGATGCCTCTTCAAGCTTCTTTTCAGAAGCAGAACATGGCTTTTTCCCATTTCACTGGTAAATGTCAGTCAAATGAAAGGAAGAACTACAACCCTTCCATATGAATAGACCCAGTAAGGGAGGGGCAACAAATATTAGGGCCTTAATGCAATCTGTCACATAGGAGTAAATGTTTCTCTCTCCCATTTTGCACCAACTACTCCCTCTACCCTTACTGTTTATTTGGAGAAGAATGAATTTTTTTTTTTTTAGTGTTTCATGATTCTTGATTTTTTTCTTAATTACTATTTATGTACTGTTTTCTTTGTTATTGTGGTTTATAAGATAAAAATCAACTTTTGTTTTTATGAAATGATTCTGTCTCCCTTGTGGAGTGTAAATAACAGTAGTTACTCCTTTTAGAGAAACCAGTTGCAACATGTAAATGAGGGATGAAAAAAAAGTAACCTTATGACTTATGGCCTTATTGATGGAAAGATAGAGGACTTGATGACAAAAGTTTTGTGGGATGAAGCAAAGAGTTGAAAAATAAGTAAAAATAGAATGTAAGATATTTAAAAAGGACTGTATATGTCTTAGGCAAGGAATAGAGGATAAGAAAGCAACCAAGTAACAAGCAGAGATTGTAAGATATCGTGGATAGGAGCATTAGGAAAAACTCAAATTTCTGTTTCTCTAATTTCCAACTTTTGTGGAGCATTCAAAATAAATGAACACAGAGTGAAGTAAACTGTTAATTAGAAAGTTTTGAACCAAAGTGAATTGAATCATGTGCCAGCTAAACTCAAAAGCCTTTCTTTCACTATGATGCCTCCCTGCCAAGCTCCAGTCTTTAAAAGTTCCAGCAAGACATCTACCTGTGTTTTATTCCCCTTATTATAACATTATTACGTCCTAGACAGTTGATGTAACCAAATACAAAGTTCCCCAATTATGTAAAAGATACTGAAAATTTTACTTATTTGTAATTTAAAATGTTTTCCTGTGAAAATTTCATTTAACTGAGTATTAACTAGAAAAATAACTGATTAGTAATACACAGGAAAATGGGAAGGGTAGTAAAAAAATTTTTCTTTCTTTTCTCTGTCCTGTATCAGCCCTGTTAGATTGGACAAATTACTTACCCTCTCTGTGGTACAGTTCCTTATCTATGAAATAAGGATCAAAAGCATACCTACTGTGTAAGGTCATTAAGATGTTTTTGAGGAAAAATTTAGGCAAGGTTGTGTCCTGGTGATAATCAAGTGAGATTTTAAAAAATTAATATTCTACACTAAAGAACTTGGGATGTAGGAATAGTGACAGTTCTATAATCTAACAGTTGTTTAGCCTTCTTCAAATTGGTTGCAAAAAAATATTCCAGTTAATGAACAGCAAATCATTCTTTGTGTAGAATAGAGATCCTGAATTTCCTTCATGTCGGATCAGCAAGCCATCGGTTTCTTTATGTTCTTTGTTCACTTAGTTTTCATTTTCTTTTTTCCAGATTTTGGCCCCACTATTCTTAATACCATTTGATAGGTTTGATTGTATAAACATGTTCTTTCCTTTTCACCGCTCAATTCTCACTCATCAATAATAGAATTATTGTATTGTAACACTGTGTATGGTGATTTTGTGGGACAGCCATCTGTCTTATCTATCAAAATAAGCGAAATTTAAATTATAATGTCATGTCAAGCATCTCTATGGGGAGAGACAAGAATTTTTCTTGTTGGATAGCACTACATTCCTAAACCAGGGGTAGTTTGTCAAAATGACAGATTTAGGTCTAAGATACATAGCTTGAGGAATTGGTGCTGTAACTATCTTCTTTACACATGATTTTGAAGATGCAAGTAGCATACCTAGGACATATCAATTTACTTACCTTATGCTTTTTCAGTGCCCGAGGAAGGTCATGTTGGAATCTGCATAGTAACATAATTATCAAAGATGTTGCTGCAATATGTGTGCAGTTAATTGATCCATAACTGATTCTTCTCACCACAGTATCATGGTGCTTGCAGTGCTTTCAGAGAATAGAAATGACCAGTAATGATTATATTTTCCACATTTTTCCTTCATTTTATGGTTATTCCCTCCATCAGTATTTATCATTTCATTAGCACTTGTACCCATTACAAATTTTCCTATCACCCTCAACATTCATTTTGCAAAATAAAATTTTAGAACCACTATATAATATATCTTTACACAGTAGTATCTTCTTCTGGTATAACTTTTTTCATTAGGTGTTTTCTAGAAGGACATTTGGAAGGAAATGTGTTTGGGTTAATATTTCTGGTTTATTATAGTGATAGAATTTTGAATTTCAACCATAGAGTTGAAAATGAAAGCCAGTGCATAGTAATTTATCTCTTCTCTCAATGAGAACAAAGGGATCTTTTTCCTTTTTAGTTATATATCTCTGAGTAACTCAGAATTTAAAGTTAGATGTGTCAGCCCACTCTGCATAGACCTAGTTATTAAGAACAGAAAGACGTATCTTCTAGAAATCTTAATTTATATCCAGTGGTAGTTAATCTTGAGATCACCACCTCTTCACCTTCCATTAGAAACCTGGATAAGGGAAGTCAGCTGTAGGGAAGATAGTCTAATGCACCTGTTTTCCAAATTAGTTAATCATTTAGTTCTTCACCCTTTTTGCCTCTTTCATCTTGTCTCATTCCTTTCCCTTCATCTTTTTTCTCTCTCCTTTTCAACAAAATTCTTTTCAAACAAAAATTTACAGAAACAGCAGTTGGGGATTTAGCTCACTGGTAGAGCACTTGCCTAGCAAGTGCAAGGCCCTGAGTTTGATCCCCAGCACTAAAAAAAATGAACAAAAATAGCACAATCTATTCTACTACTTTGCACAAAATTGGGCTTGCACCCAGTTGGTAAATAAGAAAGTAATGGCAGTGTAATATAGGAGTTATCTTCTAGTGGCATTTCCTGGCACCTCCAAGTTTTAGCATATGCATGCAAAATGCACTAAACAAAAGGCTGCAACTGAATGCTTGTAGCATGTATGTGTGCGTGTGCATATGCATGCACACACGTGCACACACTCCCCAATTCTACTCTTTTTTGTGTTTGGCTACATGATCTATCTTGAAAGCATTTATTCTTTGTGCTCCAGCTTTTCTTCACTTTGCCTTTCTTCCTGTAACTCAGCCATTTCTTTTAGCCTTTTCTACCAACTCTCTTCACTTCTATTTTAAATATATTGCCCTTTATTTGTTGTCATACAGTCCTGTGTTACTTGATGATGGGGATAAGTTCTGAGAAATGTGGGATTAGTCAATTTTATCATTGTGCAAACATTGTAGAGTACTTACCCAAATGTAGGTGGTACAGGTTAATCATTTGATATGCCTCTTGATGCAATCAAGAGAGGTGACAAACATGTATGAAACTGTTGTGGTTTAACAGCATTATTTTGTAGTATATCCTTTTGTAGTAGGTTTTTTTTTATTGCTGTTTTTTTTGTTTTTGTTTTTGTTTTTTTGGTGCCAGGGATCGAACTCAGGGCCTTGTGCTTGGAAGGCAAGCACTCTAATCACTGAGCTAAATCCCCAGCCCTGTAGTAAGTTTTTAATAAGTAGAAGGAGTATACTGTAACTTAATAATAAAAAATATACTATTGTAAGTTTGGAAACCAGTAACATAGTTGTTTATTGTGGTTATTGGAGTACTAGACACGGTACATAATTGTGTGTGCTATACTTTTATACAACTGGCAGCACAGATTTGTTTTCATCTGCATACTACAAACACAGGAGGCTACAATAACACTAGGCTCTGTTGCCATCCGTTGTACTTTTGCAGGACCACCATCATATATGCAGTCTCTCTTTTTTCTTTTTTTTCCCCCCACTGCTGGGGAGTGAATGCAGGCCTTCACATTGAAATATGCATCTCCAGCCCTTTTTCTTTTTCTTTTTCTTTTTTAATTTCTGATTTTGAGATAGGGTCTTGCTAAGTTGCTAAATCGCCCAAGCTGAGCTTGAATTGTGATCCTCCTGCCTCACATCCCAGAGTGCCAGGGGATGCATGCACCACCATGCCCGGCAGAAGTCCATCATTAGGAACTTAACATTTCTTTTCATTAGGAAATGTCAGTAGAAGCCAACTCTGTATAAAAATAACATTTCTGGTTAGTAAGTGTGCTACTTTTCTGGTTCAAGTTGAATGGGTTTTGAGTGATCTCTCCTAAAGGGGTTTTATTTATAGTGTGTGACTTTGCAAAACACAAGGTCTCCCCCCCGCAAAACTCATATATCAATTTATAATGTAAATGCCCATATATAAGCATATAGGTAGAATGGCTCTGATTTAGGAAAGTTACTATAATTCCACCTGATCTTCCTTCACCTTGCCCTAAACCAACCTGTCCTTGTTCACATTTCAGGGGAATTCTTAGAACTGTGAAGAATATGGTATAGTTATATTTACTGTAAGGAACAAGTAACCCATCTTTTTCTCTAAAACCTTTCTTTAAATACATACAAGTTACTAGGGAAATATATTCTTGGATCAAATCACCCTGGTTTTCTATAAAATTTTTGAGTTTTCTCTAATTTTTATGCTTTTTACTTTTATTTGAAAATCATTGAAAGAACTAGCTTTTATGAATTTTTTTGTACTGAGTATTTGCCTTCATGCTGACCTACAGCTGCATCCATTTCTGGGCTTCTAGTACCTTCCCTATGGCTTGTGAGGTCAGTGGAAGTCAAAGTGTGACAGAGGCTCAGCCACTTGGCACCTCTCTCAGCAGTTGACAAGTGATCTGGAGTGCAGCTGCCAGTTTTGGTGACTGTATCGATTCTCAAAACTGTAAGCTCAGAACCTGGAATTTTAGATGTATGCATCACCAGTGTGATATTTGTGGGCGGCAGTGCTGGGGATTGGACTCGGGGTATTCTACCACTGAGCTAAATCCCCAACCCCAACAGTGTGTTCTTATATCATGTGGTTAATAGTTTAAATAGCCATCCACTAAAGCATTAAAAAGCTCTTCCTTTTGTAGTAATTTTATGAAACACGTTGCAGGTACAGTAGTACCTCAGTTCATTAACACTTCTGTTCGCAAATAATTTGATTCTCAAACAGAAGAATTTAACAAAATTTTGCTTCCGTTCACAAACTCCTCATTGGATGACAAATACAACCACGGGCATCTTCCCAACACAAACACAAAGCCAACCTTGTCTTCCCCAAAATCTTAAAACAAATTCATGAACCTACGTACCACCATCCCATTTTCAGTGAGCAATAATTATAACTCTAAAGTTCAAAGGGTTTTCTTAATAACCTTGGCTGTTTCTTGACCATCAGATGTTAAGTCCACTGGAATATAAGTCCTTTGATCAGCCAAAACTATTAAATTTAATGCCAACCTGTGCCTGTTGTAGATGTCTTACATATCACCCTTCTCCCAGCCCTGCCCCATTGCATTCTTAACTTTTGAAGTATCACTTTAATATTTCTTTTTTCTGCAAGCTATAGTACATTAAATTGAAGACATTTATATTCCTGTGTCACATTACCATCACTTTAGCTTACTAGTGTTTTGTTTTTAGTGGTTGCAAATGTTGATTCCTTCTTTTTCAGTTTGCAAAACTATATGACAGGAAGTCTGTAGCTAAATATCACTTTATGATTTCCATCTGTTCAAGTACAATAGTGTTTATGGCATAGTCCAGATTGCAGTGTCATAGAAATATCCTATTATGGCAGATAGAATTTAAAACGATCATTGTACATTCTAATGAGAAAACATTTTTAAACAAGTACTTCACTTAATTTCAAAGTAGAGTAACTGAATACTACAATTTGATGACAGCATCTGCTCTTCAAAGTTGGTTGTGCTGTCAACAATAAAAACTTTCTCACTCCCATGGAAATCTTATCAGTTCGTTCATTTGTGAACCAATAATAGAAGTGGGGTGGGCAGGGAGATTACTATGAAAGTCAGTTTGAGTAGCATTTAAATATGCTTTTAGAATATCTTCCATTATTTTATGTAGGGGTACATTGTGGGCAGGATTGGAAATGTTATTTTGGCCTTTTATATGATAGTACACTTTTTCTTGACTTTTATTCTGAGAGTTCATATTTGGTAAATAAAACAGTTCCCCATGTCACAAGAAACTCTAGCTATTGGAAATTTTGTTGGCTCTAAACTTGAAGGTAGAAAAAAGAAGATAAAAATTATGATCCTTGGAGTGTCATAAAGTGTTGAGTAATTCCAGAGTTATAGTGTTAACTGAGCATTTGCCTCTATTACACTCTTCCAAATGCATCTCATTCTCCTGTCTGATCAGATGCTACTCTAGTAGATACAGTGCTGAAGTGAATGGGGGAAAACCACACATCAATGCTCTACTGCATTCAGTTCACAAAGTAGCACTATTTACTGGGTTTCATGCTTCTTTTAGGTACAGTTCTCAATTGTTTCCATAGCCTCTTTTTAGGTCAAATACCACAGACTGGGTGACTTTCACAACAAAATTTATATTCTCACAGTTCTGGAGACCTTAATTCAGAGATCAAGATATAGGCAGGGATGATTTCTTCTGAGACCCTTTGGCTTGTAGGTGGTCTTCTCCCTCTGTTTTTACAAGGTCTTTAGTCAGTAGTTGACAATATCATATTCCTTCAAGTGGCGATACTACAGATGCATCAATTCCGGCTATATATTTCAACCAAAAGTTTTATTGTCAGTTATTCCAAATTTGTTTTTTGTTTTTTTTTTTTAATTTTTTTATTATTTTTTACCAAGAACATGTATTGGTACATTGCATACATAATGATCATAATCAACATGGTTATTTTGTACCTGTACATGATACATCTTGGTTTTCCC